>JAQMCX010000050.1:17422054-17436565 GCA_029814765.1 Acanthurus leucopareius | reverse complement strand
CTGTATAATTGACCTGTTGTTTTGTGTGTTGTCTTCTCATTTCAGAGGGCCCCATATCTGCCTTTGCCTTGGGCCCCAGATTTCCTAAATCCGCCACTGCTCATACATACATTAAGGAACACAGCATGGATGTCACAGCCTCTGGTTTAGTGTCGAAAGTGTCGGTTTTGAAGGTTTGGCCAAACAACAGCGCATGGCAGCGAACGTTGTGCAGAAACTTGACAGCCGTTAAGTGTCACCTTACCTGGAGTTTTTCTGTGCCCGGTTATTACCGCTTCGCCACTTACTGGATGCAGCCAGGTTGTACTCTTGGCTTCTTCGCTGTTGAGAGAGAGAGAGAGAGAGAGAGGGAAAATCATTCAATATTACCCGCCGACTTTGTTCGAATCAGAAACGGACAGAAATCACTCGAGACGTTTTCTCCGAGGGGATAATTACTTAATGAAGAAGACGCGTCCATCCCGAGAAACACCATAACTCCAGGAAGAAGGGAGACAAGAAATCCACTCGGGCTGTAGATCCGCCGCCATGTCTGGCAATACTGTATGGCAGTCGCGCGGCTCCGCTCTCGCAGGCAGCGCGTACACGGAAAACCTTGGCAACGGCGGATGGCTGAGAGGAGGGCAGGAGCCCGGGGGGTAGGGCAGGCAGGCAGGTACAGTCTATTAATTTGTCTGGGAGATGACTTGATTGACGGACATGTTTAATATGTTAACTGATAGCCATGTTATTATTTTTAATTTTACTCAATGGGATGTTGCTATATTGATGTTACAAAACTTGTTTTTGTTTTTCTGTTTGATTGTGATTATGTTTTGTTGTCTTTTGTGTGGTCGTGGATGCACAATGTTTTTTATTCTGTCTGCGTTATTGTTGCCTTTTACAATGCTGTGGATGCACATTGTTCTAAACAAAGACACCTCTCACAGGGTTGAACAATCATGGGGGCAGGGCAGGATTAACCTGCCAGGGGGGGCCCAGAGCAAAAATCGATCTGCTGAGCCCCTTATGCCTTTTTTACAACAAAAAAATTTGGCTTGACAATACAGAAAAAACAGAGGTGGTACTCACAAGAAATAACAATGGCGCCGTCATTCAAGTGTCACAGTAAGACACAAGAGTGTGACATTGAGCCAATGTTAACAATACAAGGGTCCTGAAAAAAGAGAAACTAAAGAAATCCAGCAATTACTATTTGATTATATGTGTGCCTCTCTTGTTTAGACACATCAAAATGTCCTCAGTTAAAAGGGGTTTATTTTAGGAATTTTGGAGGATTCCCTGAGCTCTCTGGTAGTGTACATAGTTTTTCTGAAAAGCTGTTTTAATTTGATTGGGCCCATCTATTGATGGATTCCTGATTACCCAGAAGGGAAAGTGGGCAACTACCCAATGGCCCAAGAACCTAAGGGTCCTCAAAAGCCTCAGTTGGTTTTGTTAATTTGATTTATTGCAAATTGCAATCTCACCTGGAACAAAGTCAAAACAAAAAAACAACTTCTCTTAGTCATCAAGAAGACTTTGGTGCATGTCATCCCTCATTTCACTCCCCCTTTATTTCTGCTTACTGTTTTTTATCTAATACAATCAAGCATTATGTATCTATAACACAAAAAAAGGTCCTAAGCCTCCTGAATACTATACCAATAGCAGGCGTGGTTTTATTACGTCAGTTATAATTGTGTTTGTTCCATATATTCCAATTATTCAATTAGATTAGCATAGACCAATAACACACAGCCAGACTGTGGCTTTTGTGGCCTCTTGAGTCCTGGAGTAGTTTCCTGCTTTAAATGATTGGTAATCCAGCCTTGCAAAGACTAGCACACACTAACACAGACTTCACACACCCAATTCACAGGGGAACACACACTTTCAACTCTACCTTTAAGGTTCTCGGTCTCCGCCTTCCATCATTGTGCTGTGAAACTGCAGCATCAGCCTTTCACACCACACAATGAAAAGTCATCCAACACCGCTGTGCCTGGCCTGTTTGTTAGCATTGTGTTGCATTCTCTACTGGACACATGGTATGCCACTGCTTTTGAGGCGGCTGCTGGTGGTGTTGGGAAGTGGACATATGTACCAACTGGCAGGTCATCCACTTTGGGGAATAATTCTAAATGGAGGGGAAGCAGTTAGGCGGTTAGATACTGATGCCTCTTCTGGTCAGTCGTCAAACACTGAGCCCTTTGTTTTCCTTACCTGGGGGGAGAGCAGCAGAGTTTCTGGTTGTATAGCACTCAAAAGACCTGTGTATTTTTTTCCCCAAGACAATAGTTGATGAGAAGAAAGAACATAACAATGATCAACAATACTGAGCTTCGTGTGCCCTTTTGATTAACCAGGTATTACTTTGGGATGGAGTGCAGAGGCTTTGTTGCATTATGTACAGCTGAATAAAATCCATTCCCCAACCTTTTAATAAGATCTGCAGATAGATTTTGTCTCTGAAATTCAAATTTTTTAACAGTTAAAGTATCTTTTTTAAGGTAATAGGTACAGTACTTCTCTTGCCCAACAGCAGCTTCTTCCTCAAATTTAATCCCTTTTCAGAATATCTATGAATGAGATCCATTAGGTGGAAATAATTGGATTAGAGCCTGATACCTACCTGCATGTGCTGGTATACCCGTGGGATCTGAAAGTGAGGTCTGAAAGTCCAGGTCTCTGCTTCTCAGTTTTATAACCGACAAATCTTTTCAGTAGGCCTATGTGCCTTTTTTTAGCATTCAGGGAAGAAAAGTGAAACATGCATGCACTATTTCCTTTTCCTGACTCTTAGAATTTTAGATTAACCTGATATATTACACACAAAGCTTTGCATTTATAGTCATATTAGTCAAAAGTATTACCATGAGTGTTTCAAGAGAAAGTCCAGAAACTTTTTCCATTTCAGTTTTCCTCTAATCTACTTTTCTTCTCAAGTGCCATAGTCGATATGCAAGCTTCCATGAACTTCTGTTTCGAAGGTCTGACAGTACTGACATAACAGAGTCCAGCACTGTGGGTCAGCTCATGTAATTCTTCTTTTGGCAGGAGTAGACATTCCTCAACTGCAGCCCACAGTTGCCAGGGTGAATGATTTTTCACTGTACTGAGGCTTATCATCAGCACTCAAGCAATCCAATACCATTTAGTTTAAGTGGGAGCCTAAATGAGAGTGACAAAGTATGTTTGTCTTTCTGCAAAAGGTAGCCGGTGCTGGACATGCATGTGGGGGCTGCGTGTAAACCTTTCTCAACAGAACAGAGTTGAGTAATAGAAATGACAAAAAATATATATGGAGAACAAGCAAAATAGATCTGCAGCTATTAAGTCCTTGACCCGTTCAGATTTGCTTGTTCATTTCATCAGGCAATGATTTTTCTTGGATCCACTAAATGTCACATTGTACTTAACGGAGACTTTGGTCGTGATGGGATGCAAATCTGACATTGACTCAGCAAAGACTTTGATATCAGAAGGAAAACATTTTCTTTTGCTTACAAGTACAAGGCTTCTTTACACACTTGCTTTAGACAGGATAAAAGACACAAGATTATCTCAATATTTGATACAATATCTTCTCAATTTAACTCACAAGATATAAATATTAATTCAGGTCCCAAAGGAGACTCAGAGTCTTAATACTTAAGTGCAAAATAATCGTTATTAAGTACAGTATAGTGTAGTGTCTGGTTAACATTGTGCAATACATTCTGACATAATTTCTCCGTGCTTGGCAAGGCAAGGATTCTCTGTTCAGCGACACAGGCCAGACTTGAGGCATCAGAATGTAATTAATGGTTGCACATTATCAAGCAGCTGTTAAAGGGCTTTGTTCTGGTGCCAGCTCAGCAGTAGCCTTGTGCCTGTCTGAGCTAGGTAAGAGGGAGGACTCTCCTCTTTAGACTGGAGCCACTCAGCATCTGTGCAGACCTCTCATCTGCTGGCATCAAAAGCCTTTACAGATAGAGCCATCTTTCAGCCTCAATATGATGCTTTGAAATTACTGGATTGGAAATTAGGGAAATTTTATTACATTTCCACTCATTGCTACTGAGGGAAAATTAGTCATTTTTTGAATAGGTAAAAAATAACAGTTCCCAATAAAGCTACGGGGGGAAATATTCAAATACAAGTACAGTTAAAAATTAATTTTGTACAATAACTTCCTATTGTACTGTACCGTTTAACTGATCCTTTATGATTGCTCAATGATGTGAAGATGATGTCATCTGTGCTTCTCCGACTGCAACACACGGTATCATTTGACTGGCATGCATAAACCACAAACCATATAGCTACAAGCGCCGTTTAAGTCAGCAGGAGAGGCTCATAGACAACATTGGAAAATGCACTTAATTCAGTTGTAGATGCAGAGGATGTGGTAGTCAAAGTATGGATGGTAGGAATGTGGGTCACTAGGCTTTGAAAGTTTATGGGAAAAAGAAGGTATAGTTCTTACAGCTCACCTCTGAATCATTAAACATCCTACCCTGAATCAGTGTTAGTCACAACCTGACAAACACCCAACCCACAAATGGTTCTATGTTCACCACAGAAATGACCTCACTGTATCCACTGGATGCAGTCCAAATGTTTTTTCTCCCAGGTTTTATGAGATTTCCACTATAGTGATATGTGTCATTAATACCAAATGAGTAGGTACTAGAGGATGCTGTAAATGGCCTAAGTTAGTTTTGACTGAAGTGATTGTGAGAGGAAATACTTTGTTGCTCTTCCATGGTTAAGAAAAAAAATAATAATAAAAGAGTTTTTTCTCCTCCAATTTTGTATGTTTTATTTTTCTATGTTAATTAAAAACAGACCTGGACAAACATTCCATGTAGTATTTTATTTATGCCAAAGCACTGAAAAGATTGTCTGTGTTACTTTCTGCAGAGCTTCAGACTAAAGTTAGGAGTCATACAATACGACTAACAACAGAACCAAGCAGGAACAAGGTATCATACCATCATGTTTGTAGGGTTGAAACCTCTCAATATTAGTGTGTCAAATATCTTAACTAATATAACCATCATGATACGTCTTTTCTTCGGGTATTACAGGTTGAGCCAAAAACATAATAAAATTGACCTGCTTCCCTCTGTCTCTGTGTGTATCATAAAGTGCTTTATTAATTGCTATCTGTGCTTAGTAAGCACTACAAAAGGGCTGCTTAAATGCACCCAGACTTTAAATCATCCACACATAACATGAGTGGGTTTCCTTTTAATTGCAGCTGGCACCATTATTTAAAAGATCCTGCTGTGTCATTCTAGTAATGGAGTACATTATTAATTAAGCTGAAGGGCTACTTAACATTGATCAGGATCTTAAACTCCACTATGGTATATAGCATAAATAACCTGATATAGGTGTGATTTCCTACTACACAGTGCTCAGTAAAGCTTATCACATGTGCTGACATCACAAAACCTGACATGCAGCGCGTCCTGTTTCATCATCATGAGTGCAAGCCTGTGCCTTTATCCCTTCGTGTATTTATGCTAAGTAGCAGATTGTAGATCAGTTCTTGGAAAACTACTTCAGGCCTAGTACTGCGTAATGTTTAAGTGCTGTTTCAAAGGCATGATTATCTGGGGGGAGTGGATGAGGCCACTGCAGACATCTTAAATACCTTAGGTGATATGTAATGTTAATTAAGGTGTGGATGTCAACCTTTAATCTTTTTTTATTTTTTACAAAGAAGGCAATGACACATATTGTAAAACATTGCAACAACAACATCCGCAATATTGTGTTGCAATAATCAGAATGTCTCAGCATGCAGCTCTCCCCTCTGGACACACATATCCTGTATCTGGTGGGAAAGCAGAGCATTGTGACAAACAGGTCAAGAGCATCTTCTGAGGGCAGTGAGGGTCATGTGAGCAACAGTGAGAAAGGCCCCAGTCCAGGAATACTTCTTAAAGGCGGATGGCAAGAAATCCTCAAGGACAGCACTAAAATTCCCAAATGAACCCAGAGTTTGGGAATAGTTGGGATAATAATAACAGACTGGGGAAACAATAGATTTAACTTTTTGATTATCTGATTGTCTCTGTTTGGCAACTACTATCAAAATCAAAGAGAAATGTTAAATACCTCTAAGTATTTCCGAATGAATGAAAGGAAATGTATCCATTTTTATAAGGTGTGCAACACAGATCTTACCTTGCACACAGAATATTGTGTTCACATTCAAAGGGGGAAAAAATGATGCACATAAAATAATATGAATAAGCAAAAGGGACTAAAAGGGGCATGCTGAACAGAACTCTACTCCTCTGTCAACTGCTGGCCTTGTAAAATGTAAACAAAACCTCATGTCTCACTATCCAGTTGCAGTGGAGTCACCTCCAAAGTAATTAATAATTTAAAAGGGTCTATATTAGATATTCCAGAAAAGGAAGGAAACATATGACCTAGTCTTTGACATCACAGTACACATATTTATGTATGAACATCTGCTCTGCTTGGGGCTATTTTGAGCATGGAGTTTTTAAATTTCAAGGTCATGCAAAACTGCATGATCTGCACAACACTTGCATGATCAAAATGTTGCTACTGCCTGATGTACTTCCTTAATGTAATTAAAAGAAAAGTTTTTCAGTTTTACCCCTTTGACTCTCAGGGGAATTTCTTTATTGGCATTGTTCTTAAGTTCTACAACTCAGACACAGGAAGTTCTAGCAAACTCCTGAATTTCCAAAGAAAATAAGTCATTCTATTAGTGTTAAAAAATGACCCCAGAGTGTAAATTCCTGTGAATTTTTCTGTGTACTTAATCATGCTCCTCAATTTAGTTTGTACAGTCATGTCAAAGAAAATATGTCATTGACATCAACTAAAGCAACAGCTTATCTGCCAAGGAAGTGTCTGTTTTTCTCACTTTTTCTTTTTTTATTTATAACCAGACCCACATCCTCCAGCGCTGAGTAAATTAGCTCTCTACAGAAAGTAAAGAGAGATCTGAGCAGGAGGTGTTCTGCTTTATTTATTTGTATACACTGTATATTCACACCGTTCTGTATTAACTTCCTAAAGGATCTGCCTTTGATTGATGAAGTTTGGAGTTAGAAACTACACAGCTTTTTACTACAACTGCACCCCGTCATGTTGTGATGACATGGCGTGCAAGCATCCAATGTTTTTCCACAAATGATCTGTCCTTAGAGACCCCATAAGGCTGGCAGTTTACAGCATTTTAATAAAACAACCAAAGCGAAACAGGGACTTTTAGTCATTCTGTGTCAGAAGCCACAACTGAAACTCCCACACAACGTGTTGATTTACTGCAATACAAAAATAAACACAGACTACAGGTTCAGTTGGAAAATTATAAGAATGTGATATAGTGTGATGTGTGAACCATAAGAAGATGTTCTCGTGTTACTTGCAGCCACAGTTTTACCCATAGCAGTTTAGTGTTTTTTTATAAATTGTTTTAATGAAACAAAAAAAATAAAAATCTTATGGCACAGTGTTCCTGCGTTGTGTTCTTTTTGTTAATACCTATGAAACAAATACAAGTTTTCTCTTTCTGGGTCTGATGTCTGAACACATGATCAATCATAGATTGAAAAAAACAAAATAATTGAACCAAAAACCTTTACTGGGCATCTCTCTTTTCCTGATTCACATGATGACGGTTGTCCTGCTTATTTTGCAGATTGTACACTGTGTAATCTTCAGCTTTTGGCCTTTACCTCCCACTCCACACATGCTCAGGTGCAGCGAGTTCAGTGTTTCCTTTGGAACTTTGAATACATAGCTACACAACAAACTGAAAAAGAAACATACATACATGTTGTTGAGTCCTGTGACAAGATGGCCAGTGTCAGCAATGGTAAAAGGGCCAGAACAGTAAATTGTCTCTGAATTGAAAAGTGGGAGTGAAGGCATATGGGTAATCTGATCTCATTTCCTCCCTGTCAAGTTCCAGTAATTATAAGGTAGCACAATATATCAACATCCTGGCATTTACAGCACATCACTAAGAAATGTGAGGAAGGATTTTCACTCACTATAATTAAAAATCTTTTCTAAAGAAAAAATGGTTAAAATACAAAACATCAATAGCTTTAATCAAAACCCCTGTGATTAAATTGCATTACGCTATAATCCTAAAAATTAAAGAATTTTTATTCCTTGACATATTTTATATAAAAAGAGGATTGCGTCGTGTGTGCGTCTGCATAGGCATCTAAATTTGTCAGTCTGTTGGAGAGGCAGTAGGACACAGCTGAGTCCTGTGGAGAGGTTGTGTCTGGGCCACTTCACATGTTCCAGTGCTGAGCACCATTTGATACGCACGGCCATCTGTCTTCTGTACTGGGATGCTGAAGCAAAGCAGGCAGGGTAAGGGAAGAGTTTCTTGTGGTACCTCCTCTAATCAATAAGTATTGATTCATTACTTATCTCAAATACAGCTCGGTTTATGAGGTGTCACACATCTGACCTCCTGCAGGGACGGCAGAGTGAGGGGGGGTTGTCAGCAGGGTTAGGGCTGTGCTATGTGACAAAGACACAGCATTACACGTATACAAGGAAAAAGCCAGCATTCCTGTGGTTGTGGAGGAAGTATGTAGACCCACGCTGATAAATAGAAAGATGGATAAACACAGGGACAGGTATGCACAGATTCCCACAAGAGAAATGTATTCATTCACAACAGGAGGTGCAAAGGTTTCTCCTCTTTCACGGTGGACCTGTCAAAGCTTGCATGAACCAGTTATCCCCCCTGCTATCCTCTTTACCGTACATCCTTTAAACCTCCACCCTCTCTTGCTCTCACTCTCTCTTGTTGCGGACAGACAATTAATCAGTGCTTTGTTGGCTAAATGGCTCACATTCACCGCAGTTGCTGTGCTCAGCAGAAAGGTAAAATAAATAAAGAGCAAGCAAATCATTTAAAATGACTGTCACATGGATGTGTGGATGGGCAGACAGTTGTGTGACAGTGGTGACTTTTGTGATGATATCCTATTCTAAGACTTGTAGGATGTCAAACTGTTAGAGGTTCTCATCTTTTTCCTGTGCTTGACTAACTTGTCTTCTTTTGCAGGTAATGACAGTCACAAAGGGTCATTACCCTAATTTTGGGATACTTGATAGGCCTCTACCAAGACTACAGATGTCAACCCTTTTTTTTATCAGCTTTCTCTCTGTCTGTTGAGATCCACCACTAAAAGTTTACATTTTGTTAAACATTTTGCTGCCCAGAACACTGATATAAACATTTCTCATTTATCCATGCATTCCACCCACCATTAATGCAATAACACTCCACACTTTGTGTCTTCTTGTAATATATTTCTGTTGATGAATAGACCTTAACTTCACTGGTCTTCACTCCTTGTCACATGCATTGAGCTGGTTTGTGACACAAGCAAACAGGCTAAAGAAAGGATCAATGACAGCATAATAAACTGTTTTGACAAGCAGCTATAAAGCGGCACTACAGTAAACACACAGAAACATGCAAATGTGTGCTGTGTGTAGCCAACAGATTAAAGCGCTCACTAAAATGAAACTTTACAGAGCATAGAAAAGTGATGAAGTTGTGCCAGAGAAATATCCCTGAAGGTGCTTTTCTGCTGTGAATGTTCCAATCCATCTTCCAATTTTTCATCTGTCCCTTGTCCTTACCTTGCATTTACATATGCATCAAACCATAATTCCCTGGACTAAAGGCATCTTTTGATTCTCTGTCTAATCCCCACAATATGGAGAGTTGGATAGTGACGGCACACAAAGGGATGCCATAAACAGCAGATTTCAGAGGAAAGCTGGGACCACACTCTTGACAGTCACAATGAAGAAATGTGCATTTGAATTCAACATGTTTTGCCTGTTCCTGTCATTAACGTTACTCAGAATAATGAGGTGTTCACCAACATAAAAACTTAAAGTGACCACTAATATTTTTATATCATGTAAATTATGTCCACTGTAATTAAAGAGCTTTTCAAGTGGTTCTATTTTTCCCTCAAACCAAGAAAATATGTTTTTGTAGACCAAACTTAGCACCTCTGCAACTTCAAAGTAAACGATTGAAACTCAGACATAGGCAGATTTCCCTGTAATGTTACTTCTTTGGCGTGTGGAGCACTGTATATCCCCAACTTTTAAGTAATCGTCAACAATTCTGTATAAAACAGCTGTTCTGTTATTAATTGGCAAACAAAGAATAGTAACATCTCGATACCATTACTTACAAGTTTGTTCTTAAATTACAAGGTGTAACATAGGCATATTCTACTGTTTAGAAAAAGATATAAAAAACTGAACTATTTTCAGTAGCTATTTAATGAGTAGTGCTCTTATTAAATATTTATTCGAAATAACACTATTTTATTCTTTCTTTCTCTTGCCTCCTTGTTAATTTGTGGATGGTGTCAAAATAAATAAATCACCTCTATAGATGATAGCACATTGGGGAAATGGCAGCAGGAGCAAAAATTTGGCAAAGAATCAGAGCAGAGAGGATTGAAATAATTGCATTTGTGACTGCTATGCAATTACAGTAGCGTACACAAAATGAGCTCCTTGATTTCTAATTTGCAGATCATGACTGCTGTGAAATGCAATTAATGGATTCTTGACTTATTTAGTGAGCTGTGATGAACGTGTTTCTTGGAGCTCACTGTGGCAGACTGCAAGTATTCAAAATAATGAACCCTGGCTGAGCATAAGATATTCTTTCAGCAAGGATGTGAAAGGAGCATTCAAAGAAATGTAAATTAAGATGTAAGTAAAATAATATTTGCCCTAATTTCATTTTTATCACAAAGTTTAATATAGAAACAGGGAATAAAGCTGAAGATGACCTGACACATTCAT
This sequence comes from Acanthurus leucopareius, assembly GCA_029814765.1. NCBI lineage: Eukaryota > Metazoa > Chordata > Actinopteri > Acanthuriformes > Acanthuridae > Acanthurus > Acanthurus leucopareius. The sequence goes on along the minus strand of JAQMCX010000050.1, from coordinate 17,425,732 downwards.
CAAAGTGCTGCCTTGAGGTCTCTGAAGCAGAATCCCCTTGTTTCGAATGAGTCAGGTTAAGAGCCCTGCAGAGGTCATATACCATCTCTCTTTTTGCAAACAGACAGATGCCAGGGGAACAGTCTGCAAAGTGTGAGACAACATGATTCCCTGGACGAGGGCCATGTCCCTGCAGGTACAAGCAAGCTACTTGAGACAGGATGAAAAACAGGATGCGACTCGGCAACAATTGAAGGTACCCTCTGGAAATCTTTGCTTTGTTGTTAAGCTTTGTTTGAATGTGATGTGAGGGATTAACAAGAACGTGAGGAAAGCATTTATAAAGCCACAAAGCCTCAATTTATCTTAGCTGTACTAGCATAAATGTTTTGCATGCTTTTCATTTAACCACAACGGGTGTGCAGTGTGTGATCTGATGAAGTGATAATGGTGAAAAATGTAAAAATACGACTTGAGCTGAAACATCCTCAAGCCCATTGTTATCTTTTACAATAGAAACCTAATCAGCTGTTAAATTTCAGAGCAAGAGAGGCCTTAATATGAAAATGTCCCTGTCAAACTCCATTTTTCTGCCAGATATTTACACTGTGTGAGAGGACCTGATGTGCTGCACAATTACTCAACTTCTACCCACTCCTGTCTCAGCAAAACAGATGTTTAGGCTGTTTATCATATATTACATCCCTTCCAGATGTTGCTAAGAAATTGGTCAATTAGTAGAGCCTCCTAAATGGCCTGAATGGGAGAGCTCATTTCTGTCCCAGTAGCTCAAGGAATCCACCAGTTCCCATACTTCAGTTTACAGAGACACAGAGAACTTTATTGTATATCTATGGGAAAAAATAAGATGCCACAGGACTTTCACTGCACCTTAAAGATATACATAAAAGAATATATACATATATTGTACTCATGGGTACTGAAATATGAATACTTCCTATATAAGAATGAATTTGCCCAACTTAAAAAGTTCACTGGCAGAGCATCTTATTTCCTCCTATTGTGGACTTTTCTGACAGGTTGTCAGAAAGCATAAAGGCAAAGTGTCTGTGTGTGACATCTTCTCACTCTGGTGTCAACGCATTTTTTTTTTCTGAGAACTTCAACGATAGAAGGCCAAGCTTAGCAAAACATAAAGCACAATATCTATGAACAGAGATGAGATGATAACCAGTTTAACCACATATATAGTAAATAATTCAAATAGTTGTGGAATAGCCCTTATAAAAATAGTGGTAGTATTATAAGTAATGAGAATTTAGTTTGATGTATGGGCTTACTATTTATACTAGTGTAGGCCTATGCCTTTGACATGATGTCCTGATCAATATGTGGTGCCCAGAGCTCAAGAGAGGCTCTTAATCATGCTACACATGTAAGCTTTTTCTGGACTCTAAATGAGCTCTTATCAATAGACTTTCTAGTGCACAGAACTTCGGGCTTGGTGATGATTCTGAGTCAGATCAACAATATTAATTGAGTAACATCATAACATGTAATGATGCACATACTGATATGCATGCTCCTCTGTCAGTAAGGGTGGGCTGTGGACGGCACAAATCCTGGTAAAAAGCACCAACAAATAGATTTGTGCTTCTCTCTGTAAATTGAATAAATAAGGATTCGCAAAGATACCGAACTGCAGTATTCATGCAGGACTTACATCATTGTGCCTCAACAAACTAACATTTCCAAATCATAAAGCTATGCCTTGTGCAGTGCACATGCACAAAAATACAGCCCAAGACTCCAAAACCCCCATTAGTGGCCTCTTAAGATTGAGCAGAACTTTATACTTATTTATGCCAAAGCTACAATTTTAGAGCCTGTTACTCTCACTAATGGGGCTTGCAGGCTGAATCAGGCATCTTTTTTCATAGCATCAGGATCTGATATGTATGTGAGCTTTGGCAGCTTGTTGCCATTCTGAAAGGTTTAGAAAGCTCTTCATCTTTTCATAATTTGATGATGGTTGGCTGAGCCAACCTTGCCTGATGAACACTTTCCAGTTCTTTCCTTGCCAGATATGACTGGCATCCACAGAGCAGTGGACCACACACACACACACACACACACACACACACACACACACACACATACACATAGACAGATGCTTAAATGACTTATCCCATACACTATCAGTTGTTCCATCCACTATGAGAGTCCAAGCTGTCTAAGAGAGAGAGGAAGTCTTATTTTAATGCCTAACTCCATTCAGGTTAATTTGGGTGCATGAATTATTTGGGAGGATGGAGAAGTTATGTGAAGCATGATAAAAAGCTAAATGGTTTAATTTTGCCTGTCAGGTGGACACACATCCTTCACATCTTAGCAGCCTGCAAGGCTAAAAGGCACCAATTGATCTCCCGTGGCTATTATAGGACAGGATGGCATAGAAAATGGATGGACATATCTTCTTTCTCTGAAACAGAAAGAGGATATGTAATGTGCTGGGGATCACTGCACGCTGGCTGGGACCCGCTATAATTAAAACAGCAGTCAGCAAAAGTTTGACAATTATGCTATAATTTGTAACAGCAGTAATTTAATTAGCACCCTTCATAGTAGTGCACTCTAATTATAGTTATACTCTACATACGCCATAAAAAGTGCAAGCCAATTCATTATATCAAGCTCAATGTAAGAGGCTTAAGAGTCAAATTGCACATATTGCTCATAATGAGAGGAAAGCATGACTGTGCTATGTCAGCTTTCAAACACTTCTGCATGTCCCCTGCCAAAAGATTTGAAAGTGGTAGGAGCAGATAAAAAAGAGAGGTTTTTGGGAAATTCAAGTCTTCTGCATTTACAGAACTCAGGATTTCCATAAGCCAAACTATAACATGTAACATTTGTCTCTGTTTTGCTTGAGCTGGCTGTAGAGAACCTGTCAAAACATGCAGGCTCTTGCATACTGTACGCATGCATCATCAGTGTTACACATACCTTGCGATGGATCTGGATCTGAATCATTGCCTCCATACTGAATTGAATAACAAATGAACATCTCTGCTTGGTGCTTTGACTAACTGATTTCCCTTGGCTGGGATCTCTCCTAATAACCAACTGCCTGCCTCTCTCCACACACCAGCACTGTCAGAGAATGATGACTCTGACGCCTTAACAACATGCACGCTGCTGGATGGTGATTTTCTCCAACAGATGGCAATTGGCTCAAGGCTATGGCAATATCTTTTGGACTGAAAAAGCAAGAATACTAAGCCGCTATGAATACAGAATCATATTCCATAAACAGCAGACTTCACAGCTGTCTCATTTATTGTAGAGAATTTTAAATTTGAGATAAACATTTTGTTTTTAATGGATTAATTTCCCTTTTTTGTGAGATGTGTTTTCAGCAGTTTCCCAAAACTGAAGTGTGTTTGAGATTTCCTAATGACAAAGTTGTAGAAGAACCCAAAAGACGAGTGAAGTGGGGGGATCCAACTGAAGCAGTTATTCATTATAATGAGCCCATCAATATTATCTTACCTTCCAGGCTGTCATTAAACTTTGCATGATATTTCGTGCAGGCCGTCCTTGGCAGAAAAACATCTGCACAGGTCTTCTTTGTAAACAGGTCATTTCAACCTAGAGTATATTGTGTAGAGGATAAATATACGCACATCACCAGGTGCAGGGCCTGTACAGTGAACATATAAGAGTAGAAGAAATGCC
>JAQMCX010000050.1:17252458-17421954 GCA_029814765.1 Acanthurus leucopareius | reverse complement strand
CCATTTTGACTGCAGTTTATTTGGACAATGTTTCGATCATGTGTTGATCTTCCTCCGGTCACCCAGGACATGACCTGAGGAAGATCAACACATGATCGAAATGTTGTCCTAATAAACTGCAGTCAAAATGGAGTAAGTGTGCAACCTAGAGTATATTAACATTTATTCTTAGTTGGGGACCTCTACCATGATAGCAACATATCAGCAAAACATTAGTTAGCACAATATTTCATTATAGGGGTCTTGATGATAATTGGTACTAACAATAACCATGCTAAAAAAAACAGAGTAGGTAAGAATGCACTTTAAAGCTGGCTGCCAACCTCCATTAAACAGAAAAATTAATTGAGTGTAATTGGTCCTTTCTTGCATCTTACTGTACAGTTATATTATAGAATCTCCTCCATCTCCCTACTTTCATATTTTAAGTGTACTTATTTTGCCTAAAATGGGACAAAACATACAAAAAAACTAAGCTGAAGATTAATTATACTGATAGGAATTTTATTTTTCAAATCTTTTCGTAGATACAATATGTGATGTTATGATGTTATTATGAATTCTTCAGGGCAAGATAATTGTGAAAATCTCATATTGAGAGAGCCCTGTTTCATTTGTTTTCTCCAAAGTAAATGTTTTCTAACTAATGAATGCTATTTTTACGTTTTGATGACTCAAATAACTTGGCATAGTTTAGATAAAGTTAATTTTTCAATTTTGAAACAGTTAACTCACTAGAAGAAAGTACACTGACTTTTCAATATTTAACCAAATGACAATCTTTCCTCTGCCATGTGTTTTAATAATAAACTGGCTACAAAAGGTCTCAGCCCAGTGCTTTATATGCTTAACCACCCACCGTGACTTTTGCCTCCACATAACATGTTGAGCAAGGCCTAGTAAGTAGCAGATGAATATGTTTTGTGCAACACAGGGTTGCTAAATGATACGCTGTGACTGCACAAACTGTACATGCACGTACTGTATGCCAAGGCTTGCAACTGCTCACCTCTTTAGTTATTCCCTGACATCAGGCATTACGGCTGGCATTCTGCACTCTGATTCAAAGCTCCAACGGGTCAATGAATACCAAATGAGCCGGTGGAAATCCAGCTGGGAATACACTGTCAGAAGGAAACATGGTCTGCCCCACACCCCCTTTTTTCAAGTATAGAGTCACATTTCAAAAAGGTGCAGCTCTTCTCATCCTAAGAATCTAACAGGTGTGGTTCTAACTTGACACAGTACTAAACTTGAGACCTGGACAAATATAAAACCCTGATCTCTGCACATTAAAATGTGGCAGCAAAGCGATCTGATTTTCCCCACGACAAACAGCAAGGACAGTACAGCAGCCTGCTGATGCATTCGAGCTCCACATTTCTAATATGCATTCCAGCACACACACACATACACAAACACACCTACAGACTGCTGATCATTTATTCACCATCGACCCTCCAGTATGCACAGATGCACACGAGCACAGAGGCAAATACCGACAGCTACATACACAAGCACACTCTGCTCTCAAATGAGTTCAACTAACCAACCATGGAGAGGGAGGGGCAATGATGCAGAGACAGGGGCCACATACAGGGCTCCATGTTCACTGCCTGGGAATTATCACATCAAACTTGTATGCCCAATGGTTCTGACAGGCTCAAGGCTAAACCATTACAGCCTGGTGTAGACAGGAATGACTCTGCAGGACTATGACTAGGCAATGACTATTGTTGTGCACCAGTGATTCACACCACACCAATAACATTTAGCTTTACACAGACAAGCAGGGAGGAAGTTCTTGTCAAACTTACTAAAACAACAAACACAGAATCAGTGTAAAAGCTCAGAGCTTCACAGACTGTTTCATAGATGAGTTTTCATGATGTGTTCACACTTTTATTCACTGTTGCTTTGACATTTTTGAGAATGTGGACTTCTTCCATGAAATTATTACCAATGAAATCAATCTCTAGTGCTCTGTAGACTATTGGCACACATTTGCATGATGTATTCAGACAGCAGCTCAGTGGGCCCTGTAGCACTTGTAGCCCACATTTTAGATGCTGGTGCCTCGATTTACCACGGTGTTGTGGGAAATTGCAAGCAATAAGTCATTTAGATCAGATGACTTGGTGAACTACAGAAAACTCAGACAGACAGACAGACAGACATACTGCTCATACATACATAAGTGTGCTAGGGCCAAAAATTCTCTACACTGATTGTCGTAATAAAAAATATAATCTGCATGTGGAGCTCAATTTCAGTCACATAGTAATACTGACAAACATTGGCCAAGAACTATAGAGAACACCCACATTCTGTCCAGACATATAGGGTGCTGGACAAAGATTGTTAATGCCAAATTCTTAATGTGAGTCAGATTCATGACCACTAAAATATGGGTTATCATGTTCAAGTTGCACCATTTACAGAATAAACTCAGAGCAGACATGCACTGCTCTCATCTAAATTCGGTAGCAATTACACAGCACATTTAATAGTAATGGCTATTTATATTAAATAGGCCATAGCTAGCAACCAAACATTAGAAAAAAATGTACAAATAAACAAGAGAAAAATGAATAAAACACTTCAAGCAAGTCTACAAGCTTTAGGTGGAGGGTCTTGGTAACAAATGTCACATCATATCAGCTCTTGCTCTCTCTCTCGATCTCGTTTCCATGCTGCCGCTTCACCTTTTACTGTCCAAAAACAAGTAAAATAAACTTTAATTAAAAAGGTTGTAATTAGGTACATCGATGCTTTTAGCTAAATGCTGATGTTGGCCTGCTAACATGCATACAGTAAAAATAAAAACCTGCTGATGTTAATCAGGTTTAATCTTTTTTCCAGTGGTTGCCATCTTACTTCAGCTTGTTAGCATGCTAACATTATCCAAGCTGCTAACCTGTTTTTACCAAATATTCTCTGCGGTAGTTATGATCAAATCATAAAACAATGAATTTGTCAGTCACTCCAAATCCTGTTTGTAAGTGCTATTCGTGACATTATCTTTACTCTTTTCTGCTCTATGTTTGTGAGTTCAACCAGACAGAGGGTTTTTTTACTGGTGATCTACGTGTGGTTTTTAACTAAGCTGCATGTGAATTACTCAGCACTGTGGTGGGTCGCCCTTAGTTTTTTAAGGACGAGTGGCCTTCAGATTTTGGTGCCATTGTTAAAAAAATTCTGTCAGTGATGGAGAATATTTGGTAGGTCTAAATGAGAAACTTGATCAAACAATGTATGAAGTTAGAGTCCTCACTGCAGTGGCCCTGTTTCAATTCCAGCCCAGACTTTTTTTTGCATGTCATTCCCTCTGTGATCCCTGCTTTCCTGTCTTCCTCCAGCTGTCACCATAAAAATAATGCAGAAATGCCAAAGCGGTCTTTACAAAAAGGAGATCTATGAGGTCCTCTGTAGGATATCTAACTCACAACCACCATGTTGGGAATAACTAAAGTTTACTATGCTCAAGCTATACTGTGAATATTTAATTACTGCATTATGCTGAAGGTTTACATTTCTAATTAGACTCAGATTCAATGGATATGTCAAAAACATGAAAAAGAAAGACTTTTCACTCAACCTCAGACAGTTTTCACTAGCCAGAAGCATGACAGCAAAAAGATCTTTCTTCAAAAGTCTTTTCTATTTTTTACCAGAAAGTCCACCACTCTTGTCTGAAAAGAAATGAGAGGAGACAGACACGGGGTGAGTTTTAATCTTTCACTGCCATTCCTCAGAGAAAGCCATATGCAATGTGCTTGTGATCTTCGGTGTTAGAACCGGAATGTTTTGTCACTATGGCAGCAACTACATATGCTTCCCTAGAAACCTGCTAAAAAAGTCTGATTATTTTGGATATTTTTATACCCTTTTGATTCCCTGTTTACTGAATATTATCACTGCCAAGGCTCAAAGACCATCAATATCTGAGGTAGGCTGTTGTTTACAAGATATCAGATTTTCAAGACAAACACAACATTTCAGTCCCAGCAGGGTTGCATCTTGCTTGGTCTTTACTTAGTTACAGTGGTTTACTTGCAAATTTTAGTGAGAGTTTTATCCATGTCCTGTTTAAGATTGGTAGATTTTCTTGGGTTCACATTCATTTGTTAGCTAATTTATAAAAAAAAAAAAAAATGCAGCAAAATGCAGGGATCCTCCACTTTACATACAGTTGCTGCAACTGCATAAAAGGTTAATGAGGATGATAGCAGAGCGGGTTGCTTCGTGTTGCTTACACGGAGGCGACAGATGCAGCGGGAGGCCGGCCCACTGTTGGGTACTCAGTGACAGCACTGGCTTAGGCATACGTCTCAACTGTCAAGGGCTGCAGAGCAAAGAGATGAAAGGTATGGAGGGAGAGAGACGCACATAAAGCCAGGCAAAGTCACAGATACTTTTGTCTCACTGACTGAGAGGTATGACAAGGAGAGGAGAGGGACTAAAATGAGAAAGTCACACAGACGTTGCCTTAGTATTTCACGGAAGAAAGGGATTCAGAGAGGAGAGGGGGAGAGGGAAGGTGCAGTGTGAGAGAATGGAAGAACTTTGTGCAGAGTGAAGACCCTGACTTCTCTTGTATTCCCTCTCATGCTGAGTTTAAAAAAGATGAATTTTAACAGTGAGCCCTGGTAAAAGCAGGGATACATCTCTGAGTTGACATTTCTATTCACTATTCTCCTGTATATTTTTAGAGAGCGAGTGATGTGCTGTGTCTTTGAAATGTTTGCAAGTGTTTAAAATATCTACAAGATAGCACCGTAAAGAGTGATCTGGAGTATTATGGCTTTAAATGGACCTGACTTCATCTTTTTTTTTAAAACTTGTAACACCATCATATCAGCCTTGCAGAAAAGCAAAAGCTTTACATAAATTATTAAGCACAGAATTTCATGTTGATTTTATAAAAGTTGGAAGTTTCACAAAGAAACTGAAGAATAACTTTCTAGGACTGACAAGGGATTAAGAGGTTATAATGACTTTGTGCAGGGCAAGATGAGGAAAAGCAGAGCCCCCACCACCAGGAGAGCTGAAATCCAGCAACTGTATCAATGCTACACCTCAGGCCAGACGACTTTACCTGCCTGCGCCCTCCTCAGGTTCCTCCACAAGGAGCAGGCGGAGCTCACAGCAAATGAGGAAACAGCAGAGAGCTTGATTGATAGATATGAGATTGAAGAGACAGGTAAGTGAGGGGAGAGCTCTGTGTACCATGTCAGGCTGCTTGATGCTAATTACAACAGGAAAAAAAAAATTATTCTGCTCCTTGAGGACAAAAAGCTTTGTCACGTAATGATGCTTATTTAATTCTAGCAGAAGTTAAGGCCTAAACTCCAGTGGTGTGTCTGGCTGACAAAGTGATTTGCTTTAAGTCCGGAGGCAGAGGGTTGAAATGACAGAAGGAAAATGGAAGAATCGGGCACGTCAATGAACTAGTGGACCAGATGTTGTCTAGAGCCCGACGGCAAACTCACTGCTATACAAACAGAAAAACAGGAAACATCACAACGTAATTAAGGCTCACAACCAGTCTGTGCTGCAACTTCACTTCACTTTATGTTATACTCTTTGATAAGGCTAAGACAGGGCTTTGTAGAGCAGTTTTTAGTATTTTAACACCTGTATAACTGCATGATATACTGCACAATGTATTTTTATCTGCAATTGAATTACCTATATGCAGAGAGTGTATGGTTAGTGTCGAGACACTGAACTTCAATCCAAGCTGAGAGCAGAGATTAGGGGGTGATTATATACTCGCTGCAACATACATGTTGAACTCATCTAGAATTTATTAAAGTACTAAATGTTAAAGCAGGTCCATAAGGTTCAGTCCTTAGGTTCAGCCTGCCATCAGCAGCACAGTCAATTCATTTTTCACAGCAGACATTTTAACTTGTAAAAGCACCTCTGTATTTGTTTTTAAATGCCGATAAGGCACGAAAAAGGTCTATTTTAAGCTCAGTGATTGGGTATTTGTAACAGTAGTGATCCTTGGAATTTCTTGGCTTGTTTGCGTGCGTAGGCTTGACCTTTTAATCAAGCAAGATTTGTTTCAATGAGAGTGCTAATATCTTGGACTGATTATTCAGCTGAAGAATCTTTATACCCACCTCAGGCTAAGCATACTATGCATATGTGTTTCTAAATGTCACTTTCATTTTCATCAAACAAATTTGCGTCCTCTGCTAAAGCTGCAATCATAATATATTAAAAATAACAGCACCTCAGTATCTTTTCCTAAGAAGCTAGCTATACTTATATGTATTTAAATTGATATTTTATAGAGATAGCACGGTTTGGCTGTCCTTTACTTTGTTGCAGACTTAAATATCTTTAAACGTCTATAGAATAAAATGATATGAAATTTGACAGTCATGGTACCAGAGGGATGAATGAATTGTAATGACTTTGGATAATGACCAAATAGATCTGCAAAACTAATGACTTTCCCAACAGCTGTGCTCTGGAATTAGTGCTAATTAGCAAATGTTGGCATGCTAACAAGCTAAACTAAGATAGTAAACATTATAGTCTTCCATGGAAACATTAGTCAATCTGCCATCATACTCGCTAAACATAGCACGTTAGTTTCATCGTGACATTAGCATTTGGCTAACAGCACCACTATGTGCTGCTTAAGTACAACAAAACCAGCATACCTAATGTTAAACACCAGGAGAACTTTCCATTTGAGCAGGCAAGGGTAGTCTTCTTTTAAAACATTTTGCTTATTTTGAGTGAGACTGACATTTCTACTCCTTCCTCCTCCAGCCAGACAAAGCAGGTCCATGACGTTTGAAGGATTTCTCAGGTACATGGAGTCTAAAGACTGCTGCGTGTTTGACCAGGCTCACACATCTGTGTACCAAGACATGGACCAGCCTCTTACTAGTTACTTCATCTCCTCCTCACATAACACCTACCTGACTGGAGATCAGCTAGTGGGAAAGAGCCACCTGGATGCCTATGTTTGGTAGTGTATACCATACAGCTCATGTTCTTCTTCATGCCAGAGAAAAATCTCCTCAGTGATGTGAAGAACTACGTCTGTACTTATGTAACCTGCATATGATGTATACATATAAATGCACAGACATAGGTAAAATTCTACTGGAAATTATTCAATATCAACTCATCTGATAAATCCTGTTTATTTCACTAATCTTTCATTTTATGTCGGATTAAAAGAAGAAAGAAAAAAAGGCCTTTTCAAACACCATTTGGCTCTGATACAAATCTAAAATGCCCTTCAAAACCTGCTTATTTTCTATCTAAAGTCTCTCCTCTAGACCTACATGTGTGTTATCTGGATTCTCTTTTTTGCCACCTCCCACTTCATTGACCCACTCATGTGCTGAGGCAGACGGTGAAATTGCTGTGGTCCCTTTATGGGGTAATGGAGGTGATTAGAAAAGAGGCTGATGGCAGCAGAAGCGCTGTATTTATGGTCCCAGTGAAAGTGCTGAGCGCCCTGTCCAGCTGGTAGAGCGAAACACTCCAAACCAGCAGCACGGAAGCTCTGGGTTACTTAGATAATGAAATAATCATAAGAGAGGAGGGAAGAAGGGGGAAAGTGGCATGAGTAGAAGGTGGTTTTATAGAAATCCAACTACCTACAGGTGGGAGAGTGAAGATATATAAGATTAGCAAGAAGCTATAAGCTGTGAAACAAGGAATTGGCAGAGAAGGTAAAATTTAAATGCATTTGACTGATCATAATTATCCCTGGCACTTTAAATTGAAAGATTGAAATGTTTGAGCTTTTAAAAACTATTTTTTTTAAAAGAAGTAATTTATAGCAGCACCAACATTTCACATTCATAATGCACAATTGAATAAAACTATCAGTACTGTCTACCGTCATAGAGGTGGTAAAGGAATCGTTGTGTTTGCATGCATGTGTGTTGCACAGCGCTCTGAGGAAAGGCTGTCGTTGTCTGGAGATTGACTGCTGGGATGGTACAGATATGGAGCCCATAGTCTACCATGGCTACACCCTGACCACCAAAATACTCTTTAAGGATGTCATCACCACTGTGGAGCAACATGCCTTCGAGGTATGTAGTATGTTACAAGACAGATATATGCTGGAGGAGGGCCCAAGGCCTCTCACTCCGAGCCCACTCCTGCCTCTGAAAGCCAATACTTAGCTGCATTTGCTCAGATTAATAGAATCTCTGATAGCAATACTTTTCTTGCAAGCTGTCTTTGATTCAGGCAGTTCAGGCCATTTTCTGTGATGTGTCTGGAGAGTTTAGAGCCTGCAGAGAGAGCAGTAGATCAAGGTTGATGCTAATTGTTGGAAATTGGGGTTGAATCATGAATTTATTTATTTTTTTATTTATTTTTATTATGTCTTGACAGGTGTCTGCTTACCCTGTGATCCTGTCATTAGAAAACCATTGCTCCCAGGAGCAGCAGGAGGTCATGGCCCAGTACCTCATCTCTATCTTGGGGGACAAGCTGCTGAGAACTCCCTTAGATCAATCAACCTCTGGAGACCTCCCAAGTCCAAATGTAAGGCTCAGAGAAGTGAGAGCTTTGGACATCTGATTGGCAAATGAAATGCAGACAGAGAGTTTTTTTCAGAGTTGCTGGTGCAGGCAGAGAGATGATAGTGTTTGTATGTATAAATGCACATCATCTGTCATAGGAGAGGAGAAAATAAGACCTTATAGTTGTCACGGAGGGCCTCATTAGTCTCTTTCTTAGGCTTCCTGTGCTCCTCTCCTCCACTTGGATCAGAGGGGTAGATGGACGCCTGCTTTTCCAAGGCTCTTTAATCTCAGCCTCACAAAAATTGAATGCGATGTGGTTGATCATGAGGATTGTCCATCATTTTAAGGATGCCGAGCCACTCGAACTGATTGTTCATTTAGATTACTCCGTTTAGGTCGCGACTTCTCCAGTGAAAGAGTCTCATTCAACCCATGACAGAGAGACTGGCCTGAAGGAGGCCAGTCCAGTCACTTGAGTCTATTGGATATGATGAAGGGTTTGTTCTCTGAGGGTGGATAAATGTGCTCTGTCTGGCTGAAGTTTCTCTGCAGCCTCTGACTTCTGCTGCTTCGGAATTTACTGAAAAAATGAGCTGTGTTTTATCCTGAGTGTGCATTTAAGATTTTCTTCCCCATATTTTTTTTTTTTTTTTATCATTATGACTCAGGAAGTGGAGGCTTACAGAGGAGCCTCAGCACTAGTGGTTTCATCTTGACTATTAACCCTCAGCAACTTACACTGATTCAGTGTTCATGTGTCACATTCGTGCAGCTTTATGCTCAAGTAACCATCAAATTATTGAATAAGACGTGCACAGAACTTATCAATACCTGTTATACTCTGACAAATGAAAGGTTTAAGATATGTTAATGAAATTGTCAAAGCCACAAAAATAATGGGAAAAACTCAATTGTTTTCTATCTGTTTTTCTATCATTCAATGTTATTGTGGGATTAGTTGTAAGCTTTGGTTCATTAACAAGTTATTACTTTACTCTTTTCAATTTTTGCAGTGAACATGGGAATAATTCTCTTGAAGAACACTCATATCATATCATAAATTACATCAACATAAGCAAAGCCTCTGTTGTAGCTCTTCAGAATGTATTATTTTGTGTAGCAGCAATGAAAAATGAAAGGTTGCGGTGCCAAAGGAAGCTTATAATTTTCATACTATATAGACTCTTAGAGGTTGTTAATGTTGGCAGATCTGTAATTATTTTGGCATATTACAGTATGTGCTGCTGACAGGGTGACTTCCTGTCGTGTGGCTCACCATAAAGCTGTTTCCAAGTCCAGACCATAATGTTTTTTTTTTACTTTTAGCATATTGCTGCTCATCTGCATAAATAGCCTTGTAGAGCACTAACAGATTTTAGAGCCAGGACAGTGAAATGTCGCAGCAGATGTGTGATTGAGTGATTTGGTGCATCTGCTGCTTTCTGCTTCTTCATCCCACCAAACTTGGCTGCGTTTATGCATTAATGTTGATGTGGCTACTGAGTGACTCTTGAAAAAAATTAGCATCTTTCTTGATAAATCCGAGGGAGGGCAGTTTGTGCAAAGCATGTGCTGGTGTTTTTTGTGTCTCTAAGTTTAAAGGACGCAGAATCTGATGGTTGACTGATGTGCTTGTGATGTGATTGTGTGTGATAGTGAATGTTCGCTACATGCGCATGGCCCAGGTTTGTGTAAACTTATTCATGCTCGTTTTTTGTGGGGATGCCAGGACCTGAAGTATAAGATCCTCATCAAGAATAAAAAGCTAAAGCCTCAGATTAGAACAGAGGCAGAGGAGAGTGTAGGTGAAGGCGAAGATGATGAGGAGGAGGATGATGAGGAGGACGAGGATCATCAAGACAAAGCAAAGTTCTGGTCTCCCAGAAAGGCAGGGTCAAAAACAAAAGTAAGTCAGATTAAAAACAGAAATAGAGCAGATATGGAGTTTGTAGCATGATGAGTTACTGTAAAGGTATCGTTAAATAAAGCTGCAGCCACTAAGGTGCCGGGAAAAAAAGGTAAAGCTTTGATATTACACTATAACCCTTTGTTGCAAATCAATAAATGCTCTCTTGGTTTGTTTTCCTCTCTACAATAAACCTAATGAGTAGAAGAAGAAGGTGGTGGTGGCAGAGGCCCTCTCTGACCTGGTCATGTACACCAGGTCTGTCAAGTTCATCAGCTTCAGTCATTCCAAGGACAATCAGAACTGCTACGAGAACACATCCATGGCAGAGAAGAAAGCTCGGAAGCTGGTCAAAGCCTCAGGTAAAATGTTATTTATGGGGCTGCAACTTCGGGAAGACAAAAGAGAAGTCTGATTTTAAAGTGATAAGAAAAAAATTAATTGCATATTTTACAAAACATCACTGATGTGCCCAGCATATTTACAGGATTTACAGTTATATTAAACTCAAAGCTCAAAGCTTAAACTCTGTCAGCCCTCTTTGGATATGAAATTCAATTATACCTGGTGTCCTAAACCTTCATGATAGCAAAAGGATATTAAACATGGAGGAATAAATTTTATTAAAAAAGCTCAACAGCATAAGCCCAGATATGCTCCATGTAGTTACTGTTTGGAAAGTGGAAAGCGTCAAAACAGAAGATCAATTCAGCCGGTAATTGGTTAAATGATGTAGTTGTATGCTGGAGAAACGGAGTGATGTGGGGACATGAAATCTGCTGCTGCAGAGGAGGGATGACACACTCCAGACACACAGCTACATTATGAGCTGGTTGGCTCGCTTGGCAGGGACAAACCTTTACAATAGTCCATGCCAAAGCTATAAAAACCTTATAGTCTCATGTCATCATGAAACCCTGCAGGGGAGCTACACAGCTACGGTCCAATCACTTACACATACTTAAGCTGTGTGCCAGCTTTTTTGTCTATCCAGAATGAGGATAATGGTAGAGACATCAAAACCTGATCAGAACAAATGGTTTTCATCTTTTTACATATTCTCAAAAAAAAAATCCATTTGACTTTATGCTAAACAGCTATTAAATGATAGGTAGAAGAGCATGTTCTAGGTCATACCTGTGAAGTCAAAAGCTTTGACATTTTTATAACTAATGCCATTAAAAAGTGAGCATATGCCAAAATATAAACCTGCTCTCCTGAACGCTGCATCACAAAGTCATCATGACTAAGTGAGTTAATTAAACTAAAATGCACAAAATCATGACATCTGCCAAGTCTGAATCAGTGGACCCTCTCACCAATGAGTGTATGTGTGTCGGAGGAGACGCTTGACCTTTGAGAGTTGTGTGTCCTCTCTTTCAGGTGCAGATTTTGTTCAGCATAACCAGAGGTTCCTCAGCAGGATTTACCCAGCAGGCTCCAGGACGTCTTCATCCAACTACAACCCTCAGGAGTTCTGGAACGTCGGCTCACAGCTCGGTGAGTAGGAAGGCGTGAGTGTATGCCTGTGCAAAATAAAAACAAAGAGAGGAACATGCACACGTAGGGCAAAAGTTCACACATGTGCCCGCATGCACTAAAACTGGAATGTAAACAGGTTTTTACACCTTTTGTGGAACCTTTACAAATTTATATTTTTGTTGTGATGAATCAACATGGTTTGTACATACAGTCAACGCACTGTTATCTGATTCACAGATATAAAATCATAAAGTCTATTACTTACACCAATCTAATTGTCTAACAAATACAGGTTAAAATAAAACATTTTCAAAGTTCAGGAAAGGCGTTTCACTTATTTATATTCAAATGTTAAATACAAGAGGATTTTTTTTAAACACAAGCTATATGAGTTAATAATAAATATGTCAAAATAAAACGAGATAATAAAATGTCCCTGAGGGTTTGTGCTTTGTTGTCAACTGTGTTTCTATTTTGGTTGAGATAAAAACTGAAACGCCGAAAACATCCATTCAAAAAAAGACATGAAAAAAGAATCGCTTTGATTCCTTCGCGTCAGCAGTTTCAACGGGAATCAAAAAAAGTTCTCGACACATGCAGAACATCTACCACAATGCATTACGAGCTTCCTCTTCGTCTTTTCTTACTTTTTTTTTTTGACAATTGGAGAGAAATGTAGTCTGGAAAAAGTAAGATTGTCAAACTTCAAAGGGAAAAACCAGGCCAAGTGTCCTGTCGATTAGTGAAAGTAAAAAAAGAACATTTCATTCCAATCCACAGCCTGACCACCTCATCCGTGTTTCCCCCAGAGCAAGTCCTCTCCTGGCCCTTATCACACCTTTTCTAAATCGATTTGCACCCTCCTAATGCATTTTTTTACTTTAAACTACATCCTTGTCTGGGTCACAGCTTAGTTGTTTTATAATTATTACTTTCAGTCGAGCACGAGCTTTGGGCTTGACTCTATATCACATACTTGTGCTCTTCAGAGTAACAAGAGATTTTTTAAAAATGCATACATACATACATGCATGCATGCATATTTTTATATCCTTAAGTCTGCTATGGCAATGTGTGATTACACATGAATTTGAAAGTCACAATCCTGATCAGCCTGGGAGTATTTTGGCAAGTGTTCCTGTCACCCCACCTGTCTTTACACATCCTCCTCAACCGTCTCCATCACTCAGTCAGCCAGCCACTGATTCTGACACGGAGCCCTGCTGATTGCTGAGCAGACTGTCTACGTGCTGCCGTGGCAGCTGTGCAGATGGTGATCGGCACTTTTCACAGTTGCAGGAGACTGCGGTACAAAGCAGCAGCCTGGATGGATCAATTACAGTCAGATGAGCAGGGACATTGTGACAGACACGGGAGGACTATTTAAAAGGATACAGAGGGATGTGTTCCCATATGTTGTTAGGAGGACACACATTAAGGTGTTTTTTGGCAAATTTATCATATATTTATCACATATTTATCATTTTTACTGCAGACTCATGAGTGTTTACAATCCAACCCTGCAGAGGCCTCGTTCAAACCTGCCAGCGTGATTACATCTGTTACTTCCTTTACCTGACAATCTGTTTTACATGTTTGAAAGTGGAGTCACCGATGACACTGAAGACATGGTGTTTGCAGCACACTTGCCAACACGGAGCTTTACTTTGCAGAAAACCCACTACAGATGCTCTTATTACACAGTTAGTGATTGTGAAAGTGTCCCTGATGCAACATACGGGATTGTTGTGGAAACATTTCAAGTCATTGTATAATTTAGCTCCCTCCTGCAGAATGCAGAAGAGCTTTAGAAAACAGAAGGTATGCGGGAGATCCTCTCATGCCGCTCATTTTTATTTCAATATGCTTTAGGCATTCTCAATTTTGTCACTATAAATCTCTTCTTCACTGTGCTGTGGCTCCTCATTTTCATTGTTCTGAAATTGTCCCATGGTGTTTTGCAGTGGCTCTCAATTTCCAGTCCCTGGGCTTTCCTATGGACCTTAATGATGGCCGTTTCCAGGACAACGGAGGCTGTGGATATGTCCTGAAGCCGACAGTGCTCATGTCCAGTCAGAGGAGCTTTGATCCCGGCTGCAGCAGGCGCGGCCGCAACCCCACACACCTGCTGCTTAAGGTACAGCTATGGAGCACTGAGCGCAGAATAATCCACTCGGGTGGCTTTATGGATTAAGGAGTAATGTTACAGGATCGTGTGTGTGCTTAATGTGCATGTGCATGTGTGTCTATGCCTCGCAATCTCGGGATTGTGAAGCTGCGTGCTCTCTGCCTCCAGATAAATGCGTTCCTGCCAGATGCGGTGCACCAACAATGATGAAAAACTCCCTGAGAGTGTCTCCATTTAATTAGATTATCTTTCTCAGAAAATAAAGCGAACAGAGAGAGAGGAATGATCTAATACAATTAAACCCGGGGTCCAATTAATAAATCATCCTTCTCCCATTATTTTAAGCATCTTATGGGGCTCTAAAAGCAGCACTTGTAATGTACTGTAGAAAGAAAAGAAGAAATGAAGCGATAAAGAACAGTCACATTAAGTCACATCTCTTTAGTGTGCTGTAACAACACAACACACAACAAAAAAAACAGCTTGCTCTCATAGAAAATCATGGTGAGACTCAGAGATATTTTAAGCTTTGTACTGCAAAGACAGTATGTGGAACTGACTGGGATCATGCAGGACTCAGGCAGATTTACTGCAGAGGAGGTAGATGTGGAAACATCATAGATGTTATGCTGAAATCAGTCTATTAAAAGCTATAAATCCCACTGTAAATCCCTCATATAGAGCTAGATTATCCATATTACAATAACTGACCTTTATTGAATGCAATTCATCTAAATGTGTATGTATTTTTTAACCACATACAGTCATTGATCTTGGTCTATTTCTTTCCCTGATTTTGCTCACTCAGTATAGAAGCTGTTTTAAACATAACCAGTAACACAAGTTAGAATTCACATCCTGCAGTCTTTTGCTGCATTAAATCTACCAAAGTTTTTGGTTATGCTGTTGTCTAATGATGATAATAAATCTTGTTCAGAAAACACAAGTTTAACAGAAGCACATTGTTCTTATACACACTCGCGTACACTCACTGTACATGTTTCCAGCACTGTGCATGAAATATAAATGTGGTTTGCTTTGTTTCTGGGTGCTCAGGGGAAAGCCTCACCTTTATTTATTCACATCACCATTCTGTTACTTGATCACTTCGGGGAAAATCCAGCAATCTTGACTCAGCTCTAAACTCAGTGGGAATCAGAGTCATGAACAGAATCCAGTGTTTTAACATTGGTTGGGCCAAGTTTTCAATCTTTAAACAGTAAATTATTCATCTGCTCAGGAAAACAATATTTCCCCCTTGAGCTTTTATGAGACTGATTAGCATAAAACTGTCAGCTATAAGCAATGGTCTGTTTTTTCAGGCGCAAATCTTTATGAAATGATAACTTCAAACTGCTATCTATCCACACACAAGCATAGACCATTGTAGCTGTGAATGAGCATGATGCCGGGTGTTTTCCAGTGTGACTTTAGGAGAAGAAAGGACCTGTAATTTTAGGCCGGACACTGTAAAGCTCCATCAGTGCCAAGCGGGGCATGTCGTGATAAGTACATGCAGGTTTGTCTTTGATCAAAAGCGGTGAAGGGAAGGCTCAGTGTGAGAGGACTGCATATAAGCCTGCCTCTCTCCAGACTGTAATTACAGCCCTCTCCTTTCCTCTCCTCTTCTCTACTCGAGCTGGCTCTACTGTTTTCTCCTCTTTTGTAATCTCTGTTTACACCTGATATTAATTGCATGCTAATGCACCCACCATTGCGACCATTCCTGCTGCATCTTTGTGTGTGTGTGTCTATTTAAAGGTGATCAGTGGGTCCAATCTACCTGTTCCCAGGAGTGGCAAAGCTCTGGACCCCTTTGTCAGAGTGGAGATTCATGGGATTGCATCTGACTCTCGCAGAAAAAACACACATACTGTCAAAAACAACTGTAAGTACCACAGGACAACCTGCACATGGCTCAGATCTGCTCTTTCAGTATTGGCTTTACCAATTCAGGATGTACTTGGTTAGAATTAACTTGGCATCATTGAGACTCAAAGTGTTCAGCTTTCCATTTTTTAGAAATTATGAATGAGCTGAGACACCGTGACTTTGAAAGTTCTTTGCATTAAAAATGCTGCTATTGCGGCAACAGCTGAATGCTGCAGGACAGTAACTTACATGCATCAATTTTGAATCAGACACAAGTCAGAGTCAGAGCTCTGTGAGGCTGTAAGTGGATGCAGCACTGCTTTATGCTTGATGCTAACATTGTCATGCTAACATGCTCATAATGAAAATGTAAACATGTTGAAGCAGGTAGATTTACCACCTCGGCATAAATAAAGACAGACAACATGACAACTCCTCAAAAGTTAAGTCACGAATCATCCTGCGGTGGACATGAATGTCTGTAATTCATTAAAACATTGTTAAGACTTTTATCTTGAAACCGCTAACATCAATCTCATAGTGGCTCTACAGAAAAAGTCAGATGGTCTCTAGAGTCTGTATGATTTTTTTTCTCTGAAATCCATGAATTTCTGTAGAAAATGTCCTGACTATACATCCATCCAGGAGCAATTCTTAGGTATAATGCATACGAATGCAGAAAACAGTACAAGAAACCTGCATGCTAAAGGACAGTGTACAGAAAGCTTGAAGTGAAATTGCAGAAACCACCTGAACTGGATTCTAGGGAGTTTCCTCTGACAGCAGAATTTCTGTTGGTTTCTTTCTTCTCTTTAAATCTATTTCCCAGTAAGCTGCTGTTGGGCTTCTGAGGAAAAATGTGCTGATGAGTTTCTTCAAAATGTACAAGTGAATTTCCTTTGAAGAGGGGTCTGTCGTGCACTATTGCTATGACTGGAAACATGGAGCTTACAGTCACTGCAGGATGAAGCACTACAGTGCTACAGCATCAGTTTGATGGAGGATTTTTGTGTTCAGAATCACCAAATCATTTCACCAACATTCATTGTGACCTGCCAGTTATTACTGTTTATAATCATAAATTTGAAAATGACTGTTTGGGTCTTAAATTTATTGCCTGTAAATGTCATCAGATGGTTAAGTGTGGAAGTTAATTTTTCAGCGGTCGGGGTTTCTGTCAGACTTCTCCTTTTTCAGCTGGTGTTTACCGCAGAACATGCATTACGTCACATCTGATTTGGAATTTCCCTTTTTAGAAAAAGGCAGCAGGAAAATTTACTGAATACCAAGACATGACACTGATGAGATACAACACACTGCTGCTGATGCTGATGCTGAGATGAGAGAGAGAGGGAAAGAGAGGGTGGGAGAGAAAGCTTAGAGTCCTGGAGGGTGTTGAGCACTTATGCATGGGCAGAAATCGTAAAATTGTCTCACGCTATAAAACCGATGGGGTCACTGGTGAATACAAATGAATGTAGCTTTAGATTAAAGATTTGATGTTCCAGAGGAAGCAGAAAATTGTTTTGGATCAGAAAATGACTTAATATCATAGTGAAGATGACTGAGTAGTTATCTATGTACAGTACATGTGCTCTCCTCATTTGTCACTGTCATGTCACACCCACATAACACTTGTCATGTATCGTCATATTTGATAACAGTGCCACCGTGGGTCTGTCTATTGTTATTTATTCCTTAGAAAGCAATGTCAGTCATCGGCCACTTCATTACTATGATCTAATTGGTAAACATTTCATCTGGAAAATGTCTGCATGTCAGCACTATTATTCTGAGGATGCAACAGTAATTTGCTAACATGTTTGTGGATTATTTAGCTTTTTAACAAACAAGCTGAAAATCATGAATGAGTTTTTCATTAAAGAACCTTTCCGCTGGCCTTTAATCTTAGGCTGGTGATGGTAATTCAGATGTTTCTCACTGTCCTCTGCTGAAGGGTCTGCGCTGTGATCATTACAACCAAACATGAGCAAAATAGTTTAAATAGTTTAGGCACGAGATTCTCATCTGTCGCATTGTGAATATCACGTGTTATAACAAGCTCTTCAAGAAAGACTTTAGTTTGACTTGTATCTGTAGTTTTGGTTTTGTGGAATTTAATCTAAACTTGCAATGACATAATTGACCACCAGGGGAAAGAAGCCAAGCAAACAAGCTATAATTTGAGCACTGACACACTATTTCACTATTAAGTTGATGCGGTGAACTTGTTGAAAAACAGTTGCCTATTTAAACATCAGCTGGAAGTGGAGCTACTTGGCTTTCATCAGCAGTTGCATCTCTGGCCACCAGGTGAAGTGGCGTCCAACATTTGTTCACTGTTGGTTCTGTGTTGTTTTTTTTGTTTTGTTTTGTTTTGTTTTTTTTCTAGACAATTTCTCATAAGATTAGTTATTCAGCTGCTAAATGCTCCACCGTTTTCACGAGCTCATTGTGAACTTTGTCTGTCCAAGGTTTGGTGCTTTGTTACATACAATATTTGACCCATTGTTTGTAACAAATTTTGACCATAGCAGCTGTAAATAAACCTACTAATATTGAATGATTATAATGAACTGGCTCATGTGATTACCATTACAGCTCTGAGTCCTCACTGGGACTCTGACATGAACTTCAGCATCAGCGTCCCCGAGCTCTGCCTCGTCCGTTTCTGTGTTCGAGACCAAACGGGCTTCCTCAGCAGTGACTTTGTGGGCCAGTACACGCTGCCCTTCACCAGCCTGAAGAAAGGTGAGCCATACAGAGAGGGAGAGAGAGAGAAAGAGAGAGAGAGAGAGAGAGAGAGGAGTCAGATAAAGAGCTAAATTACATCAGGTGACGTTGTGTGACAATCATCGTATTTCCCCTCATTCACAGCGTCAGCAGTTCTGAAGGATGCTCTGTGCTCTCTGCAGTTTTTATTGAAATGCTTCCACATTTCTATATGATGCTCATATATTTAGCAGCATGTACATACATTTCTTTTCATGTCTCCCCTCCCTCTCCACCTCCAGGCTACCGCTGGGTGCCTCTGCGGTCCCGAGACGGATGCAGCCTGGATCCAGCCTCCCTCTTTGTCTTTGTTTGGTATTCCTAAAAACAGCTCTCCATATCAGACTGACACACACACACACACACACCTCGCCAACACATAGAGAAGCGTGGCTGATGCAGCAACAACAACAACAAAAATATATAAATAAATCAAAAGCACCATTTCCTCAGATATAAATACCAGTTTTATTGTCAGAAGATAGATGTCTTTTTTTCTGCTGCCTGCACTCTGTGCTGCAGAGGGAAAAACCAGAAGGTTCCAGCAGAGCTGAAAAGACACTCAAACGGAGAATAACTCTCTCGCTGAAGAAATCCCTGGAGTGGGATATTAGATTCTTATCATAGAATAAATAATTGATGCAAGTGCAATTATTGTGGTAGACTTGAACACACATAAGAGGATCTAACCCAACCACAAGATGCAGTGTTGTTTTTTGGATTTATCATCTCTGTCAAAATAATAGATTCAATTCTGATATGAGATAAAAAACTGGTGAGTGCTGCCAGTATACATTAATACCCTGTGAATACTACTATAAAAGAGTAGCAGCTGGCATTCTTCTTCCAAGCCACCCTCACTGTGAGACACCCAGCATGGGAAAATATAAATAGCATTCGCAGAGGTATACATTATTGAACCAAATCCAGTGCAGGGAAGTCCATTTCTATCCTCGTTCATCACCGAATCCTATGAATGAGGCGGAGGAGAGTGCGGGTCAGCAGGCCTGTCAGGGGAGGGATGGCATTAAGATAACATGAGTATCTGCCTCAACCTAGAAAGAATGTGCAAGTGTGTGTGTGTGTATGTGTGTGTGTGCAAGTAGTTGCTTTTTCAGGGTTACGTGAGCGTCTGCCTTTGCATGTTTGTGCATGCCCTGTGCATAACTGTGCTTGAAAGCCACTGATGGATAAGACAAAGGATGGAGTGAGGGGGAGAGTGTTAACTCGGCCCCTTAGGCCAGAGAGTTAGAGTTCTCATCCTGCTCACACACTCATCTCACCCATCTCCCCACGCTCCCCCACCCTCCCACCAGCCACCTTCAATCCCACCGGTGAAGGACAGCCGATTGACACAGCCCAAAGGGACAAACACTCTGAGTGTGAGCAGGTATGAGGCAGGCAGCTCCTAACAGCACTGCATCACCTCCTCTTTAATGCATCATATCGACAGTCTCGTACACACACATATTTACAAGGACAGTTTTGACTCACAGAGAAGACAAACAAAGTTTAAGTGCAAACAAAAGTGCAAGTATGGTAATAAAAAGTATTAGTATTTTTTTGGTTCATCCATCATTAAGATTACATTTTAAAAAAATTTAACCTATTTAACAGATGCTCTTCATTTAATTACCATTAAAAACAAACGGAGGGTAAGTAGTGTTCCACACAGTAAACAGTCTGAGTTTTACTCATCCTACAAGGCTGAGTAAAACATCCAAATACATCGACTTTAACTAAATTTAGCTTAGGACTGAGTTTAATTTACATCTGATAAATAGTGATAAATGATAGTGCACAGTTCTTCTCCTCAGGTACATTTGTCTCACTCTTCCAGTCTGACAAGTCTTTGGATTGATGCTTTGCTCCCTCAGTGTAGCTGCACCCCCTGCTGGCAGCAGGCCCACAGTGCAGCTCTCTCCGATGTCAGACTGCACAGTTGCCAAGGTTAAACCAGGTCTCCTTGTTGAGCAACTCCTCGTCCAGTTTAATGTTGGTTGCAGCAACAAAGGTCTTCTTGCTCTTCACTGTCACTTCCAGGACCATCCCATACAGCAGTGGGACGTGATGGTACTCCAACTGTAAATACAGGGGGCAGATATTTTTACCAAACAGCTCTGCATTCAGAACATCCAGTTACTTCAGAATAAGTCTTGTGTTGTTTGGCTTTTATCTGAAATTTCTGTGAGTGCAACTGGGACTTAATTTCTCTGTTTCCTTCAATGTGCAGCTCTGTCAAGGCTTTAGTTTACAGCATAAGTTAGTTGCTGTTAAATATGTAGGAAGCTGCTGGTCAGGCTGCAGAGTTCAACAATAAAAAGATCACATCAGACTCTCAGAGTGAGGACAGAGGTGCCACAGGCAGAGCATACATTAAAAGTAAACACTGCACCAAGTTAGAATGAATGTTTAAAGCTTTGTGTACGAAAGATGGAGATTTTATGAGGTAAAGATGATCAGTGTTTATGTAATGTTCAGTGGAACAGGATGATGGTAATTCTACACATGACACACTGCATGTCTGTCAGTCCCCTGCTTCTTATCCAAATCAAGGGTCTAAAGACAGAGGGTGTCCTATATTTTCTCATTTCTTTTACTAAATACTTAATACCAGAAACTTACTGTTTGTGCTCAGCAGCTTATGTAGAAAGGCATATGGACTTAGAGTTATTAACTGTGGGCTCATTATCAAAGGAGGAAAGCTTTACTCTATTAAACCTGCCCAGTAATCCAACAAAAAACCGAAGGATGGCTGTGCCAAATCATTAACAGAGGATAGGAAGGATGGAAGTTGTACCAGTTCGTTGAAGGTTGGGTTGTCATTGTTGCGCACCACCTTTGTCTTCCTCTTGGAGCACTGCTGAGGGTCTGGCCTCAGACGCGTCACAACGTAGGCGTCAGGGTTAGAGCCGTTTGCCTGCTTCTGTTGACAAGAGACAAGAGTCAAGCTGCTCTTGAACTCAGAACATGAAGTATTTATAAGAGACAACAAATGTCCTGTATATTTTTCTCCTGTTAAATGCTTCAAACTATGAAATAAAAAGGAGTGAAGAGAACTCACAATGTTCTTCAGGTGTTTAACCAAGACTGAGAGCTTCGAGTTCGAGTACGAAATGCAGACCTGGATCTGAGGACGAGCTCCTGCAACACATCAGCCGTTATTGCCAAATCACAGCATGACATGTGTGAATTACTGTCCATGTGAGTCCATGCTGCACATGGACCATAACATCAGGATTTTCTCCAGGCAGACTTAATCTTCACACTCTGAATGTTAACTTAGCATGAGGTTTTTTTAACTTTAATATCTTTCTCAAGTACAACCACTTATTATTTGAGAGCAAAGAGTTACCTGTGACTGCACTGTCTTGGAAAATGTTGGGGCCATCCAGGAACAAGCTGCACACAAATTCGTTCTGCAGAGCGAGGCAGATTTGCAAGTTAAAGACAGTATGACAGGAGATCAGCTGTAACATCTGCTCCTGGATCATCGTCCTCAGTATCTCAGAAACCTGCTGTCTCCCTGGAGCCACTCCCCCTCCCTCTCTCGGTATGCATGTAGCTGTGTGTGTGTGTGTGTGCGTGTTAGTGTGTGTGTGTAATTGTCTGCAGGTGCACCGGAGTTAAGGCGGAGCCACCAGCTGCACCTCATTACCATAATCAAGGCCTCTTCAAAGCTCTGTCATCTCCACCCTGTGAAATCATAGTCTCATCTGCTAGTTAGTGTTGCTGCACTCAAACCCCATCATCAAGTTTTTGCTCCTGTCTCTCACTCTGTTGCTCTTTCCTGCCACTAACTTTGTTCTCTTTATTCCTCATGGTCTTGTCACTCCTGACTCCAGCTCTGCTTCATCTCATTTTCCCAATCAAGCCTGTCAATCTGCCTCAAACCCTGCTACTCTGTCATGGATCAACCCACCCCTTAATTTCCCTGCAAATCTTTTTGGTCGTCAGCCCCTCTTTGTTCAGGTCAAGCCCCAATACCTGCCTTGTCCCTCCCTTCAGTCATCTGTTACAGTTCTTTGGCAAATAAGTAACCTGTAACTGCTTTCCCAGCTCCCTGTTTGTATTCGCATTTGTGTTCATTAGTTTAATACCCGCTCAATAGTCACTAGAGGAACTTACTCCTTTGCATGGTCCCTCAAAGAGCTGCTTCAGGTATTTATTCAGCAGAGACATCCTCCTGCCGGGGGTGAATGACAGCTTATACCAGCTAGGAAACCTATTACAGAGAAGAAAGTTAAAACATGCATCACATTTTGCCTTTTTGTGGAAATAAAAGCGGTGTTTCATAATTCTATTAGTGTTTTTCTTCACTCACTGAGGCAGCATAGATTCAATGAAGTGTTTCTGCAGCTGCTTATGGATCAGCTCAAACTGCCCGAACGTCTTCGCGCTGTTCAGAAAACCATCATGGATGGTCACTCTCAGGTCATAAATCTGCAAATCAGACAAAACAGATTTCTTCATCAGGTTGCAGATAATAAATCAAGTGAGAAAGTTGAAAACTTGAGACTCATGTTTAAGCTCACAGGCAGGTGAATATTGTTCTCGTTCTGAAACAGATGATTTCCAGCTAACTCAATGAGGAGTCTAGTAACCGTTTGTCTGGCTGGCTTTCTTAAAAAATCTTTAGAAAATAGTTACTTCAAGGAAGTGTTCTGATATAACAGTTTTTGAAGTCTGTCTATTAGGGCATTCACAACTGCTGCATTTTTGCAATCATTAACTCCAGGCCTGTTCATTTATAATGGCACAAGATAGAAAAGGATTGTTCAAACAAATTTTTGCCTGCTCTAGAACAGTACTTCCACACTGTTAAACGAGTCATACAGCCATGTTTCTTTCTGCCTCTTGCTGTGTGTCTGCTGTTCTAAAACCACACTCATCATAGTGGTAAAATCATGCATGAAAACTATGACTTTTCTACAACAACTACCAACAGCTCCTCCAGCTGCATATCAGCTGTAGATGCTGCTTTATTACTGCAAAGTGCTTAAACCAAAGAGGAACCACTGTTCTACAACAACGCACAGAGTTGACTGGACTACTGTGTGAAACCTTGACTGACTGTATATAAGTATGTTACAGATACAATACAAGTAAACTGAAACATGTTGATAATGCTGGGATATTTAGCTACTTGTTACCCAACATCTCATGATGTTTCACTGCCACATGCTTTATTTTTGACAGAGCCTTATAACAAATCCTAGCTAAGTTACTCTGACGTAGTTCTGAAAAGCATTTGACCATTTTAAAAGTAGTGAAATAACTGAATCTGTATGTTTATGCAGGACTACACCAAACAAGCTCAACTAGCACTGAAAAGCATTGAAAATATAGAGACCCACATGATTCAGTGACTGATCTACTGAGAAACCTTTTATTATCTTACCTACAGTCCATACATGAATGAATGATACTTGTCATTGCTACTAATTCTGCCATAGGCTGAATCTGTGTGAGTGGTCAGTCCTCTGACTTTGCATTGACTGACAAGCTTCCAAACATTTTTAAACGGACACCAGAAAGCCTATTCAACACAAAGAGCAGTGAAACACTAACAAACACAAACAAAACTACTCACTTTACTCTGGAGAGTGAAGGGAAAGACTCTGAAAACACAGTGCTGCTGCCTTGAAGGCCGTAAGTGACAGCAGACCCAACACACAAACACACCACCAGCTGAGAGCCAGAGGTTATTCTTCTCTGAACAAATATGCTTGAACCTGCTGTCACTTCCAGGTGTTTCATCATCTCCCCTGACTATTAGGATGTGACATGAAGCTCTGTGGTGCATCAGGCAAAATTTCTTCTGTGACATTTCGTGTGAAATACCACGGCACAAAGAGCATCGTGCAGCCTCACCACATCTTTTCCCTTGACAGTGTATCCCTGGATGACAGCTTCTTGGATGTTGGTGCTGGGAGCGGGGATGCCGTTCCGAGTTTGGGGTTCCTGTTTCTTCCCTTGAGCCATGCTGTGTGTCAGGAAGTTGAACTTGACTGCAACACAGCCCATGCTCTCCTTGATCTTCCTACATTAGTGACGACACAGACTGTTACCGCAGGAATCATATTCATAGAACAATAGAAATAAATATCTGACACTTTGGAAACTGTGTGTATTTCTGTGTTCTGCATTTAATTACTTTGTGAAGTAGGATGTGGCCTCCAGGTCCGTGTCATGAGGTCTGAGGTTGTTTTGGACGTACTGCAGGTCATTAAGGTCCTTCAGCTCTGGCATTCCTGCATGGAGCATCTGGAAACCACATGAGTAAAAAGGTGTTTTATCTCCTCTCAAATATAGTTATGAGGTTTTTACTACAGTGGTGTTATTTAGTAAGAGTCTTACCAGCTCCAGTAAACTGAGTATCAGTAAAGAGCGCTTTCTGATAAGGTTGTAAGCTTCACAACAGAGCTCCACAAAACGATGGAAGCGCTGAGGCTTCTCCCCCCCACCTGTGATGAAGTGCTGCATCTCAGATGAAAAGATGAACGGTGATCGATCCCTGACATTGTATAAATGAACAGAAAATATTCTTGTTAATTCACATTATTATCTCAGACTTTGAGTCACTGTTTTTGTGTCTCCTTGCTGTGTAACAAAAACTGCACTGGTTTGACTTTCCTTTTTCACTGACTTGCCTTTTAAAGCTTCCAAATTTCTGTGCATTGCCCATAATCTTGCCAAAGTCAATGTGAAACATGTGTCCACTGTGTTTTAACATGATGTTGTCATTGTGCCGGTCACAGATACCGAGGATGAAGGTGGCCACACACCACCCTGCACATGAGTGGATGAAGGTCTGCACAGCCTGCACATGCACAGCAAGACAGTGTTACATGAAATCAAAGTTAATAATAAAGAACACAGTCAAGCATAATGGTTAAAGCTATCAAACATTTTGTTGTGGTCTTTACCTTCTCATAATCTTCCTTAGTTTTGTTCCACATGTGAAACCATTTCTCCAGGGTGTCCTCTCGAAGGGTGCCAGTCAGACCCCACTCCTGATGAATCTTCCCCAGGGTCACTGCCTCTGGAACCACTTCCACCAGGCCTGACAACCACATATAAAAAAACACTAACTCACAACCACAAAGGATCAATAAAATGCATTCAAAAACAAAAATAAAGAAATAAACTGACCCTGAGCTCTGCCTGTAGAAAGACATCTGTAGGTGATCATTTGCAGGTCCAGCCCCTGCTCGAGCCAAACTCTGTCCATCACACGCACTATCTGAAGAACCAGCATGTCCTGACGCAGGTTATCTCCTGTCTGAACAACACATTTATCTAAGTAATGACAACAGTTTACCTAAGAGGTTGAAAGTTGCTCTGTTGCCTAAAATGAGCTTTGATTTCCTCTTAAGGAAAGAAGTCAAAAAAAGAAAGACAATAAGCCTCATGCATGATCCACTCATATGAGTGTTGTGCCACCAACCTTGCAGATGACACTGACGTGCTTGGCCAGAGGGTCAGAGCAGATAAATGGGATCCCCAGAGGAGCAGCATTGGAGTTGTAAACCTTGCAGGCCTGAAGGTAACAAATCAAAAGAAGAAAACACTCCTGTTGTTGAACTGTGTGCAAATCAGATTCACAGTGGGGTGTAATGTGCTGTGTGACTCTCTTACATCAGCATCCAGTGCCTTTACACGAAATGCAGGATCCAGTGGGAGACAACAGCTGGTCCCGTCTTTGAAGAAGTCCACTATCTTTGACTTTTCTCTGTCTAAGACACCCTGCAGAGAAATGCATAAAACAGAAGAACCAGCGAGATAAGCTAAATTAATTTGTCAGTGAATCAACATGTAAATTAAATGGGCAGATGAGTCCTTCTGAACCGACCTTACGTCGAGTCTTTTCTGCAGTGCGAACTTTCTCGGCAGCGTGCATGAGCACAGACACCAGGCGGGTTTCATGCTCCAGCTCCTGCCTCAGTGCCTGCCCACAGCAGTGCCGCAGGGCAGCCTGAACCTTACTGAACCAGCTCTGGTAGTAAGTGTCAGTGTGGGCATCCTCTAGCAGCCTGCCAGCATGTAAAACATTCATAAAGCCAAAACTGTGCTGTACATTCTGCAGATGAATATACTACGCATCACAACAAACACAGCAACATAAAATAATATATAAATAAAAGCAAAGCTTTCTATGCATTTTGCCTGAAGCAGTGTTAGGTTGCACTTCCTTTGCAACATTACAGTGCAAGTGCACATTCCTTCAGTTTGAGCTCTGACTTTGCTGCTCACCAGTAAAGCTGCTGAGCAATCCGAATGTTCCTTAATGATCTCTCCAACAGCAGCATCACTAAAGGTCCGTTCAGTGCCCACTCATTCTTCAGAGCCTGCAGGACAGGAAACTGATCAGACCGACATCAAACCACAGAAGAAGCCGCAGTTTTCCACCTGTTCTCATATTTAGAATCTGTTTGCTTAAACTAACAAAACACTGTCTTGGTTTTGGAGATCAGTGTGTGTACAAAATGTTTTCTGTAGCTTTATCAGCCAGTGTGTGTAATGGTTGGTGGTGTGTGTTACCTGGACCAACTGTGGCAGAAAGATCTCCAGCTCTCCGTCTGGTATCTGTTCAAAGAAGCGAACTGCAGCCCTCCGCACAGTTGGATCGTGAAAACTGAAGGAGATGTACTGAGTCACCAAACAAGATTAAGGACAGTCTGAATCATGAATGTGAATCATGTGTTTTGGGTTGCTGGTCTGCTGGTGTTGTTGAGCTCACTGTGACTACAGAACCACGATCATTATCCTGTGAAGTACTGCAAATACTACAGAGGTAATTTTTTATTCAGATGTATTGGACACAGCATCACAGACATGATCAGAGTGTTAAACTGTCAGCTATTAAAAGTCTGTACTTTAGTTCTGTTTTGCAAAATTGGTATATAAAAAGTGCACCTTTTCCAACAACTTATGCCCATTTTAGTGAGCTTGGTAATCGTGATTGTTCCATGCATTCGAACCAAATGTTACTTACCTGTCACTGAGCAGGAAGAGGGCCTCCTCAGGTAGATGGATGGGCCAGTTCTCTACAATAGTATAGATTTCTGTCAAGTCTTCAGGCTGCCATTGGGGGGCTCCACCCAGCAGCAGGTGGAGGAAAGTGCTTCCTTTGTTCGTACAATAGCGTTTACTCCAGAGGAAAGCTTTCTCATTTTTTGTCAGACTAGAGAATGTGAGAAAATATCAGGATTAATTTTAGGGACACAGAAAGAAAGACAACAAACAAGGGGATAAAAAACTTTCTATACTATCTCTTATATCCTTCTCTTTCTTTGTCCAAAAATATGAAACTTTAAGAGCGGCACATATACATGCATGGTAATGTAAAATATAATGTGTGTTGTTTTACTTACAAGCACAAGCAGTGCTTCTTGGACACTTCCATCATTTTCCTTTGCAGTTCCTCACAAGGCTGAGTGAATTGGATTGAGCCGGGGAGTGCGATGGGCCTTTGATACCTCCACTCAAACTCATCTGGAAACTCAACCTGGGGATGAATATGATGAATGAATTTGGTAGAAGGATGGAGCTGTGGTGTAGTTTGTGTTTTTGGTCAACAGGAGGCAGAGTTGTAAAATGTTTACTGACCTGCAGTATGACCCCAGTGGGTGTTCTGTGGCTGTCATACAGGGCAGGAGAAGGAGGAGCAGGAAGCTCAGCCAGCATGGACATACTGAGCAAAACGATCCCCTTCACCAGACTCCTGCAGACATGGTTTACAGGTACGATATGTTAGTAAATATAGAACTGTGCTTTACAGATCAGAATATAATATGTGCATAATAAACATGAGGTACTGCACATGAATAAGAGACAGAAAACATTTTTTAAAAAATGATACAATCAATGGCAAATCAGCTTTTAAGTACATTAGACATTAATGAGTGAGAAAAAAAATATAGCGGCAAAACATTTGAAAGCTGTCACCAGCTCAGTGATTCATTAGGCAGATTAACACAGAGTCATCTACATTTTGACTCTTCAGGATGTTTAAGAGATCCAAGCTGTGCTTTACCTGACAAAAGACAATCATTACACTTTATATGAACAATACAATAAAATTGGAGAAAAATGGTTTCCTGAGTAATTTGTAGATATACTTTGATTAAAGTCAAAGGAAAAAGCTTTAAGTGATAAAAAAAAATCTCTTTTACTAAAACTCACTTTGAAAACTAGGAAAAGAGGCACTGTACTGATTTTACACACAGAGCCTTTGGGTTGTTCAGACAGACATGGATTTAATTGTAATAACTACATGTTTCTTTAACCTTTGAATCATTTACAATGTTCACGTGTCTCTCAAATTTTTGCAGAAACATTTGCTGCTCATTCAGCGCTTCTCTTCCTTCTAGCTTCCCACCATCTCCTCCTATCTGACACTCCCTGCTCCTCCTGTATGACCATTAAGTCAAAAAAACTTTATGGGATGGTGTAAATGTTGTGTAAACACCCACCTGTCGCTGTAAAGAGGCAGTACAGCCCAGGCTATAAGCTCAGGGCTCTTGCCTCGCTTGGAGCCTTTGAGATGAAAGGTCAACATGCACTCATATGGCAGCTGGTTGACTGGAACAGGAAACACCGTCCTAAAATTTAAAAAAACACACATGCAGTTAAAAACTTGCTTTTTCTCCTTTTGTTCAAACAACGGCACTTTTTTTTCTCATCGCTCTTTGTTTTCTCAACTGCTTCTTCTCAAACACACACTTATGATCACATAAGGATTTATTAGTCTCCAAAACAGCAAAGACACTAAGCTCTTCTTCAAGATGATTCTGCTGAATTCACTTTCATTTCTTTTGAACAATGATTAAGGGTTTTTTTTTTGCGAAAACAAGGAAAGAGGAAGTTAAGTAGGGTAAAATATTTTTTACAGCAGGAGACTCTCACTTTCGGTTACACCGGATCTTGTTTCCAAATGACAAGGCAGTGCTGATGTTCTCAGAAATGCCGGTATCACCGATCTTTGTGGCTCCGTACGTCAAATCACAGTAAACAGAGAAGCTTTCATAACTAAAAACAATGAAGAAGAGAGAGAGAGACAATAAAGTAGATAATATTAGACAATAAAATCCAGTGTTCATATCAGTCATGTGGTTAATTTGTATCTTTGTGTTTTTATAGAGGGATCATGAGACGACAAGTCCCACACCCCTGCTTTACAGCAGTGAACCCAGTTTCAAAGATACACCATGTTTCCTTTGAGTTGCTTTCTGTTTTTGTGGTAGTTCGGTGTCTTTGTTAGTTTGTGTCTCTCTGAAGTCATCTGTGTAAATGTATGTGAGTAAAATTATTCATGAAAATGTGTTTGTGTCTGTCTGTGACTGTGAATACACAATTACTTTGTCATCCAGGAGGTTTGTAACTGGTAGAGAGCAGAGATGTTGAACTGGAAGACTTCAGCGTTGTAGCTCACATCCCGTGTTTGCAGGCTGCTCTTTACCTCCTCGCCTCTGAAATCTGACTGGAAGTTGTCAAAAAAGATTTGCAGCACTTTTTGCAGCACACTGTGGAGCATGATCATGGCTGGAAAAGAGAGAATAAAGAGTTAAAAAGTTAATAGAACAAACAGGAGACACTTTACATCTCAATATAAAGCCTTTACATGCAGTATACAAACATTTAAGAAATAGTTTATAACACACCTGTATGTATATGATGATATGTGAACACATGGAGCGTTAATTAATGGCCAATCACTCCCCAAACTTTTTATTTTATTACAATAAATTTTACTGAGACTGTATACTGTAATACATCCTTTACTTACAAGTGGCCAAAAATACATCAATATTCATATATTTCTCTTATTGAGTACATTATTGTATGTTATAAGTCACTTTTAGATGTTCACACGGCTTCTGAATGGCTCTGCCAACCAGTCATGAGCAGTTTACAGCCATGTCTGTCTACACTCATAAAAGTGTTGTTGTTTTGTGTTTTTTTAACCTAAATTTAAGTTATCACTTTATTAACATTTCACTAAATAATTCCCTGAAAAAAAAGCTTAATTTGGATCATCACTTGGAGACTATGTAACAGAGGAGTACAGAGGTCTGATAAAGGGCTTTGTCACATGCAAAAACAATCACATGCAACTCAATATCAGCAAAACCTTCAAGTCTTCAAACACGGAGAAAGAAAATACAAATTCTAAAATTTTATGCTTCACACTCATCTTCTTCTTGGCAGCACAGAGGATTGAAACAATCAGCACACTTTCCTGGTGAGCAACTAGATTAGTGAGACCAAAGTCATCCTTGAGTCCAAAAGACAAATTTCAGGAAATTCCCTGCAGCTATTCCTGAGATTTAAGGCTCATGAAAATGAGGCTCATTTACTGTCTGACAGCTTGAAAAAATAATGCCTCCAGCCATGACTGTCGCAGGCACAGAGGCATGAAAAACACACACACACCCAGAGACACACACACCAACAATGGCATTATAGTTGAGTGACAGCTACTCACCGGTTTCACACTCAAACATCTCATCATGACTCTGTAACAAACGTAAGAAAAAACTGTTTTGCATTGCTGATTGGTGACATGAGGAGGTATTTCATATATCTTTGGTGCTTTACAGTGTCACAGCTACTCAGTATACAATAAAAATTGCATAAAGATTTACACTGCATGACTATGTGGCCCTTTATTTTTAAGTTTATTTATAAGTTTCACAGATATGTATCGAATCATACCAGAGGTAAGGGATTGATTCGGTTGAGCCTGCCAATGCAGTCCTCCAGCTCCTGACATGAGAGCCCACACAGAAGGTTGCTAATGGTGCGAACGCAGCCCACGATCACGTTAACGTTCATCCCAGACTGCAGACACCAAAGACACATCAGACAGTCACCTCAGGATGTGTCACTCCTACATATACAGCTGAATTCTCCAACATTATGCATGTTTGCAAGTTAAAACAAATGTAAGGAATCACAATCAGATACTGTTTAATGCGTGTGTGAGCGAAATGACTATCCCACTGGTCATCCTGTCTTAACTGACCTTAGCCCTCAGCAGCTCTGTCACCTCTCTGTTGTAGCTGTTGAGCACATTCTGCAGGCTCAACCTGAGAGAGGAAGAAAAGTTAAACCCACACAGACAATAAAGCGATAGAAAACCACAAAGCAAAGCTACCTTTCCCAGTGTTTCCTGCAAACAGACGCAGGTTGACACATGACCCACTGAACGGTTGTTGTTGTTGATAATGAAACCATTTCACAGAGCTGATGTGGGATGCAGGGCTGCTTGTTATCTTACTTGCAGGTGCTGAAGACAACAGGAGGACGTAGGAGCTGATACAGCTGACATGAGCCTGTGTCGTCCTCCCTCTTTAAAAGAGAAAACACAGGTTAAAATACTGATTGTTGTGTAAGATTGCAGTGATTTATTGTGTGGTGTTTCTGAATAAATTCAGTATACTCATTTAAATTTAATATAAAGCATGTAGAGTCATTAACAGGCATTCATTTTCTTTTTATAACTAATACCTAATATAACACCACATTGGGTTCACCTTTATTCTATTTCAGTCTTGTTGCTAACTGTCACACCAGCCATGACTTGATGTGTAAACAGAACAAAGTCAAGAATTCAGGGTGGAGGTTTCTGCAGCCCTGATGATAACAGGCTGGCCAGAGGCTCACGTGTTTTGTGAAAGCAGCATAAAAGACTTAAGACAGGCCAGCTCTTCTTGGTAAATGATCTACACTGCAGAGTGGGAACAAAGATGGAGTTTGGACCAACTTACATCTCTGGCCAGGCTGTGTTTGAGATCATTGAAGTTGAGCAGTCGGAGGGGCACAGCTAGCTTCAACTTGCAGTACATCTGAATAGTCTCGTGCATGCCCAGCAGTTCTTCACTATGAGGAGATATTAGAGATTAAACAATGAGTGTGACATGTATGACAACACCGTCATGCACTAGTGCTTCAAAGCTCATTGTTAAACTTCAGTGTCTTGATTTGTGGCTTACGTTTGGAGGTACTCATCAGAGTTGCACAGTTTTAAAACATAATGATCATTTGCACCGGGAGTGCGTTCCAGCAGCTGGAAGATCGCATCAATCAGACTCTTCACCGTCCTGTTTACTGCAAAAAAACCCCCAAAAACATGGAGTTCAGAGTCCACACTCTTCTATCAACATGTGCATTGACTGAGGAGTGAGAGACTGAGTCCTTTGATACTGTTGTGCACAGCAACAATACAGCAGTGGAATGTAACTAAGTAAATATAATCAAGCTGCACTCGAGCATAGTATAAAAGCAATGGTACTTCCGTTTTCTGTTGCTTTATAGTTCTACTCCAACACATTTCTGAGGGAAACATTGTGCTTTTTATTCCACTATAATAATTTGAAAGTTGTGGGTCCTGTTTCATACTAATTTTCAATAAAAAGTAGAGTTTTAAATGCAATAACTTTACATAAAAAAGTACTCTTAGATTGCAGTATCACCACTGCAACAATGGATGACAGAGTGCTTTTACACGTAACATACTAACCCTAACACTGTACAGTAAAAGGTTGACACTTAATCTCATTATTATGATCCTTTTTTTAAGGTGTGACATCAAATAAAAGACAGCTGCTTAAATCTCTTCATTATCTGAGGGTGTAAATTCCAGTTACTTTCAGTGACTGTGGTTCTGTGCAGGTTAATCTTACCTGTGGTGGGGAAG
This sequence comes from Acanthurus leucopareius, assembly GCA_029814765.1. Taxonomy (NCBI): domain Eukaryota; kingdom Metazoa; phylum Chordata; class Actinopteri; order Acanthuriformes; family Acanthuridae; genus Acanthurus; species Acanthurus leucopareius. The sequence continues at coordinate 17,388,571 of JAQMCX010000050.1, read as the reverse complement.
GGGAGCTGGTAATTGTCCCAGTCACTGGACACACTGACAATCACCTCCACCTGCTGCAGCAGTGCAGGATGGATTTGTAACACTCGACCCCAAACCACACCTGAGTTATGAACCGTGTCTGTGTGCTCGTACTGTGACATCAGACTGCAGGAGATGAGGAAGAAGAACCGGTTTTTTAGAGTGAAAATAAAAGTGAACCCTGATTCCTGTAAAGTCGGGATGCTTTGAGAAATGTGAAAATAAAACTAGAAACAATTATCTGAAACCAAACTGCTTGAAACTTTTTTGGAAGGTTTCACCAGCATTAAATTTAGAGTAAGAAGACATTGACAAGAATCAATGAAGTTGGTGAGGTGAAACATTAAAAATGTCGTCTTAGTCCTGTTGCCATCGGAGTACGTTTCTAAGAGGATTAACATGTTCATACATTCTGTTTTATTTATGTTTAAAGGAGCATCCCAGCTTTTTGGAATCCGATTTGAATGACAACAAACATGTTTCACACTTGAACATCATATCAATGAAATACATGATTCATTTGAGCTCAGTGAAGCTATGAAAACAAATGTCACGTTGAAAGAGGAAAAGCAGAAATAATATCTTGTCAGTGTGATAAATCAGATACAGTGAATACGTCCGACTTAAAGTCCTTAAAACTGTTTATGTTTGAAGTCGTTTTTTTGTCTTAAGGGTTGAAATTTCAAACAAATCTCTTCATTTTCATTATCTATAGTATTTTATATTTACCTTATTTGCTTTTTGGAAAACAGCTTGTTGAAAAATAAACAACTAAAAATATGTATGAACTAAATTTTCATGCAGTTTCTTACTTTGAAGTTGCTGTACAAAAAGAAGCCAGACTCTTGGTGCTGCCTTGTGGAGTGTCCATTACTTTTATGGTCCAAGGGTCCTGATGCCAAAAAAGATTAATTTGGGTCATTTTGCTGAATCACAAAGGAGCTCTTTGTCTTTGCTGAGGAGGAAACTCGCAGAGATACTCACATGATCCTCTATTTCTGTCCTGGAACGACTCAGTCTCTGAGCAGGGTCAGTAAACGTGTTTTTGTTGAGGGGTGCTCGTGTCCTGGGGGGAACAGGAGGGGGTCCATTGCCCGGTCTATTGGGCAAACACGCACTGGGAAACCTGGTTCTGAGTGGTTTGGGAGGTCCGCAGATGGGGGGAGGCACATCTGTGTTTTGGGGCTGTGTACTCCCAGGATCTTCTCCCCTGTGACCCCAGAGATGGTCTGGGGGTTTGGGCTGGGATTCATTTGAAGTTACAGGTACAGGCGAGATGCTCTCGTACGTATGTGATTCATTTTCATCAGGAAAGACTTCAAGGTAGTTGGGAGGGTTTGATCCATGTAGATCCGCGGTTAGGGGCATGGGGAGGTCGCTTGCATCTTGTCTCTGGATTGATCTGTTTGGCCTTTGAGGAGGATCCATCACATTTTTAGAAGTCGTACAAGTCCTCGTAGATGGTTTTATCTCAGCGCGTCCTCATTTCATATCCAGGCAGAACTTAAAAAAACAATCATGAAAACCAGAATTAGGAATTAAAAGTATTAGAGACTTACTCACAGGAGGAATAACCTGTTTCTTGACCGGAGCCTGACTGAAGCTGAAGTTTACGTTGGTCTAATAATTAACAAGCTTTCAAATCTTAGCAGGAAATCTGCTGGTGCGCGCCATTGCATCTACTGCACACTAATGTAAAGTGAAACATGACAAAGGTCTTTAAAAGCACCTTTCCTGTTTACATTATACCACGAAACTTTCATTTTACAAGCTCAGCCTGAGTTAACTGAAATCATAAACTGTGTTCAGTGAAAACTATAATTTGTTGGAACACAGATTGGTATTTTTTTTAAGTAAATAAACAGACATTAGCTCCAAATACAAAACTTTAATCATGCTGCAAAGTATTTTGAGCTTTTTTGCCTGCTGGCAACTCACCGTCAGAGCCTCCTGCCAGTGTCAGTGAGCTGAATGCTCGACTGGAGCCATGCTCGGCCAGTTAGACCTGTACAACAATTGGAGAGCTTCCCATCTGTTTCCTCACCTCCTGCCAGTGTTCCTTCCCCCTCTCCGCCTCCTACAGCACACAAAACACTCCCCCTGCTGGAGGCAAGAGAACATTACATGTGCGTAACCACTTAGTGGTTGTAAAGATAAACTAGTTCCAGCATCAAATATATTTTTGGCTCTTTAATTACAATTGTGCAGAAATCACTCCTCCTCCTCATCCTCTAATAAACTTTCATGATTTGAATGTAATTCTTACTCTTTTTATGTTGAACGAGCACCTGCTCAGGTCAGTCAGCAGACTGCATCATATCCACTCCTCACTCAGGAATGTCATTTAGCAGGTTGAACTATGTGCAGTATGAACACTGAGTTTCTAATGTGAAATGAAATGAAAGCAACAAGAAGGATGTGTGAGTGTATCCACAAATGACACATAAGGTAAGACTGAAACTTTTAGTTAGGAAATGTTTTGCATTTTATGGGAAGCTGCCTTGTACTTCCTTGTTAGTTAATTTGAAAGTCTTATACATGGATTTTTGGATTAGTAAACTTTGTAAACTTTGCCTGTGTTTGTTGAACTTTCTATAGTTATAATTATGATTCTTCTTGGGGTTAAGAGACGTGGCCTTTCAGCGGGAATGACAGCGACGGCATTCCTTTGAATGTGTCACAAAGGTGTCAACTGAGGTACACGCGGTAAAGGGGTGTATGACGGAGGAGAACAGGCAGAAAGAGATGCATTTCAACCACACAACTCCCCACATTTCACCCCCTGCTCCCAAATCTGGATTTCCTGGTTACTATGCACTCCTCGCCTTAGTGCTACTCACACTGATTGGATGTGTAGTGGCAATGGTAAGATACCTTCTACACGGTTAACTTCTAGTGACTGTAATGTAGAGTCATCACTGGGTTTTTACTGTTGTGCTTCTCTTTAGGTTCTTTATATCAGGAGGAGATCAAGGTAATTTTTTGGCAAATGAGTTCCTGCATAATACGTCTCTCAGATTAACTTGAAATCTGTTATTTGCTATTTTCTGTCATAATTTGGTTCCTTTGTACGTTTTTGCTCCAGATTAGATGAGTTACGCCACAGCCTTATTCCTCTTTACAACTACGACCCTGCAGAGGTGCAAGAGGATGAGGAGGACGAGCTGACTGTAAGCAAAACAAAAATTTACTGATGATACACAAAAACCTCCATTCTTTATCAAAAAAAACATTAGATGGTATTGAGCTAAAAGAATGTTTTTTAATTTACAGGAACCTTTGTACAAGGAGGGAAAGCTCGCCTTCTCATCTTCCTATGGATCATGAGCAGAAAACTTAGAAACTCAGGAGATTTGTCAGTGTCTTCCTGCGTGTTTTGCCTTGAAGATGCAAAACACAGACTGGCCTCATCATGAGGTTCAGAAATAACATCTGGGTGACAATCAACAGCTGCTATCACCACATCAAATCATTTGAAGTCAATCTCTTCCCTTGTGACATGTTCTGTCAGCAGACAGCAGATGGCGCTGTAGTCCTTTCCTTTGCCTCAGTTGAGAATTATACCTTTTTTAAAGATGTGTACAGAATGTTTGAAGGATAAGGTTTTATTTTTGGGCAATAAAGTAAAAAAGTTAAACATAAGTTAAAAGGAATGTGTGTTGTATATTTGTGTCTCTAAAATTGTTGATAAAAATAAAAAACAGCTTTAAAGACACACCTGTTTCTGCTTGGTAATCAGCATGTTTGCTGGTGTTTAGAGGTTCATCAGTTTGACAAAACCTTCAGGTTCTGGGGGCTTTTACTTACAGGAAGATGGGATCACTGAGAAAGAGCAGGTAAGCAACAAAACCTGATGAATGTGGGTAACCATATGAAAGTGTGTTTTCAGTTCTCACTCCTATTTAACTCTGTCTGTGTATTTACATCAGTCTGGACGTCCATCTGGTGGGGCCACACTGGTTCCTGACCTCCATCCTGTTGGCCACAGCCGCTCTGGTCCTCCCTGCTCTGAGCCTGGACAGCCTGCTGTGTTACTACTGTCCACTGCAGCACAAAGGCAAGTCCTGCCTCAACATCACCAGCCAGTGTCTGCCCGATCAACGCTGTTCCAGCTCCACAGGCCGCTACGGCCCCATAAACATCCTGTCTGCACAGGGCTGCATGGACGCTGAACTCTGTGGCTCCCATGAAATCATGTCTTATCGGGGGGTCAAGTACAACGTCAGCCACACCTGCTGCTGCAAAGACAAATGTAACATCCTGCCAAAGTCTCACACCAACCTGAAGCAGCTACTTGGGATGATCAAAGACAAAATAGATTCCTCTAACGTTACTATTGTTCCTGCAGAGGAAACTTGGGATTCATGTGTAAATTACACATCAAGAAGCTCAACATCACCTGCCGCTGTATCATAAAAGTGCTTTTAAAAGGCTGAGGAGAGGCCTGTGTGCCACTGGTTCTAATCTGAGTCTCCAAACGGTGTAAATAGGTATTAGCACCTTTGCTAAATTAATGAGTAAAAAAGAAAAAGTGCATCATGGTCACTGTTTTGTGCGCTTCCTCTGATTTATTTTTATTAACTTATTTATTTTGTGGCTTTGTGATTGCTGACATTGTTCTGTGGTTACTGAAGAATGCAGCAAAATAAAAGCACCATAATTAAGCACCCACTTGGTGTTGTTGCATTTTGTGGATTTTTTTGAAGCAGGTGTGTTGGAAGGTGTGGCCTGATCAGAGAGATCCTGCAGTCAGTGGTGAAGTGAGATTTCATCAGGCAAAACTTTGAAAGGTTTTACTGTTTGATTGGAGTTACTATGAGCAGGTGAGTCTTTGTAATACTTTTTAGCTTAAAAAATCTCAGAAGTTTATTTTGGGAGAGGGGTTAAATGCTGAGATTGTTTCTGAATTTACTGCTTTGACCTTCTTGACTGTGACAATCAGCAGAGATCATTGACACCTGTGCGAAAGAATCAAAGTTAAGAAATTTCATTCAGTTAACTTACAGAATTTCTTCAATGTCAGTGATAATCATTTAAGAGGAAAACAGAGGGATGACTGATTTTGACTGATTTTACATGCCAAAGTCAATATACTGATAACACTGACTGCTACGAAGTAAATGATAACTGTTGTGTTACATCTTTTTTGACTTTGGATCTTTGATGAGTCTGAGATAATTACTTGAGTTATGTGACTTGATCCTGTTCTAACTGCAGGCACAGGTGGCCCAAATCATATTTTTGTAATTTTTTCAAACATGTACTTGCTCTTATGTGACTCAAATCTGTTTTTTGTGACAGAAAAACACTAATTACATGGAAAATCCTGCTTTTGGCCACCTTCATGTTATCCAAACCAGATGCAGCTCAGATTATATTTGCTTTTGAGTGTAATTTGAAATGTGAAATTTTTAAATTTGAGTAAGGAAATTTACAATGCAGTCTAGATGCCATCAAGTTGCATTATGGGATATGTAGGATACATGTTTTTGGAGCTTAACCAATGCTAAATCTCTCCTACACCTGTCTGAAAAGTCTCCCAGCTTTATGGAACTGCAGTAATAATTACTACTGTTGTCCTTTGTTAACATTTATAGCCAAATGCCATAAAATACCACATGCTTCTCCTAACTTGCAGGCCGAACATGCTGCAGCTCCTGCGTGTTGCTGTGTTGTGGCTCTATTTTCTCCTCCCCCCTCTGCTCTGTGACAACCTGCTTTGCTACTTCAGTCCCATCATGGAGAAGGAGAGTACATTTGAGCTCATTGTGACAGAGTGCCCTCCAAACGAGTTGTGCTTTAAGGCAGATGGTCGCTATGGAAACTACAGCGTCTTGTCGGCCAGGGGCTGCATGTCAAAAAAGGAGTGCAGCCAGGTGCACAGTCTCCGCTTCAAAGGAACGATCTACAGCATGAGCTACGGCTGCTGTGATCGGCCGTACTGTAACTTTTGCCCGACGGTCACAGCCGAATCGCTCTACATCACTCTCACACTTCTGACTGTAGCTGTGATCACCAACAGCTTGTGACTAAAGACTCTTTATAATGCTGATTTTTTTTAGAGGTTTATCTCAAGGGGGGAAGGGTTTGTTGGATACCAAGCAGAGCTCAGGCATCTCTGCATCATCAACATTGAGTAATGCAGAGGAGCTGCATATGTATTTGGTGGATGCCCAGTCTGAAAACACTGAGGTGTGCACCAGGATGACAGAAGGTCTCGCATACATTATTTTTTAAAAATATTTTTAACAAATCAGTTTTTATGTTTTAATGTCTATCAATAAATATTTAAATAAGAAACATAAATGTGTTCTCTCTCTCTCTCTCTCTCACACACACACACAAACACACATACCAGACAAGACTGGTGATAGACTGTATGTTCTTATTGTCAACATGTCCCATGAAAGATCAAAATGCCTTAAAGCTCCTCTGATGTCTATAAACAACTAACTAAAAAAGCATCAATGAGGCCTATAGTTGCAACAGGTGACGTGTTTCTTCACCACAATGAACACTGGTTACTTCTCTCTATTATAACTCAACTCAACTCAACCATCCTGCTACAGTTCAAACTCACTAGAGCACCAAATGTGTATTAACTGCTGAAAATAAACTTTATTAAAATCCAATGAGAGTGGGTTTTGAGCTGGGTGTTGGAATTTATCGATGAACTAACATGGTTGAGATTTGTTGACAATAAGAAAAGTGTAAACAAATGAAAGAGAGCAGCTGAAGCAATGTGTACAGTATGAGGTTTGGACAGTTCTTTATTTCCCTTTTATAAGGCTGCTGGGTCTCCCCATTGTGGATATACATATATATACAGGAGATTGCTATACTGGAGTTACACTGAGGGCAGAGGGTCCATATTACACAGACTTCAAAAAACAACACCAATAGAGCCTCACCTCCAGGTTTCAGAAATCAGCAGAAAGAGAGAGAGAGATGGGAAGGGGGGAAACAGCACAAGAGAAGAGGGAAGAGAAGGAAGAGGGGAGATGATGCAGTCTGAGAGCTCGACTCGACTGCCTAATAACTTAACACTAGAAAATAACATACAGATTCCACGCACAGTGCATCTTAAATAGGTAACGTGAAGAACCATTTACCATAAATATCTGTATTTTCGGGAACCAACATATATAAAAAAATGACTTAAAAAAAAAAATCATTACTCAGTCTTTAATTTTTTTCTCATGTTCTCCTTTTCCCGTCGTGCAAATCGTTATTTCGTTCCTTCTTCTCGTGGAGACCGGGCTTTTCCCGCCCTGCCCACAACCGTTCCAGATAAATGAGGAAAAAGGAAACAGAACCCAGCATCCCCCTCCCCTCCCCCCCTTAAAAGCATATGAATTAGTAGAAAACGAACAAACAAATGAACAGAACACCACAGTCAACTCATCACGAAAAGAACCCACAGACACACAGAACAGCAAGAACACAGTACTCTTTTTTTTTTCTTCTTTTTTGAGCTTCTTCATCACCGTTATTCCTCTTAATGGTCAGTATCATCGTCATGGTCTTTCTCCTGGTGCACTGGTTGGCGGCAGTGGAGTCGTCCTCCCCCCCTCCCGGCGGCGGCTCAGTGGAACTGGGAGGCAACGCTCCAATCAGCTGGTCAGTTCAGCAGTGATATATTATCTTTCATTTTCACAGTGTGGTAGGAAAAGGAGGATGAGGAGAGGAAGAGGGAGTGACGGGGAGGTAAGCCAGGGAGGGGAGGGTTATTGGAGGTGGGAACAGGAATCATAGGAACCACAGCAACAATTAGAAAACAACTAGAAACCCCGACCATCCATTTAAAAAAAAAAAAAAAAAAAAGTAAGCAAAATGGCCGCTTCACTCCTTTCTTCTGAGTTTCATTTCCCGCCGATCCATGTGGTTGGGAAGGCCTTGGTTGGCTGGCGTAAACTGATTGAATGGCCTGTGTGTGGCAGAAGGCAGGGAGAGGTGGGTGAGGGAAGTCTAAGGCTGACTGGAATCCACCGGTGGATGGGACTCGACGGGGCGATATGTCGTCAGGAGAAAAAGGATGAGCGTGGCAGGTCGATGTGTAATTGGCAGGTCAGAGGGCGAATCCCTTCTCGCGGGTTCAGGCACGCTGTAGCAGTGCCCGCCTCTTGCGGCTGTAGTAGTGACGCCCGCCGGTCTGTCTGGCAAAGTTCATCATGTAGTTTTGTTTGCGGGTGCTGCAGGGATACAAAGACAGTGAAGGAGGGAGGGAGAGAGGAGGGGTGTGAACGTTAGTGACCCTGTAAAGGGCACCACAAATCCACACATTCCCATGCACACACTCTCCTCCATGCACACAAACACACTAATGATCGAATGCAGCTTCCGTACTCACTCACACTCAGGTTCATGCTGGCATTTTTAATCATGATTCAACCGCAACCTCAAACACTCAACAGCTGTGTGGGTCTCATGGTTTTAAAATGGGTGGCGCTACTCTACATGACTTGTTTACGCAAACGATTTGTTTACGTTCTGCACAAAAAATGGGCAGCTAGATGGTGAACATGGCGGTAGAGCTAACTACAAGTATCCAAGACCAAATATCACAAGACAAGACATGGGACACAGAGTCTACAAACATACTACCACAGATGCTAGAGGGAAACTCTGACTCTGAGTGTTTGAGGTCAGAGTTAGCAGCCGTCACTGGGAGAAAAAACAAAAAACAAAAACAAAACTAATAAAAAATGCAGGGTTGTGAGCAGAGAAGGGGTTGTTTCGAAACTAGAAGATACAGAGAAAAGCTGCGGAAGATCGCTCTTGCTTAGCCTGTTCATTGCCTCTTCCATCCAGCAGGGCGATGCCAGTGAGCCAGGAGTGCAGCCAGGGCAGGCAGGGGCCTCTGCAAAGCGGGGGGGTTCAGGAGGGGTGGGGGAGGGAGGGGGATGATGCATATGTGTGTGTGTGTGTGTGTGCATGTGTGTGTGCATGTGTGTGTGTGTGTGTGTGTGTGATGGGTGATGCTGTGGCGGTGAAAGTGTGGAGGTGGATGAGGTAGGAGGAGCTGGTAAACTGCATGTGTTGAAGTATTTGTGTGTGTGTGAGTGTGTGACGACATGTTTTTCTGATTTTTTAATCAGAAACCAGAGGCAGTGAGGAGGGATTGCCTGGTTCACAGTCATGTTGTTGTTGTCCACAGACAGACAGACAGCCATGAGTGAAAAAGGGGATGGAGAGCTGTTGCAACAGTTGATCCATAAAGCCATGCAAGGAGCTGGATGGAGGAGGTTAGTCGGATGAAACTCTCCCGCCAAAAGGGCCTTCATTCAAAATTAATGATGCCAGATGCCCTGCATTGGAACTGATGTTGGTATATGAATGAAGAAGGCTTTTAGTGCTCGGGCTGAAGTAAAATAGATGCCGGACCCACAATCAGTAGCAGTTTTTCAAGTAGGATCACTGAACTGTGTCTGTTGGCCTTTTAAATTAGCAGCTAAGTCAAAAACACTACAGCAGTCTGAAGTAGAGGTAGCAGCAAGAACAAAACAAACAGATATAGGTAAAGTGATGGATTACATCACACATATACACACAAACACAGTATTATAGACATTTGTATATGTAAAATATTACACTAAAAAAGCCTCAAGGATTGTGAACTGCACATAAAAAATAAACGCCATTTTGCAGGAATTTTATCTCATCTTGTGACATTGTGTTGTGTTTAATCCTTTTAGGGAATGCAATATCATGTTAAAATTGTCAGTTTGCACCTCTTATTCAAGATTTCACTGCCCTTTTTTTGCCGCTATTCACTGTGATGTTTTGATTCTTGTTTTGCTGTCTGAAAACTGTCCCTTAAGTTCTGCATGTTGGATCATTTTGTCAGCAAGCCTCCACCTGGACACTGTGAGCAGCTGGCCTGCCTGTCGACCTGCCTGGGGTTTGAGTCAAAGCGAGGGCATGAATATGACCGTGGTGATGATGAGTAGGGCTGGGTGTGTTTGTGAATGTGACAAAGGGTGTGCACAGTGTAACAGGGAGAAAAAAAGGGTTGGGAGGGAGGGTGAGGGAGGGGGCTGCATTCAGGAAGAGGCGGAGAACTTACCTGACACTACAGCCATGCCAGAGGGAGCAGAATACAGAAGAGAGCAGAGGTTAGAGCGCGAGAGGGGAGAAGCAGGAGGAGGGGACTGCTGTCTCGCAGAAAGGTCTGGGGGGGAAGGAGCCCCGGCCTGGGGAGGCAGGGGCCCAAAGCGGGGAGAGGGGAGGAGAGAGGAGAGGCATAAAGAGTCAGAGGGTCAAGGAAGAAGAAGTGATAGTGATCGGAAGTTACAGAGAGAATATGAGGAAGAAAGAATGGAAAGCAGAACAATAGTTGGTGGAGATAGAATAAAGAGACGGCAGAGAAATGTGGCAATAGAGAGAAAGTGAGAGACAACAACAGGTGGAGGTGAAGACAGAGAGCAAGATATACAGAAGTAATCCATCCGTTGTATGCAAGAATGGGAGGAGAAAAACAGGACAGAGGAAAGAGCAAGTTTTATAAGGGAGGAGAGAAGGAGGAGGAGGATGAGGAAGGTGAAGTAAGGTAGGATTCGATGCAGCACAAGCAGAGGAGTGAGCATGACCACATGATCAAACACGGGTAAGCAGCAGGGAGGAAAGGCATGTGGAGCAAAAGAAAAGATTGAGCAGGAGTAGTGAGAGGAAGAATGTGTGAAGGAGTGGAGGAGTGGCAAACAGAGAGAAATAAACAACAGAGCAAAGTGTGAGGATCACGGTCACTCTTTTCAGCAGACACTGTTGAAAACCGTGCGAGGCGAGGGAAGGAGTGGGACAGGTCACGACCACTAAGACCAGGGACAGCTAGCTCAGGTTAGGCAAAAGTGTGTGTTTGCGTGTATGCACAACTTTTATACCAAATGTACATGTAATATCAGAGCGGCTAATGTTATTGCTGTATGCAGCATTTGAAATGCATTGGGTACAAATTTGAATGAACAATCAGCACCCAGGCAAGAGGGAAAATTGCTCCGATACCCACAGCGACATGCAGAAAATGCATTCAAAATGCTTTATGACACTGCCATGTTAAGAGTATGCCAGCTGAGTAAAAACCATGTTCATGATATCTTCAGTGCCCTGCAGAATCTCCAGCTTTGCCATTTTAATCAGAAACCTGGTTTTGTCTTCCACATATAGAAACTGTTCACTGGTCCTGGTTACAGACTAAAATACAATATAAATGTGAAAAGGAAAAGAGAGAGACAAAGTATCAGTGAAACAATTCAGGGTGTTTGCAAGTTGCATCAGTGAAATTAAGTAATTGTAAGAAGTTCAAATGAAATGCAGGACCATGTTTGCACATGACACTGTATGAAAATGTACACATAAATAACCAGTCAGATTATGGGTTGGTGTGACAACACTGACTTCAGAGCAGAACAAAGACACTTTGTCATAGATGTGAAACCACTTTCACAGTTCTCTGGTTTGCATACAATAAGATTTTGGCTGAGTGCTCTATGTTATGCCTTAAAATGGCCAATAGAGGTTGATAGTCTAACTGTTAGTGATTGAATACTGTAAATTATGGATATGTGAATGTGCGTCTCACATCTAATCAGTGCTTCAGTACAAAATAAACTACATGTCATATATTTTTAGTTTAAAATGTGAGATATTTCGAGAAGTTTTAAGACTGTTAGACAAGTCAGCAGTAAAAGTCGATGAAAAGTTGCTTATCGGGGAGATGCATGGCTTCTACAAGACACTGAAAATATGATGATCTGACAGCAGGAGCTGATCTGTCGTACACACAACAGCAATCCACAAACAGCAAAGCACACTGCAGTCATTTTTCTACTCTGCTTGCCTGACACAAGAAGCCGTAATGAGCATTTCAAACAACTGCTGAGAGGTTGGTTGTAAGTGGAAAAGCAGCACACATGTTGATGTTATTGCAGTATATGTCTGTGTATTCTGTACCCCTGTGTTCATGTGGAGTAGAGGGGGCCATTTTCTACAGGTGAGGCTGAGGCAGAGGTAGAGACAGGGGCAGATCGGGGTTCTTTTGGGGGCCAGTCTGGGGGGCCATGGGCTGGCTGGGAATTGGGTACTCACAGAACTACTTCCACATGGTCCAACGCCCACTGGTCATGTCCTGCACCATCGTGGCGTGGCTGCCACCATCGCAGCATCACCCCTTTAACCCTCGCCTCTCTGGAGAGACCATGAGGAAACAGTGTGTCAGTGAGGGTCAACAATGGCTACCATGTTTTCAAACCAGCCAATATTGTTTCAATAGGACCACTTTTTCATAAGGTCCAGTGTGAAGAGTTTAGAGGATTTTAACTGATGGCTTTGATAATATAATAAATCAGTTACAAATTTATACTTAATGTTTCTGTTATAAACCATTTTAAAGAGCAACGTCTGGGCTCACTGGCTGTAAAAATTATCACCTCATCCTTCAACTTTATGACACTTGCTTTGTTTTTTTCAAGTAGCTCTTTCTTTATCAAAAAGACTTTTTCTATAGACTAATTAAGGGAGTCAGCTGAGAAACATCTTGACTAAGAATAATTTAACTCTCAACTGCTATTATTTACTTATTTACAAGCATAACTGTGGATTACAGACTAGTTGATGCTTTGTTAGAATGAGACACTTTATTAACTTTTATCAAAGACTTGCAACATTTATTAAGTATTACTCAAAGATGAATTAACATTATTGAAGCTAAAAGCTTGATCTATAAAACCTTTATGTTTTTAATTGAAAAAAAAAAAAGGTAAACTTTGCGTCACTCACAGTGGAATGTTGTAGGAGACTCTCTGGGCCTTTATGAAGTCTTTGGGCTGGTGCTGGGCAATTACATGCCAGCTGACGCCATTGTTGACGCTGTATTGCAGCAGCACGGCCCGGTCAACTGTGTCAGCCTGATCCAGAGCTATGTTACAGCTGTCTGTCTGGGCCACGCTACCAATCTGCAGCACAAACATGATCTTACTGGAAAGAGAAAGAGGTGGAAGGAAAAAGAGAGAAAGAAACATCAAAGTTGTTAATACACAACTGTAGAGAAAACATATTCATCATGAGAGTAAATATACATAATTAGTTTATGTAGTTTGCTTTGATAGTACCTGTACCTGGCTCTAGTGAGGTCCAGCGGTTTAGTAACTGCCTGCCTCATCTTACAGCCATTGAAGTAGAGTGAGTCTCCGTGGGCATGTGGTGACAGCTGCCCACAGCCGCTGCCGACGCCGCCACCCTGGATCAGCTGCCAGCTCTCCTGAGACACACTGCCGGACTCAAAGTTGTCCTTGATGGAGCTGGGCAGGTCACTGCTGGAGAGGGAGCAGTCATCACCTGTTGAAGTGAGAGGGGAAGTGATGAAATTATAAGAATAAAAAATGGCAGGTAAATTAATGATGGGATTGAAATTCTGTAGTTTTCAAAATAAAAGCATAACCAGGTGAAGGCCATGCTTTCAGCAACTGTAATCCAAAATGGTGATCAAGACATTTCCTCATTAAAATTGTTTCAGTGTCATGGAAACTTTTAGTTTTGTTGCACATGTTTCCTTTTCCTCTTAACAGTATAAATAAGACAGTTTTGTTTGTTGGCACTTTACAGTTCAAACATAATGTGCTGTTTGTGGCCCACCATGGAATCCCTCATCACAGATGCAGACCACTCCGCTTGTACAGTAGCCGTGGCCGCTGCAGAGCCCCGGGCAGGCCTCGCCGATGTAAACGTGGTCCACTCCCCAGCTCTGCCGCTCCCCGGTCCCCTCCTTTTGAATCCAGCGGAACTGAGTAGCCCTGCAGGTTTGTAACAAATTAAAAAAAGCCTTATACTTCTGCAACTGGCAACAGAGAAAACTCTCGCCTGTTTTTCTGCTGATATGTATAAAAACATGAACCAAAAAGTTTTAAGTGAATATATTTCTAACTGCTTGAGTGCTCGCACCCTGAGGAGACGTGGTCTGGCAGCTGGACAGTGACCCTGGTCCACGTTGAGCTGTTGACTGGACTGTAGATTGTGGACTCGTGGAACTGGAAGGGAGAGCAGCCCACGTTGTTGACTGAGGAGGGGAGGCACTCAGACTGTACCAGCTGCCATGAGTCAGACCTGCAGGGAGGGAGTGAGAGCTGTAAACTACTACATAAAAATATAACCGGTGAAGAAAAGTGATCATTTCAAATAATGTTTAAAGTGTAAGAAATGGGTGATGAATCAAGTTCTTGGTTTAAAATATTGAGGCAACTGATTTTACACTTATATTTTTTGTTTTAGGTCATGTCACGTCACCATTTGCTCTGTTAGATCAACTTATTCATACAAAATAGCTTGAAAAATATCGATACATTGTGTGTACTTTGGCAGGTATTGTTCATTTTAAACAGCTGTTTGATAAATGTGTGAAAGTTTTTTTCCTTTACGGGGCCTCTTTTTGTTTTTCTTACCTTGCATCCTTCCTGTACTGCAGCAGGACAGAATGATGGTCTTCACAGGTGTCTGCCTCACAGCCTACAACAATCTGCATAAACAAGACAGATGTACAATTAAGCACTAAAGCCTCCATGTCTCAATACAGCAGGTTTGTGGCTCTCTTGCAGTACTGAACCTTAAACTGTAGAACATATCCAGGTTGAACTATGAGTTCTCGGGTGGCCAGGATGTTGTGTGTCCTGTCTTGGTTCTTGTTTGGCCAGTACAAGTGGAATGAGGGGTTTCCACAGAAGCCAGCTGTGCGCACAGCATTAGGGTAGAAACTCCAGCTCTCCTCATGAGAAACACCCTCTGGTGAAACACAGAGACAAAGAAAGGAGAAGAGAGAGAGTCAAAGTGATTTCTTTATCAGTTGTAATGACAAGAGTTCCCTTGCTCCAATTACTTCAATACAAACGGACTCACCATCATCAAAGGTGTCAAGCAGAGTGGATGGGTTGATGTCTGACCCACCCACCAAGATGTTGTCAATAGCCCACTGGGCTCTCTCCAGACTCGGGGTGGCGAGGCCAGAGGAAATGGTAAATGGCTGCCACCAGCGCAGACGAGTAGCATTAGTGAGAGCACCTTCTGGGAGGACAATGTAATCTCTCCGCACTGACACATACTTAAGATAGTCCATCTCGTGCAGCAGTGTCCAGGACACACCTACGAAACGGTATGAAGACATATAATAAAGGAGTTAAGAAATGCCAATGTGATAATGCAAAAAGAAAAATACGCATTGAATGGTTGTTACACACCTCCATCAGTAGAGTAGTCCAGCAGCACTCCCTCTTTGCGACAAGTTGGACGGTGGCACATTGTCATGTTATCTTCACTTCCAATTCTGGCCCAGTACTCCACAAACCTACCCACACACACATAGTTTAGATGCACTTAGAAAAGCACAATATTTAAAGATAAACTGAATATTTTTGGTTTTGGCAGTTGAAGCTGAGCACTAACTTTGCTCCACGGAGGTCCAGGTCAGCAGTAACAGCCTGTCTGGCATCAGCCCCTCCAAAATACAGTGCTGTTCCCTCCACCAACACACCACAGTCTGTACAGGGTCTCCCACCCTCCAGCACCTGCCACTGAGGGCCTGCTGACCCCTCCCAGTCAAAGCGCTCCTTCAGAGATGCCTGTGGAAAAAAGACACAGATGTCCGAATGGACAGCTCAGACAGGCAAAATTCTACTAACTTTTCATTTCTGGTCTGTGAGTTAAAGGCAGTCTCTACCTTTAGAGCAGTGCTGGCATAGCAGTTGGGTCCAGTGAACCCTGGGTCACAGAGACAGCGCTGATCCAGACAATCTCCATGTCCCCCACAGTGGTCATTGCACGCTGGCCCGATGTAGAAATTCTCTACGCCCCACTGAATGTCTGAGTGCTGCTGGTAAAACCTGAACCGCACAGCACTGAGGCAAAGACAGGATAGGTTATTCAAACAACACGCATACCATTTTCATGATTTATATGACAATGTTTTTAATCATTCATAATTTGATCCATCAATAATTAAGGTGATGCATTCAATGACGACAGGCTGCCATGAAATATGAAACAGTAGTGTATGTTTTGCCAAAAGTCTGTTGAGGCAGGATGACTCACGTGTCAGCCAGGCTGTCAGGGAGGGGATAGACCGCCCTCTTCCAGCCCTCAGCAGGGAAGAAGACTGACGGCTGGGAGACCTGACCTCCACAGCGGGGGTCAGCAGGCAGGCACTGGGGCACCAGGTACTTCCAGGTTACGCCAAAGTCCACAGAATACTGAACATGAATTTGCCTGTCTGCATGACGCTCTGGCACATTGCAGCCAACTGCAATCTAAATCAACACACAGGTATCATCAAAATCACTTCTTCATAGCAACAACTCCAGCATCACACGACACAGATAAATGTTTCTGTTGCTTATGCGTCATTTCATGCTCTTTAGTTACCTTGAACTGCATGACCCAGCCTTTGTCAGGAATAATATCGTGTGTGACGGCATACACCTCTCTCCCATCGGCGTTGCCACACACCATCACTCCATCAGGTGAGCTGCAGAAACGCTGCACTGAGCAGTCCTCTGAGAACAACCAGTGGTCGCTCACTGAGTGCAAAGAAAGAGAAGCAAAACTTAAAATGCTGTTAGAACAAACAGGTCTGTTTAGTGATGAAATCTTCCTGAATTCACTATAGATTGTTTGATTGTGGCATTGATTCAGACATACCTATGGGTGTTTCCTCCTGCTCACTGGGTTGTCCTATCCTTCCCAAGGTGCCATCAGCAGGAGCTCTCTCATGATTGGGCAGTGCCACCCCACCAAATGTGTCTGATATCTGCGCTCGCGGGTCTGAACCTGCGATGAGGACATTATCCAGGGCCCAGTCACTGTGGTCTACTCCCTCATGTTGTGGCTGCCACCAGCGCACACGCACTCCTTCCTGGCGGGCAGCAGGGGGCAGCAGCACATTTACAAACCTGAACACAGATGAAAAAAAAAATCATAAAATCACAGACATCCTGAACATTCTGCTTCATTAGGAATGTCAGCTCTTAAAAACAGTGACATCAGTAGCATTTAAGTGTACTTTCCCTTTTTCTTTGACCCCAATGGGCCACTGTTTAGTCCTCCAGCCCCCACAACTCTGCCCCAAAACAGATGCAAAGGCAAACCTACTGATGAAAAATAGCTTTATGGAAACCGAGTATCCAAACCTATTTAACCATAGCTGCCAATACTGAATGAAGAGGGGAAAATCTCAAGATGGGAAAAACAGCAATTCAATCAAATCTTTACTTAGACTGGCAAAAATTACAGGGTATTAAATTGGTAGCAATATTTCTGCATATTTTGGAAGTGTATCTAAAATAATACACTGAACTTTTAAGTCATTAAAGTGAAACAGAAGAATTTTTAGTGGTTTATACTATTAAATATAAATTAATAATCACTGCTGACAACTAGATGGCAGACAATCATTACTGGGGCTCCAGCAAATACATAAGTGACATTCACATAGGTAAGTTTGTAAGTACAAGTAAGTAGAGGACAAGCCTAATATGCAGTACAAAAAAGGGTGACTAGGGAGGAAGTCAGACCTGATAGAATTTTAATCCAAACCATGATCCTTTCTCTTCTTTCACTCATACAAAATCAAGCAATTGTCAAAAGAAATAAAAGTACTAACTACTCTCTATTGTAATGTATCACATTATGATCTTGATCCTCTTAGACACAACTACAGCTCCAGTTTACTCTTCACTAAGTTGTATACTAGCACTGTTTATGTGTAGTTGGTGAGAAAACTCACCCTGGCTTGGTGTACAGATCATAGAAGATCTCCGTCAGTAGGTGCCAGTTGATTCCTCCATTCAAACTGTATTCCAGCAGCACACCCTGGTTTCGATTGCTGGGTGGGATCATGCAGCCGTACATGAAGTAGAACTGGATGAACTCAGCATTCGTCAGGTTCAGGTCAACTGTCACCAGCTGGCGACTGCAACTCTGCAAAAACACACGGAGAAATGTCATCTCAATCAATCAGGGGCTCAGACAGTATCAGCCTGTGATGGATGGATGCCTGTCTATCTGCCTGTCTCACCATCATCCTTGTAAAAACAAATCAAATTATCTCAAATGTGATATGTCATTTTTATTACAGAGAACATCACTAAAACATAACCAGAATTATAAAACTGACTTTGGTATAAATTTATTAGTTTAACCCTGATAGTAAATTACTTTCCTGCAGCTTAATGCTTGACCTTAACTGCTGCTATTAAAAGGTTTCTCTGGCAGTGTAGGACATCAATAAGTATCCATTTACAACACTGCACTTAGTGCTTCAGTAATACTTAGGCTGTACATAAGAGCTGACAGCTACTTACTTTGTGGTCCTTTATTTGACAGATTAATACTTATAGCAGCATCTTTCCAATACTGTAAAATCTCTCTTTCTGAGTATCTCTGCATCATCTGTTTGCCCTGTTACATCAGCACATATGCAGAAGTTTCTTATCTCAACCTCAACCAAGCATAAAAGGAAGGTGTGTTAATGCATTTCTCATGCTCATAAAGATATCAAGAAAGAACACGACCTGAGAATTTAAAAAAGAGAATGTAAGGGGAAACTGGATCAAGTATTTCAGTTTGTACGTGTGTGTAACAAACACCCCAAAGAATTGGTGAGAACTGAATTTTCAGAATATGAATGTATTTAATGGCTTCTATCTTACCAAAGTCCTTGAACATCTTGTGATTAAAATGTTGAAAAGTGAAAGATAGAAAGAAAAATGGAAAAAAGGGAGTAATAAAGAACCAAATGAAGAGGGTCAATATTTATTTACCCCACTGAAGTGTAGAGCAGCTCCAGAGGCCACAGCTCCACACACAGTGCTGAGTTTCCCACCAGTGAGTATGTGCCAGTGGCTAAGAGAGGGAGCTCGACTGAAGCTGTCTTTCAGCTGGGAGGGCAGAGGAACCACAGGCTCGTCACAGTACTCTCCACCCCACTCTGGGTCACATCTGGGTAGGATGGAGAAGTCAGATAGAAATAATTAGAGTCAAAGATGAACAGGACATAAAGTTATGGAGAATTTACTGGTAATATTCTGTAAAAACAATAAAACGGTCACACATTAAGTCATAAAAAGCTTAAGAGAATAATGAATTGTGGCTTAAACACACAACTGGAACACCTTATTGCTCATTATTTAAAATTTACTGCAAAATTTTGGTGTTTGCATGCATGGGTCTGTCTTTACTTACACGCAGGCGCTCTGTTGGCAGCGTCCGTGTCCAGAGCACATATCTGGGCAGCCATCCCCAATGTAGAGATTATCCAGAGCCCAAGTCTGCTGTTTGTCAAATGGAGCCTGCTGGAACCAGCGGAACCTTGTGGCTGGAGACCTAAAGACGAAGACAAAGTTGAGTTAAAATAAATTACATAGCAAGGAATTAAACTGTAAGTCGTGACATAGCACAGTGGGATTTGTGTCGGATTTTAATGTAGCCTAAAATTTGCAAAGGAGCACACACAGCACGGCTACTTATGGAAGTTATTTTTAGAAAATTAAAAGCATACTGCAGTGTCAAGTTATGTTATAAGCCACACAAGTTTGTCCATGTTTCTGAGTAAAGACCTGGCATATGACGGTATAGGCAGAGTTATTCTGCCCCACTTGTTGTACGTGTCAGAAACCAGCAGCCTCTGGAGGGTGTAGGAGGAGCAATCAGGGCTTGTTGGCAAACAGTCTCTGACCACCGGCTGCCAGGTCAGACCGAGATCCAGAGAATACTCCAATTCAACAGCTGCAAAGAAGGAGGAGACGCACAATTATCAAAATTAACACTTAAATAACTGCATGAACAACTTCCACTGTAAATAAAATATAAATATATAATATTATGACCTCCTCAAACTTCTTTGAACATCTTCATCAAACTGCATTTCACCAGACATAATTCTTTTAGTGAAAAATCAACCATAAGCGTTAAATTAACGGATGTGAGAACAAAAATCTTTTTAAAATAATTTCCACTTAACATTGTTCTACTTTCTTATCCACATTACTTTTACATGCAGACAGACTTAAAAATAACTTATTAAGTCATTATATTAATAACCAATTTAAGTTGTTTTCCAGGCAAAATTTCCCACATATTTGCTGGATCCAGCTTGTCAAATATGAGAATGTGATACTATTATAATGTCACATATATATACATAACTAAGCATGTTTAGGTGTTGGACAGTGGTAAATTTTAACAGGCAATTTTTACTCTTTTCTGATATTATAAAAATAAAATAATCAATCATCTAATGTAGGAAATAACTGGCGAATCAGTCAATGATTAAAACAAATTGATAAATGAAGCTATATTCATTACTGACTACCAATCATGGCCTTTCTTAATGCTTACAGTAGCAGGAGTTGGTGACAGAGCAGGAAGCAGAAAAGTCAAACTGGATGAAGGCGTCTTGACCCAAACTGATGTCAGTGGTAACAGCATAGCGAGTGTTGGACTTCTCTATGAATGCAAACGCAGGCCCGTCAGAGCCACAAACAGGCATTCTTGTTCCTCCAGGGTGAAGGAGCCATGAGCGACCATCGATTGAGGAGAAATCATCTTCCAAAGGTCCCCAGCCACTGGCACTGCCACCGACTACCACCTAGAGATAGATACATAATTACATAGTTAATATGAAGAAGGCAGAGACAAAAAAAAAGGAATGAATGAAAGTTTTGATGTATAACAGCCATGATGTTTCAGTACTTTAATGAAAATGAGGCTTTTAGATGGATGGATGGATGGTGGGATGGATGGTTCCTCACTTACTGTACCTGGTCAATGACCCATGGGCTGTAAAAGTGTCCGTTCTCAGAGGGCTGCCACCACCGGAGGCGAGTGGATTGTGTGCGTGCACGCAGTGGGATCTCCAGAGCCACCAGGCGAGCCTGATTACTGCTGTTGCTGAAGAGAAATTCCTGGAGGAGACCCCAGGTGAGACCTCCATCCACAGAGAACTGCAGCAAAACTGGCTGAGAGCGGGGGTCTGGAGCTGCCTTACCACAGCCAAGACGTAAGAAGAACTGAACAAACCTGCAAAATGCAGACGAGACTGTCATTGAAAACTGTAACTTCAACATAAAACAACATTTGGATTGTGTATATGTGTGTTGGTAAGTGCTTTGTTCATGTGGCTGCAGCATTACCTGGCGTTCGACAGGTCCAAGTCGTTGGTTACCAACATGCGGAGGCCGTCCTCACTGAAGAACAGGTGGTTCCCGCTCGACATGATGCCACACTTCCTGGATGGTTTACCACCACTCAGCAGTCTGAAACGCTCTGCATCCACAGCTCCCCCTAGATACACAAGTACATTCTGATGACTATTCTGATTTCTGACAACTCTGACTGATCAATAAATCCTTATATATTACATTATTCATCACATGCTCCCACACACATACAGTTTTTTGCCTATTTCCAGCTTTCTGTGTGCATCTGTATGTTGCTGTACCTTCAAAGTCCTCTTTGAGGAAGTCAGGGTTGGGGGTGTCAGGCACAGAGCAGTCAGATCCAGAGTAACCGGGGTCACACACACAGTGGGTCCCACCCACACAAGCCCCGTGACCATTACACATGTCCTGGCACTGTGGGCCAATGTAAACATTGTCTAACGCCCATGTTGGAGGAGCAGAACCAGTAGAAAAGAAACCCTGATACCAACGGAACCTCACTGACCTGCAGGGAGGTAAAAAATAAAAGGATTAGAGGGCATAAATAGATATGATCATGTTATGATATGAAAAGAACTTGAAAAGTTTCCCCTTGGTTTCTTTTGTGCATCTGTACAGGATGTATCCACTTCTTACCCGCAGAGGCGAAGCTTGCCAAAGTGAATGACTTCCCTCCTCCAGCCCTGAGTTGTACCAGGGAAATAGATACTGGCAGGGTGAAGCTCTGTGGAGCACAGTGAGGAAGGCTGAGGTGCACCCGCACACAGCGGCACCAAAAGGTGCCACGTGGCACCAAAGTCCCGTGAGAACTCAAGACGCACAGGGTGGGAAGAGGAGCTCTCAGCTGTGCAGCCCACATTAATCTGCCAAGATATAAATACACTGACCATCAGGGAAAATGACGAGCCGTGATTAATGTCTTGAATGAGTAAGAATTATGACTGTTGAAAGAAGTCATCAAGGCTGTGTTTGTGTACCTCAAACTGGATGATTGTGTTCTCATTTACGTCAATGTCCCTGGTGGTAATGGAGTGCTCTCCAAGCTCGCTGGAGACAAACACCATGGCTGACTCATCCTCCTCCCTGCATCAGTCCCACACACAAACAAAGATTAGTCAAGGGTAAAAACATCTTTTTGCAAGTTTTATTACCACTGGGCTCACAGATGGTATGAAAACAAGAACACTGTTGAGGCACCGTCAACAAACAACAAGGTTTTCTTACAGTCCTGTCTTCTGGTAGGGGCAGTAGAGGCCAGTGTTTCCCCCAGGGAAGAACAGCCAGTTGGACTCATTTGGACCCTCCTCAAAACTGTCTATCACCACTGGTGGATTGTGTAAGGAGCTGCCATCAATGATGAGATCATCTATTACCCACACCTCCTCCTTCTTACCTGCAGGGCATAATATTTGTAATTACACATTAATTTTGTACAGGTTGCAGGAGGCATGAAAAAATGTGGGAAACAGACACAAAAAAAGATGTGAAGAGCAGAGATTATGTGAATCTTATTGTGCAGCCACACAGCGAGTTCACTCACCGCCGTTGTAAGGCTGCCAGAGTCTGAAACGGGTGGCATTGGTTTGAGCGCTGGCTGGCAGCGGCAGGTGGAGGAACAGAGTGTCAGTGGAAGCTGGGAAATAAAACTCATCCAGCATCAGCCAGCTGATTCCTCCGTTTACAGAGTACTGCAGGAGGACTGAGTGGGAGCGCTCTGGGACCCCTGGAAAAGCCAACAAGGTAACTATTACAACTTCATCACAACAAATTAACTTTATGAGTACTGAATGAAAAATATACATATACCAAAACAAAAAGACATGAAGTAAATACAACCTTTAGTAATGAATTTGAAGGAGAACTGGATGTAGAGAGTGTTGGTGCAGTCCAGATCCCGTGAGACGATCATTCGCAGGCCATCCTGCAAAAAAAACAGACACAGGTTACATTGCTGTTCAGCAATATAAATAAAAGAGCTGTGTCTTTGTGATTTAACTGTGTTATTGTTGCTCTGGATTTTGTCTGCATGGTGTTCAGGACACTCACCCCTTTGAAAATAAGGGCAGTGCCAGATTTAAGAGGCTCTCCACTCAGAGTTCCCCTCTCTGCTCCGTACACCTCAGGCCATGTCTCCTGCTGCAAGTTCTCATTAAAGTCCTCTCTCAGTACGGATGGCAGGGGGGTCAAAGGCACACAGTGTGCCCCTCCGTAACCCTTGTCACATCTGTGTGAGAGCAGAAGAGTTTTATGAAGATAAAAAATAAATGGAAAAAATAACCAGAGATTAATTTTCATCTGATATGCAGACAGACAGTTTTACTTACACACAGCGTCCGTTGTCACACAGACCATGACCAGAGCACATCCAAGGACAGCCAGGAGCAAGTAAGACATTATCTAGAGCCCATCCTTCTGCCCCTGGGGTGAAGTGGGTCTGGATCCAACGGAACCGAGTTCTGGGGGAACTGAGGGATTCAACAGCAAGTTATGAAGACAAGTAGATTCAGGGGTTTTCATATATATTATGCATAAAAGTGAAAAAAACACTGACTTAGCAGCACTGGGCAGGTAGACTGTGATCCTCCTCCAGTGTTTGTACTGGGTTGAGGTATAGATAGAACTCTGAGTATAACCAGCACAGCCAATGGCTGGTGGCACACACTCTGGGGTGATGAGAGACCAGTGATGACCGCAGTCTGTGGAGAACTCCAGTCGCACACCATGAGAGAATGAAGTGGACTTACTGCAGCCCATACTCAGCTCAAACTGCAGGAATGATGAGCCTGAAACCTCAAAGTCCCAGCTCTCTGCATATCTTGGCTTCTCTGCAGACACAGAGCAAGAGCGTCACATTATTTTCTTTAAGAGGACCATGAAATGAAAACCGTTCACCTAAACCACAAAGTCATGATAATGCATGTTCAAATGCAAATGCAAAAATAGCTTTGTATAACAGATACTGCTGAGTTATGTGCAAGATATGTGCATGTATCATGTAAGAACAGCCTTGGATTCTGGCAATCCATGCTTTATGTGTTAAAACAAGAGCACGGGAGCTTTATGTTTATAGATGTGTTGCCAAATTGCACTTGCTGTGCACGCTTAATGAATGGGCCCAACTGTAATGTAACATTTGTGCAAAGTAAATCAGCTCACAGCTTGATGCAAGCATAAATAACAGGCAGGATGTTCATTCAGGTTTGCTGTCATTAATAATTCAGGAGCCACAGTACAGGGTGATTTAATTTCAGCCTGTTGTACCAGAAATACTGGAATGTCACTGCACAGCAATTTATGTGGCTGAGTTTGTTGATATTTGTATCATTGGTATATACTAGATATGCATATACATGTACGTGTATATTGTTTTAGATTTTGGCTTTTTTCATAATGCAAAGTCAACTAAGTAGTCTGACTATTTGCAATGGCATGCTCCTCTAAATTCGTTCACTTCAACACATTGATGCTGGGCTGCTCACTACAAACACTGCAGCCTCACTGAAACAGCTGAGCTTTAAGTGTCTTACTCAGGGGCCACTTAGTAGTGATTGTTAAGGGAGAAGCTTCCTATTCCTTTCCCACTCACTCACGACTGACAACTCTCTCTAACTGTATGATTTCATGAAGAGTAATGTGTCTGTCTGACTCACTGTCAATGGCCTCAGAGTTGAAGGTTAGCGCAGTGTCCAGAGACAAACAGTCCACAGTCACCTCCCCTCCCTGAATGCGGTACCAGTTGTGCCTCAGAGGAGTTGTACCATCGAACTTGTCATGGAAGCCTGTTCTGGAGCTGTCGTTCATTCCGATCAAGACATCATCCAAAGCCCACTGAGCCGAGTGTTTTCCTGCAAGGATGGAGAGAAAGAAGTTAAAATTAAAAAACAAATAAAAAAATTGTATGACAATAGATACATTTGTTTTTATGATCTTTCCTTTGGTACTGTTCACCCAAACAACA
Source organism: Acanthurus leucopareius (assembly GCA_029814765.1). NCBI lineage: Eukaryota > Metazoa > Chordata > Actinopteri > Acanthuriformes > Acanthuridae > Acanthurus > Acanthurus leucopareius. The sequence goes on along the minus strand of JAQMCX010000050.1, from coordinate 17,363,401 downwards.
CACTAACCTTGCTGTGGCTGCCACCATCGGAATACCGTATAGGGGGTTTTGGCCGCAGGCGGCAGCTCAATGGTCACCACTTGAGGCTCCAGGAAGGAACTGAAGTCCAGCTCCCGTAGGAATTGCCACTGGACACCATTGTTGGTAGAGAACTGGACAATAACTCCTAAGATAACAGAAATAAAATCAGAGTAGAGAGCACCTTTAGATGGGAAAATTTTTTTCACAGATGCATAACTACGTAAATTGAGTGGGAAGTAAAAAGAAGCAATTGAAAAAATGTCAAATAATCACATAAGAGTCCAAAAGCTCTGAGCTGTTTAGGAGGCTACCAGTGTTTTATCTTATGCAGCACAAATGATCAGACTGAGCCTTCAGCACTGCTGCAGGCCAGTGATCCACACTCTACTGACTGAAGGCCAGTACAGAACAAAGAAATCCTAGATTTTTATGCTTAAACACAGATCTGTACCCTACAGCTTTGGATTGATCACAAGTTTGATCAAAGAAAAACAGTAGGATGAAGTTATTGGAGTTGCTCTCTACAAGCTGCACTATTCAGGAACAGCCACATGAATGCAGCAGAGAGCCTCATGCAGGTTGTGATTATTACCTTCATTGCGAGATCGAGGCCTGGTGCAAGTGGGCCCTAAACTCTTGCTGCCAATACGGATGTAGAATTGAACCAACCTGTATGTAAACAGTGATTACTTAATTTCAGTTTCGTATTAAAGAAACAGCCACAGGTGAGAGATTTACAGGTGTGAACTACACTCACCGTGTGTTGGTGGTATCTAAAGGCACAGTACGTGCTTCTCTCCTTCCAGGGCTGCTGAAATAAAGAGCTTTGCCTTCACCAATGATGCCACAACCACCTCCAATTTGTCCCCCACTTAGACTCTGCCAGAGTGGGCTCAGCTTTCCCTCGAACCCCTCAGTCAGCTCAGTGGGAGCAGCTACAGATGGGACACAGCTATCTTGCTCCACTGTGGAAAAAACAGGGAAATATTCAGCACAAAACACTTAAATAACTGATAAAAATCTCTTTCAGGTTCATTGTTCTCCTACACTTTCTGTCACTGCACCTGTGTATCCCATATCACAGAAACAGACTCCAGAGATGCAATCTCCATGTCCTCCACAGTGGTTTGGACAAGGCTCAGAGATGTAGACCCCGTCCAAGGCAAACGCTGGAGCATCTCTGTACATGCTGCTTTCCTGGAACCAACGGAACCTGGTTTTACTGGGGAAAGAAGGGGGAAAGTATTAGAAAGAGGCAAAGATACAGTCAATATTTGAGTTATGCTAGTCACTCTGTCTTAAAACACATATTAAAACAAATACCAAGTCATTTCAATTAATCTATCAGCCTGTTACCACACCTACCTTGCTGCAACATTGCGTGGTATGACCACAGTGACCCTGGTCCACTGTTCATAGTCTCCAGTGTTGTAGACGGTGGGCTCTCTAAGCTCACGGCCACTGCCCTCACAGACACCTGCCCCTGGGGTTCCTGGGTAACAGCCCTCTCTCACCAGAGCCCACGTACGACCGGCATCATGGGAGTACTGCAACAGGACTGGGGCAGACGCACTGAACTCTGACTCACAGCCTATATTCAGCTGGTAAGGGGAACCATTGGAAGGAAAATTAAAGAATTATTTGTTCTGATAATTGCATGCCTGTTTCTAAAAATGACGCATTTAAAAGACATTCTGATTTTAGATTTTACTCTTTCCATGTGGGTACCTTAAACTGAAGAGTGTAGCCATGTCTTAGGGCTAGGTCCCTTGTGACAGCCACCCGATCGCCATCAGAGCGCCCAAACACCATGGCAGAGGGTGTTGGGGCACAGAAGCTGTTGTTGCTTTCCCTCTCCATGCCTTCATTACCCAGCATCAGCCACACACTCATCTGGTTCAGAGGGTAATCGAATGCTGGCTTCTCATAAAAGTTCTGTGGACACAGAAAATAGTTTTATTTCAGTATGTTTTGTTAACAGGTCCTAGTGTCTGCAGCACTTCTTATTTCTCCTAAATGGATGAATGGATACAATCCAGGAGAGATTCAAGATTTTATGGCTGTTTTATCTCAGTGTGGCAGACACTTTCCATTACGACAAAAAAAGCCAATATCTCAAGATGAAGCGGAAGATGCTGTGTGTGATCAGACCAAAAGAAGACAAGTTAGTGGAAAAAGTCTGATTTATTCCTGACCTGTGGCAGAGTTGGATTTGCCATGGGGATGATGTGTTTTTCCCTCTCTGACAAAATTATAACATCGTCAATGGCCCACTGGTCATAGCCTTCCCCAGAGTGAAGAGGCTGCCACCAACGAAACCTTGTGGATGGCGTCTTAGAGGCCAAAGGAAGCTCATAGTGTACAAATCTGAGCAGAGGAACAAAAAAGTTACTTACATGTCTTTTCCAAATTATACAATCACTGCAGTAACACTGAAAACTTTCCAACTAACAGAAATAGTTAAAGCAGATCTTCTGCTTTCATGTAGATGCAATATTTATTTTCTACTGTCCTCATCAGCAGGTTTCTCACCGAGGCTTGGTGAAGTCAGTGAAGTACATCTCAGCGATGAGTCCCCAGCTGATGCCTCCATCGTTGCTGTACTGCAACAGCACTCCCTCCTCCCTGCTGTCTGCCTGGTTACAATCTGCCCAGTCTCCGCCCACTCTCAGGTAAAACTGCACAAACTCCGCCCATTCTGTGTCCAGGTCCCAGCTCACCAGCTGCCTCAGTCCAGCCTGACAACACACACATATATTCATATATATTGGGCAGGGTATTTGTTTTGTAACCAAGAAGAAGATGTTAAGATTGCTGCAATGAAGTGATGAAAAATTCAAGCATTGTTTTGTTTTGTTTTCCAATGTCTTCATTAATGGTGAAATACATGTTGCTGCAACTAAAAAGAAAAACTGTTTCTTTCAAACAGCTTTAATGACTTGATGTCCAGCTTTGCATGCTAAACTTAGAAAAGGGATGTGGTTGCTAAAATACATCAGCTATATGCAGCCGAATAAAAACTAAGCACATCTTCCATCTGATCAGAATCAATTATGATAAAGCCATGCTTTGACTGAAAAAAAAAATCTTGGTAATTTAGAGGTCAAAGGTCAGCAGTTGTTGGCAGAAATGACTTAAAAGCAATCAGAGCTTGCATATAGTAACTCTGCCAAGTTATCACAGTCTTCTAAATTGGCTATGTCAATAACTCAAAATATTTTTACAATTTTAATCTGGACTTGGATTTGCACCAAAACAAACAAAGACAATGACAGGATTCATGTATCAGATTTCTTTGAGAAAAAAGTGCAGTTCACAATAAATATGACAATGCTACATTCTTGCAATGATAAGAAATTGTTTTAAAAGTTTCTGGATCTGCTTGATTTGGATTTTCCCTAAACTTTATCACTTATTTTTTGGCCATGGCGCAACTTTCCGTCAAAACTTAACCTTAAAATGTTTTTAAAACATTGTCCGATACCCTTACAACTAACAAAAAGATTAAAAACATGACGTTCGAGACTAACCAAATTATGAAGTTGTTTTACCTTGCTAAAGTAAAGGGACGATCCTGATGAGACGACCCCGCAGCCCATGTCAGGGGTGACCACCTCTCCACCAATCACCTCCTGCCACGTGGCCAGGAGTGCATCCTGGGACTCAAAGTCAGAGAGGACACTTGAGGAGAGCGGTGAGGAGGGCTGACAGTCTGTCCCAGAGAAACCATCATCACACCTAAGAGAGAAGACAGTGGCAGAACTTCTTCAGCTATGCTTTAAAGGTGCTACAGGTATTCAATTCCCATACAGAGGTCTTACACAAGGGTTGATGGATAGTTTAACCCATGCTGTCAAAGTACAACAGTGTATGGCAGCATTATGAATTTTGACTTAAAGACATGAAATGTTTCCATAATTGGAGTTAAATCTATCCCCTAAAAGATGGAGCGTGTTGGACCTGTATGTCATAAGTATTGTTTATTATATTGTGACTCATTAATTAAGATAAGGTCAAATGATTTAAAGCAGATTTGACTATATTTTTTAGTCACACTCAAGCAAAATCACGAGAGGTAAAGTGAGAAATTGTACTGTGGTGTGGTGTGTGTGTGAGTGGTGCTAAAATGCAACATATATGACCTTTATTATGAATCCTACAAACATCCATCAAAAGATGTTTATAGGCCTCCACCATTGCCTGATTTTGGAAAAGCAATGAAAATGTCACTGAATAAATTACTATCTGTATAAGAGCTGACCTGCAGTGTCCATGGTCACACCAGCCATGTCCGTGACACATGTTCGGACACTGTTGGCCGATATAGATGTCATCCAGGGCCCACTCATCCTGCTCTCCATAGTAGTTTTGGATCCAGCGGAAACGGGTGGCACTGGACCTGCATTCAGACAAACATACACACAGATAAATAAACTACATTCACACTCTAGAAGCTAAACAATATGAACATAAATGGAATATAAACTGCAATGCCCCAAGTGACTACTATATTACAAATAATAAAAAAGTAATACATATTGTTACAAATGCATTATATGATCTCAGAAATCAACAGTGAATGCTTGCATGTCGACCACATCATCACATTATGGTCACTAATCTACTTTTCTGCTCGGGATAGAGATTTGTGGATTTAGTTTTCTGGCAGGTAAAGATTAACCTTATCGCATGTGTGTGTTTTCTATTTATGTGTGTTTCCTATGTGTGTGTGTGAATGTTGGAAGGGGTGATCTGCAGTTGTGTGAAACGAAATGTCAGGGAGAGGGCAATAACATCATCACATCTCCTCTGTACAAAGCATGCGGTGGATGTGAATGTGTGTGCAGTGTGGGAGCATGTTAGTGCAGCTTGGTGCATGCACAGCAATGACAAATGGTTGTAAAAGCGTAGATAGTCAGGTATATTGGGGATTATATAGCAGGAAGGTCTCTCGGTCCGCTGCTTTGGTGACCTATATCAACTCAGACCAACCCCTGATCATACAGAGCTGGCCACGACTGTTTTATTATCATTTACTGCCATGACCATGTGACCCCCTCATCACACCCTGCAGGAGATTAGACCACCTTTATTTAGGAGCTGGGTAGCGGAGTAAATGGAGGTGGAGGTCGCAGATCTCAGTGAGGAAGGTTTATGTGTGTATGCGGCTAATATATTATTGAGCTGAGGTTGTTAACAGTGTGTGTATTCCTCATGAACTGTGCTGCACAGTACGGCTGGCTCAGTATGGGACTTCTTCCAGTTTGGTTCGCCCTTCAAACTAAAAACACATAGTCTTTTTTCAAGCATAAGATACTGTCTTTGAATGCTATGTATTCAAACACAACTTCAAAAGTTTTCGTTTCATCGGGCAAAGCTTTGATAGTGTGTCAAATGCTGTAAACTAACATACTTGTCAGATTATCTGAGCTTGAATGGATCTAAAATCATTGATGCCACAAACGCAAAGGAGCCAGCACTGGAGGAATGTTTCATATTGTTTAAATTAAATGCTAAAGATGATCTTTTTTTTAAATTCCAAAGTATTCTTATGTTTCCAGAAAGATTAGTGAATCAGAAAGAAAGCGTGTGAACCTTTTTTTTTTTTTTGCAGGCAAGTTGAGAACTCTTTCCTCCATAAGATGAGTGTTTAAGGCTAAGGATATTTAACCATATTTATTTGATTAAAAAGTCTGTGATCCTTTATCAAGTGTGCATTGTTTTGTAATTGACTTGGAAGCAATACTGCTCTCTGCCTTCTTTTAGATTACCAGATTGAGCAGATGTTAAAGGCTCATGAGCCAACTTACTTAATGTTGTTTTCAAAATAAATAGAAAGAAATGTCATCTCTTGTTTTTCCTTCTGCACTAAAAACATTCCAAATTAAGTCCCCAAAATACTGTAAATATTTGAAAGGATATCTGAGTGTGTGTGAGAGTGTGTGGTGGTTGGGAAGTATTTGAGTATTTTGCATCAAAGGATTGCAGAAAGACATTTCCTTGTAACCATGCAATAAAATCTTTGTCGCATTCACTGCTGAAAAAGTGTTTTGCAACATTAACAGCTGAAAATGCTTGTAAAAAGGCATGCTCCACTTTCTTGGGAAGAGTTGCACGTCAAATAGTGCTTGCACATGTCTGAAGCTTTGTATGAATGCGTGTGAGAGGTGTGTGTCCGTGTATGTATGTATGTGTATGGACTTGCAGCCATTAACAAGCGTGGATTCTTCCTTGTTTCTTCCTTTTCTGCTGTATGTTCTACACCTGACACTTATTCATGTGTTTATGCTTAAAAACAAAAAAATGCATGAAACTAAGATCAGAGAACAAATTATCCCAGAGGGCACACTGTGAATCTTTTCTTCAATGTCTAATGTGCGAATTTGCGTTATTTACCAAGTCTTCTGAGGCAGAGACAGAGTGATGCGTCTCCAGTCTTTGAACTCTGACGGATGGTAGACACTGGGAGCTGTAAACTCAGAGCAGCTTGGCATGCCTGGCAGACAAGCCTAAGTGAAAGAAACAAGGGATTTCATTAAATAACATTTTTATTCACACCCGACTAGGGGGAAGAAGTTGCTTAATGTTGGTTAAAGAATGCATAAAGTAAAGTTTTTTTAGCTGTGGATTTTGTTTTGCAGCTGAAATCTTCAGCAGTAGCATGACATACGGGGGACACACCCAAAGACTGCAAAAGCCCCACACCGTATAAAAGATAAATACAGGATTATAGTTTCTCTGACCTTGAACATTGGAAGACAAGCAAGGTTTAACAGTACAGGACATTCAGTGAGTTAAATTTTGAACTTGCCAGATGACTGCATTTTCATGCACATGGGAGAATTAGAGAATATTCACTGATGGAGGACTCATTACGCTCTATTCAATTCCAAAGGCAATAAAAATCTTGGCAGATACGTTGGTGCCTTATGAATATTTATGAGCCAGTTGTGATCACAGAAAATCTTTGTTGAATCATGAGAAGATAATCTGCTTGCTGATTCAAGTATTGCCATGTATTTGCTAATAGCAGGATGATAAAAAGTAATTGCGATAATTTCTCATCTGAAACAAACTGCCACATTTAAAGACTCTCATTATTTACACATTATTACTGAGGCTGTAATGAGTAAATTAATATTCATGATCATAAATAAATGATATGTTTCCTTGTCTCTAACCAGAATAACTTCTACAAGTTTTGGTTGTAAACAAAGGTGTGGGCTAGGCTGTAAAAACAACAGGGATCGGATACTACAACCACTTCACATGGGGAACAGAGCTGAATTCATTTCACACTTCTTACCTCTTTTACAAGGTGCCAGGTGAGGCCGTGATTAGTGGAGAACTCCAGGCGGACTTGAGTGTCAATATGAGGGGAGGGTTCGCGGCCACAGCCCATAACCAGAGAGAACTGTAGACTGTAGGAGGCTCCGATCTGCATTGACTGAGTCTCCACGTATCGGATACTTGAGCCGGGGCTGGGCTCACCAGAGAAACTGGAGTACAACATGGAGGAAGAGATACTGCATTTCATACGCTGCATTAAAGTCAATGTTTGTAGAATTATTTGTCGTTGTAGTATTTCAAAAGATGCTCTAAGCATGTTATTTTTTGGCTTGTAGGGATAAAGATGATCCTGATCAAAAACAGGTGGCATCTACATGTTGATTTCATTACAAAGACTATCTGCTTTTTAACACAATGACTGGGAGACACCACACTTTTGAAAGTTTTGAATTTTTCACAAAATGACTTTAAATGGGCAAAATGGAAAGAATGTGCTGGGAATTATTATTTTAAATAGTAACTAATTACTGACAGATGTTAGCTATTTAATCATGTTCAGCCCATTGGAAAACCATTCAGAAAATTGAAGAGAAAAGTGTTCACATGCCAGTGCCAAATACTGACAAAAGCAGTATTTGCATCAGAGCACTGAGTCTCCTACCTGAGGGTCCAGTCATGCTGGCAGTAAGGCTGAACATGGCCAAGGTAGAAACCCAGACTCTGGGTGACATCCAGCACGTTGCTGAAGTCAAGACTTATGGTGTTGAACAGCACAGAGGTCATGCTGATTTCATCCAGGGCCCACACATCGTGCCCACGGCCTGAATGGTACGGCTGCCACCAACGGAACTGCACACCAAACTTACGAGCACCGGAGGGAAGTTCAACAGACACAATCCTGGTAGAGTGGAGAGAGACATTACTGAACTAAACTCTACTGACACATTATACAAAGTTTGCTTGATGTGGGTAATGCATGTGCCATGGTCACAACTGCACAAACGTAAGAAGGGTGAGATGTATTTGGGGGAAAGTGTCTGTGATGACATTTTGGTTTGAATTAATCACACAAGCTGACTGAACTGTGACTCAGACTCTGACTTGCAGAGACAGTCTGCTGTTTGTAAATAATGTACACTTGTACATTCTTAAATAGACTCTGACACAATGCAGATGGCCATAAACAAGATTTATGACAGCATCTTGTGTCACTCTTTGGTTTCTCATAGCACACTCTAAAAGCCACAGATATATAATTTTTTTTCTTTCTTGAGACTGACGCTCTATAATGATGTTTTGTACAAACATGTTCATGAAGTAAAAACCTGCACTTGCACCTGCAGGTCATATAAATGTATGACCTTGTCCCTGACTCACTGGCCCCCGCTGACCTTTCTAGTGCTGATGAAGAGCTCTGAGACCTGGCCTGTGCAGCTGGAACTCAGCCCACTATGTCTTCATTACACACATAGATGGCACTAACTGACTCAATGGGCCCCCAGTGGCTTACACCTCCAGCACGCCATTAGCAGTGCAAATGTGTGTGTTAATAGAGTTACAGTGTCTCTGTGGAAACATAAGCATACAAGCATGCACAGGCAGATACACATATCAAACACACACACACTCACACAAACACACACTCACACACACACAAACACACACCGACACACACTTAACAAAGGAGGTACCTTGGCTCATGGAAGCCTTGGTAAGCGTAATGCTGCAGCAGCGTCCAGGTGATGCCGTTGTCTGAGGAGTAATGCAGCAGGACACCCTCTCCTGGCTGGTCCGGGGCAGGACATGAGCTCAGGGTGCTACGGCTGCCCAGGCGAAGTGTAAACTGTAGGTACCTGCAGGGAAAAAAGGGTAAAAAAAATTGATGGAAAAATAAAGAAAGATGGAGAGTACCATAGCATTTGGAATGAACCACATGTAAATAGAGGAAGTGGCAAAGACAGAGACAAAAGGGAAGGTTGATAAATGTGAAGACAAAAAAAGTAAGGTGACCGTGAATGTGTTTAGGAAAGAGAGGTGAGGGAGAGAGGGGTAAAAGGGTAGATAAACAAGCAGTCATGCAGAGCAGAGAGGTGGGAGGAAGGTGGCAGGATAATGGATGAGACGATTAAATGAATGAGAAGAAATTAGATGAGAGGAGGTGGGGGGAAAGTAAGAGTAAGATAGAGAGAGAGTGAATGAGAATCACAGTTTATTCCCATGTATTCATGTTAACTACACATAATTCTAATATAGCAAGACTTTCCATCCTTTAATGTGTTCATCTTTGTTTTGGCTGGCATATTATACTCTATACTGATATAATATTTATTAGAATTTCCATCATCTATCTCAGGTTGCCAGTCAGCCTCCCCCAGCTCTCTCTGTCCTTGGCTGAGCTGTGCTTTCAATAGCGCTGTGGTTTCCCTTTTACAGGCAGCTGTTCACTCAATCAGCCAGGAAACTGGCATTAAATATGGCCATCAGGTGGCACACAGAGAGCCGCAACTGGAGTAATCAATCTAACACAGATGCCATATCTAACTTCATCGTTCCCTCTCTATCTTTCTCTCTAACATTTTCATTCTCCCCTTTCATCTCTCCCCTCATCTGCAGTCCTCCCCATGATCACAATCCATCTCCTAGCACAGGAACACAGAGGATGATGGAAGAGGGATTGGCGGAGGAGGAGAGTGACTAGCTGACTGGCTGGAACATTTGCAGTATAAATCAAAAGTAAAGACACCTGATGAACACAGGCCACAGTTTTACAAAGTAATCTTCTTATGGCAAAATCAGCAGATTCTTGAGCTGCTGTGTCCATGCTGATGTGCAAAAATATGTTTGCATAAGAGTGTTCCCTCACGTCTCTGTTTATGTTCCTGTACAGTATTGTAAGATAGAAGTTGTTTTCAGCTTTTAAATTCGTGTTTTTTATCAGCACTGTGATTACCTGGCCTGGGAACTGTCTAGTGGAGCAGTGACCAAGTGTCTCCTGCTGTCCCTGTTGAAGACCAAGGCCTTGCCGCTGGCCAGCACCCCACAGCCAAAGCTGACTTCAGCCCCACGAAGTGAGGAGAAGCTGTGGTAGGAGGAGAGGCGTGGGCTGGAGAAACCCTCTGACAGGAACGCCGGGAATGTCTGGGAGGCAAGCTCACAGGCTGGACCACTGAAACCTGGGTCACATCTGGAGGATGGAGAGAGAATGAGTGGAGACAAGAGGAGAGGAGAGGACATGGGAGACAAGAGCAGAGGGAAGGGGAGAAGAAAAGAGCAGATGGGAGGGGAGCAGAGAAGAGAGGAAGGAAGAGAAGAAATGAGGAGAAGTGAGTAGACAGAAAGAAGAAGGAAGGAGAAGAGAGGAAATGCAGGAGAGGAGAGAAGAGAGTGGAAAGATGGGGGGAAGACACGAGACATTAAATATAGTGAAGGATATAAATGAGAAAAAGAAGGCAGAGATAATGAAAGTCCATTAATAAATCATAACCATAATACAATTGGATTAATTTTGAATGGTGATTGGTGCTGTAAGGCATTAGATGGATAATGAGCAGACTCATTTTGAAGGAGAGGCACTGGATTTATTTGGTTTAATAAAACGCAGGTCCTTACTTGCAGCCTGTGCGAGAACAATGTCCTCTCCCAGAGCAGAAACGAAGGCAGGCAGGACCAATATACACTGGAGCAAAACAAGAGCATGGAAATTAAATTTTCTCTCAAAAAAGTCAGTTTTTGCATTTTTCATATCTGAGCTTTAATAAACTGTATTTTGTAGTATGGGGCTAAAAGACAGATTTTGGTGCTTATTTGTTTGGTCCAAGTAAACAAGAAAACACTGGCTTTTCATTACACTGAGTGTATGTGAAAAGTTTACATAGATATGGTTATAGATATAGATATAGATATAGATATAGATATAGATATTACATACATATATGCATAAGTATGTATACCACTAACCATTGTCTATGGCCCACATGCTTCCTGCACCAGTGCCAGACTGTTTCCAGCGGAAGCGTGTTGTTTCTGTCAGGGCAGCATTTGGCAGAGGGATGGAGATTCTTGTCCACCTGGAGGATCAAAATACAATATGTATACCTGTTATAACATATATCCACAGTGAGTAACTGACAGTTATACACACAAGCACATTCAAACAAATACAAGGTCACAGACTCGTACATACCCGCTGTAGTTGTCGGAGGAGTAGATGGTGCTGTGAGGTAGATGGGGTCCTGCACAGAGCTCAGGCAGACACTCAGTGTGGAGCAGAGACCAGGAGCGACCGTGGTTGGTGGAAAACTCCAGACTCACACTGAATAAAACAACCAAGAAAAACAGTCATACATCACTATATTTCAATTTACATTTTTTAGCCTTTTACAGTTCAAAACGATTAAATTACTCTGGGCTTGGAATAGGAAAGAGAGAAAAAATGACAGTGAGACTTCAGACCCTCTACTCTAAAGTTAACCTGGACTCTGACAATGAATGCAATTGCAGCCTCAAATAACAGCAGCAATTAGAAACTTGGAAATTGACTACGAACAAGAAATTTAACGCAGACTTTACAGAGTCTTTGAATGTCTTAATGTTAGAGACTTGGATGCTGCTGTTGAGAAACATTATGGCACTTTTTGCCTATTTCTGTGAGTAAGAGTTACTGCTCTTGATGCCTGAGTGAATCTAGGATGTCTCTCTTGGAGTGTGCAGGTCTCCTTTGCTGCAGCCCAATTTTATGATTTTTTGACTTAAAAAAGGGGTGATATTTTCACATAAAAGCACTGCCTAACCTAGTTTTGAAATGTGTCACACCTGTTGGCAGGTTGGTAGGAGCCACAACCCAGGTTAATGGAGAACTGAGCCACATGTGTGTGGGTGCCAGGCAGCACAGGGAGCAGCTGCATGAAGTCCACAGCCCATACATGGCGGTTGGCACCACCATGTGACCGCTGCTCCAGGCAGAACTGGGTTACCGGTGTTTGTAGCTCAGTGGGCAGTGCCACAGATACCACCGCAGGAGTCTGAGTTCGGAGATATGGAGGATAGAACAAACAGATCAGACCAGAGGGAAGGTACTAATTAGAAAATAGTGAATTTGTAATTTCACAATTACAATTTTACCTAAAGCTAAAGATTATGACTTAAAATTGCTTTATTTGTTTTACCAACAGTCCAAAATCCAAAGATATTTAGTTTACTATCACATAAGACAAAGAATGAAGCAAATCCTCAAAGACGAGAGGCTGGAACAAGTAAACATTTAGCATTTTTTTTCTTGAAAAATGACTTTGCTTATCAAAATATGTGATAATTACTAATCCATTAATCATGCAATAGTTTAAGCTCTCAGATAAATACATTAATCAGGAATGGGAATGCACTAGTTAAGCAGTCAGGCATGTTACTGTGAGAGACAAAATGATAGAGTCACTATTGGGAAGATCACACACAGTTAACACATAATCAGAAGCTACTCTACAGTTTTGATTCTTCTCTTTGAGTCTCCTACAAACACCTAAAAAACCACGACCATAACTTGAGGCCTCATCGAAAATTAGAAAATTTTTACTAGTGGGATAGTTGGACTAAAAATTAAACTTAGCTTTGATTGAAATAATAGCAATTCATTGGTATGCAGTAGAGTGTGCATTTTAAGCAAAACAGCAAAAGGTTTTAAGAGAGTTCATTTTTTTTGGTGTGATCATGTGCATATCTCACCCTGTAAGAAGAGTATGGAAGAGTGTCGAGCACCACACGCTCCCTCCTGCCTTCAGACCTTCCAAACACAATCACGTCGTTCTCATGTGACTCTCCTGGATCGCAGTCACCACCACCTAAACACAAACACACCTCAATGGTTTTTCCCAATCTAATACACAAGATACCAAAAAGAGCTCGGCCGTGTGCAACAAGAATAAGTAAAGCTACTGTTGTTTAACCAAAGTAAATGAAAAAGTGTTTTAGAGGGAGGATTTCTGTACCCATGGTAAAGTGGAAGCGAAGGTTTCCATATGATGTGGTGTCAAGATAGGGGGTGCACACTCTCCTCCGGCCCTCCTTCTCAAACACTAGAGCTGAGCCTGACTCAATCTCACCACACTGGGTCCCATAGGCAGCTCCCTCTATGTCCCAGCTGATCAGAAAAACACAGACAGAAAGAGCTGGATAAATAAAAAAGGGAAATAATTTTTTTATGTAAAACGTTTGTGTCAAAATGTTATATATTTATTTTGTCAAATTAGTGGTACTTAATATTGACAAGACAGTATTTAAGCAACATTTAATTCATAACCATAACCCTAACAAGCCATTTAAATGAGCCCGCCATGTGAGGTATTATGCGTAAAAATACTTCAATAACCCTTTGGTGGCCAAATGATTAATGCCTTAAATCTGGTTTAAAAATAAGAACAAAATGACTTTTAAAGGTTAGTTTGGTTAAAGACGGAAAACAATTCTATTCTGTCATGTGAATTTAAAATTAATAATTAAAATAATAGGAAAGGAAAGAAAGGGGCTACATTAATTTCACTTTTAAGCACTTAACCTTCACTGAAATAAAAGCACACAGACACTGACAAAGAAGTTATCGGATGCAAACACTTGTGTTTATAGATTGCCTCTTTTACACAGCATCTCCCTCTGGAGCATTACTGAAGTCAGTAAACAGTTGCCATAATTCACACTTTGCAAGCAAACAAACACACAACGGTTGCATAAATCACCTGTAAAAGGGCTTACACACACAGGACACACAGGATACTCACACACACACACACACATGCAGACATATTTCTGCACAGTGGAGAGAGGATCCTCATTAGCACTGACAGAAGTTAACCCAGTGTGTCAGTCCTCTCCTGTGTTCATGTACCCTCCCTTACTTTTCCCCCTGTTACTCCCCATTTCCTGCCATGGAGTCTAGATGCTGGTGTGTCTCTGTCACTCAGCGTTGGGTTTAATGATGCTAAATGGAGTGTAGCATTAACACAAGCAAAAACTCTCCCTGTCTACCTCACACATGTGTCAGCCCATGACGCCTGATGGGTGAACGCCAGCATGCAGTGTAACATGTTGGCATGCTGCAGGAAGGTGTGAGAGTGAGGGGCAGCCGCAGAAAAACACTCCTGTTTTCCTTTACATTGATGGTAAAATGTACTGACAGACCTGGTGCATGAGCCCTGATAATTACTTCCTGGCAGTAACACTATCTATCACCTCTCCTCTTTTATCTCGCTACCTCTTGCAGTGCTTCTGACAGTGTTTCCTTGCTGTCTGCTGTCTTGTGTGTGTATGTGTCTCACTCTGAACAGATGGACTGCTGTCTCTGTAGCAGTCAGAGGCATGGCATTCACCTGTGTAAGCCTACAAGCTTAACATAAACTTGTGCATCACACTGCATGTCGCATGACTTGAATCACTTGACATATGATGTGACAGGTGCATGTATACACACACAGAGAAATACCAGAGCAGCGATATCCCACTAAAATCCCTATTAACTCTTTCTTACACAGCTATAACATGACCTGGTGCTATTCTCTGCCTAGTTTAAAATTTCTGGTTTGTCCTCTGTAATTGTTTAGTTGTGTTTTACAGTGTTAATGTGCATTTGAGAGGCACTTTGTAACTATGGTTTTTAAGAGGTGCAAAAATTAAGATAACTGCGTTACTTGGATACATTTAGATAAAATGATTTAGCAAAGGGAGCAGAAAATGAAAGAAATGAGGCCACTGATTTGACTTACTTTGAAGGTGAGCTTTCAAAGTCTTCCTCCCAGTAGCTTCTTCCCTCCTCGCGATGCAGGTCGATGTCTCTGGTGGATGCAAAGCTCTGGCCCACTCCCTCACCACCATGGAAATACAGGGCATTGCCCTCAGACTGACAGGCGTGCTGGCCAATGAGAACACAGGTGCAACAAGTTACCACTTTTGCAAAACAGTGTCATCTCTTAAGTGGAAATCTTCCTCCACTGCTTCAAGATTTTAAGTTATGAGAATCTGTCTTCAAGCAACAACATGTTTCATTGTTAATTTGACTGGTAACTAAGTATCTAATTTATCAACATACCTTGACAGTAGCTCCAGGAAAGAAGAGCCAGTTGGCAGTGTCTGGAGGGTCCAAGTTGTCCTCCATGAGGGGGGCTCTGTGGGCAGTATTGACCAGCAGCACGTTGTCCAGCCCCCAGCAGGACTCATAGCCTTCCGGACCCTGAGGGGCTTCCTGAGTCCAGCGGAGACGAACGCCATCAGCCTTGGAATGATGTGGCAGGGGGAGCAGGTGGACGACGGTGCTGCTGTTGGTAGGGGCTCTAGAGGAGACAAGAACACACAACATGGTAAATTTGTGAGTGTTTTTTTTTTTGGTAAAGAAATGTTTATGTGTATGCATTAAAATCAGACTGAAATAGCCAAAAATGAAAAAAAAAAAACTGCATGCCCATATGATGAAGTGAAACTGCGTGAGTTCCAGTGATTGGAAGTTGGTTCATGTGCTGGATTCAACAGTGTTGTGACATTCAGCCTCTGTTTAAAATTTGACTTCACAGAGGCAGGGATAGAGGGATGAAAAACAGGGGGATCATAGATAGAAAAACAGGAGAGAAATGACAAATTGAGAGGGGGAGGTGTGAATGATGAAAAAAAGGGCGAGTGTTCATAACAGATGGAGGGACTGTGGGATGGATGAGGTAGAAGGAAGAAGAGGAGAGAGAAAGGAAGACCTGATCTTCTCCAGTGCGATCCAGTCATCTGAGGTGTTGCCGTTACCACTTAGGCTGTATGACACAGTGATGCTGGGGTCTGAGTAACTAAACCGACAGGAGCCAGAGCCTGGGGAGTACAAACACACACAAAGAGGAAAGAGATACAGAATGACCATTAACACCCTCCTGTTGAGGAAAAAGATAAAGAAGGTGTGACGCATTTTCCTTTTCTCAAAGATTGAATTTTATCAGCAGGGCGATGATCCTTAGCCTGCCCTGAGGGGAAGCCAGGCACAGCAGGGTGGCTTCTTCTGACTGACTGCTCCTACATTCCCTCCCTAAGCCAAGTGGAAAATTATGTCTAGATGGTGTCATGGTGGAACTAAGTGATCAGCAGCTTAACAGGGCAGAGAGACGTTAGGCAGGGGTTGGACAGAGGTGATCAGAGAAGAAGTGCTGATAAAGGACCAGAGTCTGAAGCTGACAGCAGTTAGATTCTGTTAGTGCATCTGTGTATTTGTATCTTGTGCAGGATTGGACCACTTTTGTGCTTTAAAAAAAGGTTTTATGAGGAAGCAGTGGGAGCTTGCATGGGTCAAAGGTTGCTAATGGAGGAAGCAGGCTAACCCCTACAACCCCACCTTTCCTCTCCCCCATTCATGCTCTCCCCCCTCCTCCCACACCGCCTGACGGTGTGCAGTGTCCCGTCAGGTCAGTGTCCTGCAGTGCCGCTCCATCCCAGCCAAATATAGCTGTGCATTAACCTGCCACCACTTTGTTGCACTGCTCCACTGAACTTCTCCATACACAACAGTCCTGCATTACAAACTCATATTAATGACCTGAAAACAACAGCGCAGCCAGACAGAATGAGAGATGGGGAAAAGAGAAAGACGAGAAATACAGGAGGGAGGGTAAAGGTGAGAGGGGTTGTCGCTACAGCATGTACTTTTATTTCCTCCCAGTTGTGTTCCCATGAGAACTGGCGGATGCCTGTAATGGACATGAAAAATACAACACTGCTAAAAACTCTGCCATGGCCTTCTGGGTGTCTTTCCAGAATACTGTAAATCATTCATTATTGTGATAGGAGAGGCAGAGCAGAGAGAGAGAGAGAAACACAGAAAAACATTGTTGCCCAGCTGGCTTACTGACATGTAATGTGACTATTCTTGAGGATGACAAATGGATCTGTTGTTTCGGATGGAAAACACTTTTGGATGCAGATCTAAAGACATTTGAACAGTCTCAAAAGGTCTCATACATATAACTGTTACAAAAAATCTGTCTCAATGGAGTCATTGTTTGTAATGCTCACGGAGATTCAATACTCACCAAGGGCGAACTGCAGGACCGAGGCTGTGCTTGTGTTGAGAGGTACAGTGGTCTGCAGAAGATATACACAAGGCAGTTTAAAGTATTAATAAAATAAACTATTAATAATTAAATGAAATAATATCAACTGCTAACTTAGATGGAGGCACATGATTTAGTGAATTAAAGTGGAAACGTGTATTTAACTATTAACTTGTGTTTTCTGTTTGAAATTATAAGTTCAGTTGCACCTGTAATCACATATGATGTCAAGTGCTTAAACTCCTCCAGAGATATTTTTATATCACGTGGAAGGGTGACAACTTCAACCAATGAAGGTGAGTAAAATACATACAGAGTTACAGAGTTAATTTAGTATTAAATGGCATGTTGATGGAGCATATTTTTTCCTTGTATATGTGAACATATGTTCTTATAGATGACGTTGTATGTGTGACTATCTGTGTGCAAGTGTCTCTGGATGTGCAAGCCTGTTGCACTTGACAGAAGAGCTGCCAGGCAGCAGCATCAAACATTTGGAGCAGTGACAGACAAAGCAAATGCTTATCAGAGAAGTACACAGAATCATGGGGCACTAAACACTTTGCTGCTGCTGACTGGCTTTCATCTCTTACAGCAGAATAAAATGTAGAATAAACAATCAGAAATCAACTTTAAAGAGATACAAAAAGAGCATGAAAGCATTTAATTCTAAGTGTGTGTCTGTGAATATGTGCCACACTGGCTGTCAGGCAGTATCCTGATAATACTGTATTTTACTGTAAAATATTCATGATATAATTTTTAGTTCTTTGTGCTTATTCTGTTTCATTTTACCTTTTAAATTCTTAAACTTCTGAGTAAAAAGAAGTTCTTTATAGAAAACTGCTGGAGTCATACAGGTGCAGCAAGACTCAGGCAATATTTTGAGTTAAAATTGGCACATGTTGGAAGAAAGCTGTTTAGCATAAGTTACGTATACCTGCTGACACAAAGAATGGAAAAAGAAAAACAAATAATGAAACATGATATCAGTTTGTCTATTTTCATATATCCTAAGCCAAACACTGTCAGCATGTTTTTTGTTTTTACCAAAAAACATGAGGCAAATATTAAACTGGTTTTATTAAATTGGCTCAGTATTTCCCTTTAGTTGTTTTTTCGTTTGAGGTGTGCCAGATGAATTTGGATATGTTCAGTCATACCGAGAAGAACACATGCAAACAGACCAAAAGCATTTGTAATTTTGTTTCACTCAACCTTGCACACTCTGATTAGATGCACACAAATGTTTTAGCTCTCACTATAAATGAGACAGATGATGATAAATTGCAAAATGTGTTATTTGTTTTGTTATCAAACGCCATTACATTTTGTTTTTACAATAGCAGGTTAGGCAGGGGAAATTTCCAGCCCTAAACCACAATCAGACATCACCTTATTAGTTTGAATGGCACACTAATGTGGAGGTTTGTGGATAATTTACATAAATACAGACGTTTAAACATGAGATCCTCCTGTGGTTACAGCTAGTATGTTGTAATTTGTTGTAGCTGTGGTTGTGGCCACTGAGTGGTTGGTTTGGATGTATGGTCAATGGGCCATAAAATGTACAGCGGTTGCAGTGTGGTCAAACATGGCAGTTACCAGCTCTCGCTCTCCAAAGGGCTCACAGAAAGTCACGGCTCTGCCATGCATCAGTACACCACACTGCTCTCCCACCTCACAGTTACTGCACTCAGACCTGTGAGGAGAAGAGAGGAGAGAGGGGAAAAACCAGAGAGGCCTGAGTAATAAAAAAGCAAAAAATATCAAGAGAGAGCACTGAAGACATAGACAGTGATTGCACCATCACATTACAAGATGAGTCTTAACCTTTTCACCTACCAGATGCTTGGGTCCAGCTCTCCTTGGAGGTTGGAGTCAAAGTCATCACGTAGCACAGCATGTTTACCATGAAGCTCCACTATACAAGTACAGAGACCATATGCTCACAGTTAGACACAATCGGTATGACACCTTGTCTTTTCATGTTGTAATTTCCTGTGTTATTATAATATCAAAAGATCAGAAATAACAGCATGCGGTGGAATACACACTCACCAAGACTGGGTCTCAATGGGGACTCAGTTGGAGCTTAAATAGACAGAGAAGAGAAGAGGAGAGAAAAGTTAGTTATACATTTCAAAAAAATCTTGTCTGTACAGATATAACCTAATGTTTGCCTGATGCCTGTCATGAGCCTAAAATGCAGGCAGTTACTTTGTTGTAGGCACATTGAGATCTGGAGAAATGCGCGTATGAACCTTTGGGGTGACATATGAACAAAATTAAATGTACAGACTGCACAGACTTTTCATATTTATGCAGTTTTGCATTGTCAACTGCATTTAAAGTGTTTCTATTAGTCAATAAGTGCAGTGAAATGGAAAAAACTTTCTTTGTGTCTTGGCCGGCCAGGACTGCAGTCTCCTGGATGCTGCTGATGTTAATTCCTTTCAGTAATGAAAGGCCGGGCGGCCATGATTAACGGTTCAATGCCAATTAACCGCCATCTTCCCCGGAGGCGTGCGTGCTGTAATCTGTGGCCACTGCCTGACTAACACACTCGACCATCAATCTCTCCCAGGGGATGCACAGCTTTGAGTAGAGGAGGGGGGTGAATGGACGAGGGGGTCGTGAGTGTAAAGACTTAATGAATCAAACAAGGATTTTAATAAAAGAAAAAAAAAACAAAACCCGCACTGCCTCTAACTCAATTACTGAGAATACTCTGTAGAATACAGTCTGCATTCACATTTCAACAAAGTACCCTAAAGTTGCAGAGTGTGACCTTTGCGCTGGAAAAGATGGAGGAGAAAGTCATAAGAGGTGGAAAACTTAATCAGGATTTTTTGATAGATTCGTTAGGCAGAGCGTATGCTTTATTATCTAGTACACATAGAAAAATGAGACGGTAAAAGTTTGACCAATAACACAGTTTGGTGGGTGACTCAGACTTTTCATGCAGCAAGAAGAGAGTGCACTGGCTAATAATCAAACTCAAGAACTTTTATGTTATGCATAAGACAAGGAAGCAATATGAGATTTGTTTGCCTTATCTGGTTCCGCAGATTTCCAAAATTTAATGTTGCAGATCCATATTAAAGAATTTGTGTTTAACCTTGTTTCTAGATTAGTCACTGTTGAGTGGCACAGAGGTTTTAACCTAAGTGAACATGTCACCCTTCAATCCCTCTGAGCTACTTTACACTCCCCTCAGTCCAGACTGAAGAGACGGATAATCTGCCCCAGTGTTCTTCATCTAGGATGAGCCTGCCCACCTGATAAAGCACGCTAATACAACACAGTGAGGACTCATTCCAAAGTTTCATTTCAAGTTACTTTAGACTTTCGTTTAAACCTTAATGCAGTTCCAAAGTTTTCTTCAAAGATAGGGGCTTACATTTGAGAAAGCCCACCTAAACTCCTCATAAACAACAGAACGGGAATCAAGAGAGGAGGGATTATAAAAAAAAATGCCTCTTACTATCTGTAATGGCTCTGCGAATGTCTTTACTTTGAGCTCAAGCTTCATTTTTGTTAGCTGGCCTCATCCCTGCTGAATCCAAATGCCGGGCACTTAGAAACGGATTTACAATTCACAGAGTGCTGGTAAAGTTTCATGCTGACTATAAAGTTGGCGTCTTAGTGGACTGTGTGACAGAGCTGGGCGGTTCAGTGGCTGCAACTGGTGCTGCTGCTGCTCCGGTGGGCCTTAACGCTCGGCTCCATGGCTGGTGTACGGGCTCAAAAATGAAGCCCATTAAAAGCAGATCAAAGGGCCTCCTTCCTCTCTTTCTGTCTCTCCCTTCCTCACCCTCTAATCCTCCAATGTCTGCTGATTCAAAACATGTTTAAAGGAGCTTTTAATTGCAGCATTTGCAACTATCTTGTTTTTCTTGTTACCTACTAACATTCTTTCTACACTTCAATAGCAATAAAGTATGCAGTTGTACGCTCAGTTCGCATGAGTTTGTGCTCATCTTACATTTTGAACCTAAAAACAGAATGAACTAAAACTTGATTCCTGGTAATCCATCCTCTCAGACTCACATACAGTAATGAATGCTTGGTTGGTATTCTGCTCTCTACATTTGTCTCCTGTCTCCGTCTTAAACAAACTCTTCTAAATCACTCTCAGTCTTTCTAGTGAGGCCATTTGGCTGGAGAAAGGCCCAAAAAATTTTTTTTTTGGGTGGATAATCCCTTCAAGCTTCCAAAAAGGCCTAATTTACAGTTTTCTTTCTCCATGCTTCATCACACTCTCCTGCTGTCTCTCTCACTTGCCTTCTATCACAATCTCTCCCTCCTGCCCACCCCTCCATCCGCACCCATTCTGTCTCTCTCCGCCTAACCCTCTGCGCATCGGGAGCAGACAGTGGCGCTCATTTCACTTGGATTAATCCCCTCTCACTTTCTTAAAGACTTCAATTACTGCCTCCTCTATTTGCGGCTCATCTCTTCTAATGCCTGTATCTCCCTGGCCAGGGCTTATACTCACAAGCCATGCAGAGGGACACACACACACAGACACACACATACAGGGAAATGCACACATACACACAGACGGTTTCGCCTTCCACAGCTGACCCAACTGTCTCTGTTATTTTGCTGCTGTGCACATAGACACATATTTGCACATATAAACAAGAAAAACAAAAAAAGAGGGGATTCTCAATCAACTACACCGGGACTAAAATCGCTTGGCTGCTGATGAGCAGCACCCGGGTGATACTTGAGGGACTCAATGAGCATAAGCTTTGGCAGACTCAGACATTTCGGCACAAAGAGCGCAGGGCACAAGTCAAGTTAAATCTTCTGACTCTAATCTCCTCTCTCTCTTCTCTTTTCCTCCCCACCCTGTAAACTGCAACTACTCACCCCAATCTTCCTTGTTCTCCTCTCCTTTGCTCTTTTCCCCTTCGTCTGACTCACATCCTTGACAACGTGAACCATGTTTGAAGTCGAACTTGTCCCGTCTAACTGGCGGTTGCAATTACTGACTCACCAGGATGCAGGATGCTGTTGTTTTTCTTACAATAGGGACTAGAAAGAAATGGTTCTCAAAGGTCAGACTGCAGCCACTTCAGTCAACGAAAACTAGGGCCTTTGCGGGGGCTTCAATTGGCATCTTTACAATAATTATAGGTGAGCAGGGAAGAGACCAGCAAAGAAATCAGACTCAAAACTATTTCCCGATTTCCACATTACCTAGCTGTGTTTTTGAATGAAGGTAGAATCCAAGATAAACATGAGACTTTTTTTCCACAATAGTGAGAATTATGGAGTTTGGCCAAGTGTCTCAGAACATGAGGACAGGCATATTTTGCATATAATTTTTGTCTCTTTGTTTTTATCTCATTAGCAAATATCTCCTGGCTGTTGTGTTAAAGATGGAGTTGGAAAAGCAATGCATATTCTTCAAAATATAATCAACTACTTGATTGGTGCAGCCAAGTAATGTCAAGTAATTTAGGTATTTCTAATAAAAAACTCTCAAACTAAGTAGCAAAAACTTACACAGCAAAATGAATGGGAAGAGAGAAAATTTAAAAAAAAGAATGGAAAAAGAAAGATAGAGAAGACAGTAAAGATGCAAGTAAGAAATATAGACTAGATAGCGAGGTCTCAAGGTTTCTTGCTGCTGAGTGATGAGGAATAGCAGTCAACCCGACGTTCAGCAGGCTGGCTGGCAGACTAGGTGGGTGGCGAGGAAGTGGAAGAGTGGAGGCCACCCGTCCCTCCTTTGTTGCACTGTGATCAGGCGTCCCTCAGGGAGCAGTGGCCTCTCTGAGTTATATGTCCCTTTAATAATCCATCTGGGGTGCGGTGCACTCGGCCAGGCCCATAAAGACCTGATTTATTCCCTTGCTGGAAATGAGAGGACCTGGCGATGCTGGGCTGGAGGCAGGGACTGCTGGCGCTGCTGTCAGAAGATAGCGCTGATGGACGGCCTGCAGCGACATTCAACACCCACAACCACTCCACCCTTTAGCACAGAGCACCCTTTCCTAGCTCAACCTAACCTCTCCTCATTCCCCACCTTAGCTTTTCTCATCTGGGACTAATGAGTCTTTTAATGGTTTGCTCAATAGGAACAGAAATGTTCCAATTTTGTACTCTCCTGCCTGTATATTATTGTACTTGCAGTTGTTTAAATTGTGGCGATTATTTGCATTTTGCTGCGTCATGATTTAAATCATCTACGGGAACCTGTCCAGACAATTTGGCAGTGTGCTGATTGGTGCCACAAACTACTCTGCTGTGCGGTGCAGGGCACTTCATTTGGTTGCAGAAGTATTTGTCAGATACCCATTAGTCTTGTCTTCCAAGCCCACGAAAAAGAACAATTTAAGGGGATTTTTCTGTGCTGTTTTTTTAATAAAGTAATGGGGTGTAGATCAAAGCTAACTGGAAGGGGAAGATGGAGAGATGACTTGGACGCTGAATGAAGAAATGGGGTAAGATGGGTGCTGGCACAGCAGAATAAAGCCTTTGAGAGCAGTGGGCAGCAGTGTGTTTGTGACCAGGCATTCACCCAACACTGCTGGACAGATTATTTTACACATTTATACACACATACAGACACACATTAACATAAATCCAGTCTTTGCTCAGTCTCAGCAGGCATTTAGGGGCACCAGATTGGAAACATTAAGACAAACACCTGTCTCCTTTCTTACGTAGAAAAGAAATTGCTGCATGTCAGGCGTTCCACAGCGAGTTAAAGGCTTATACATCTCCTCTTTCTTCCTTATCCTCGAATCTCTTATTTACGCTAGAGTTTAGTCTGCCATCTCTTTAGTGAGCTAAGCTCAAATTCACACCCCAAACTTAGCCTTTTTATTCTAACTCTCTGGCTAATCTTCCCATTTGTTCTTAAAGTCCTCGCCCTGGCTGATCAACCCCGATTGCCTTCTTATTTGAACAGCCTGCCCTCTGATTCTATCCCTTCCTCCATCCCTTCCTCACTCTTTTCTTCCTTTCCTCCCTCTCCTCCATGGATCATAACCCTGCTTTAGATAGCTTTCATTTCTCCAGCTCTTCAAAGCTTGAGTCTTAAGCATATGAACTTCTGAAGTGGCTTGAGCCGGCCCCGTATCTTTTATTCCACTTTGAATGCTAATGCCTAGATTTGAAGTAACTTTGCTCAGAGCAGCCTGCACTCTCTTTGCCACTCTGCTGCTGAATTTGGGACGGTAGCCTGTTTGATCCTGCTAAAACGAGAAAGTCTGGAGGCCTCTGCCTCACCTGCTGGTAAGTCTGACATTGCTAAGGAAATTAAAACAATAAATATTATTTATGTATGGTAATTACTTTCTGCGTTAGTTTCTGCAATATCATACTTCCCTAAGTAGTAAAACAGTTTGGCTTCACCGTAGCAAAGTGTGTTTAAGGTCAAAGAAGTTCTTGATTTTCATTTTTGTCAAAAGAATTGCACATTCCAGTTCCATGATTTTTTTTAATCTGCACAGCTTGTTTGAAGTTGCAGGTTTGGGATTGGAAAGAGGAAAAGAGACTGACCACGGTGAGTTAGATCAGTGGGGTGGAAAAAAAATGATGCTTGTCTCTGTTCGGACAATCCACCAGAGACCAAAAATGATCAGACCCATTTCTGTTCCTGTTTCCCCCTTTCTCTCATCTCTCCTCTATCTCCTTTCGCCTTCTGTTGCCTACGGCATGTTCATTTCTCATTTGTAATTCAGATTTCCTGGCATAGTTCAGCAACATGAAGAGCATTGCCTCATTGGCCGTCAAAGGATTTAGCCTAAAACAAGGTCGGCCATGCGCTCACATCTACTCTACCCACTTTTGTTAATGACGTTTAATCACCTCACTGGCCTCACCAAACACTAAAATAACCTGCAATTTATGACCTTCAAGTTTCTCATTACTACTATCTCTTTATCCCACCATCTTTATCTCTCTACACTCTCTTCTCTCCTTCACCAATTACACAGAAACTGTCATTACTGACACACGTAATTTACATTTAGCTCTACATCACTCAGCTTTCACTCCTGTGTGTCCCTTATCACCACTGTCTCTCCCTCCACACATCCCTCTGTACCTCTCATACCTGTACATGTTCTCTGCAGATTATTTTTTTCACTCTACCTCACCACTTCTGTCTCGTCTAATGCCATTCACAACTTACCTACTACAAGGCCTTGTAAATTCTAAATCTCCGTTTTCCAGCTTGTCTGCTGTGAGCAGTTGTGTGTTAGTGTGATACTGCAGGGCCTTGGCACTAAGTAACTAAGTGACTGTTGTTGGCTGCGGATGTTTCATTTGCAGAGGGAGAGGACTGGGGCAGTGTGTCAGTGGTATTGAGAGGATGAGCTCTCAGGCAAGGAGACTAAGGAGAAGAGCCTCGTCGCTCTCCCCCTGTCATTCTCCAGGCCTGACTGAGGGCTCCATGCCCCATCTTTTCCAGTGGCATTGAGCCATGAAGTTGAGCAGTCCCTTCCTGGCATGTGCTACAATCATCAGTAGTGTGTCTCCAGTAGCCTGCTGAGGGACACATTTGTCATGAAGGGTCCCTGGATACTTGTCCCAGAGGTTATTTTTTTCTGATAAAGACTAAATATGTATTATAAAGCTGAAATTTGGTGGTTTTTCCTCTGAAAAATATTTGGCTGAAAGACCCAAGCAGCAGTTTGTGTATTTCTCTACTTTAAGCATTAAAGTCTAATTTGATCTACAAGGCGGAGTTCTTGAGTGAGGAGGTGGCTTCTTTCCTGTAAACAAGCAATTATACACACTCAGCATGCAGAGTGGGACTGAACTGTCTGTCAATAGCTACTTAAGGCTGTCACAGAAAGTGGATGTAAGAAGTGTCGGCCATAAAGCATAAATCTCCAGCAGAGAGAGAGAGAGAGAGGAAAAAAGCTGAGTTTAACATAAGCTGAAATTAAGCTGGCAATATAGGACATCCAAATATTTCTGGCTCTGGCTGCATCATTAGGCAGAAAGAGTGCCAGAAATGCTGCAATGCCACTGTCATAAAGAAGTAGCATATCAACCATATTGTGTCATCCATATCCTGACAATTTGTGCAATTGATGGACAGTAATGAGAACTGAGAAGGGGGTTTAGTATGTATATATGTTGGTGCACATGTGTGCTTCAACATATAGGTGTCTTTTCACATATGAATATATCTGTCTGCAAGTACAGTATATGCACATGTTTGTGTCAGAAAAAGGGGAAGAAAGGTGTATTAGTGTCGACCCTGCTACTGCTACTCACCTCCCTGCTCACAGAGCTGCTGGGCCAGAGCATCCTTAAAAATGATCTGTCCTCGGTGCGTTGCCGTGGCTCTGACACAAAGAAAGAAAGAGAAGGACATTAACACAAACAGCATTAAGGAGAAAGTTAACTGTGTGTCCTTATTATATGAAGATTGGTCCGGCACAGATGGCATCATTTCCTAGTAAACCCAAATTGTGTTTAAGCATCCTGCATGGAGAAAGACATTTTCTGAAGTTCATCTAATGTGACTTTGAAGCAAAAATTAAAAGAGGTCCTGTGAGGCTAAACTTTAAACAAATGGGATAGGTTAATGTGACAAAAACAACAGGAAGTAGCAAAACAGTGAGATGAGCTAATTACACCTAAACGGCTTTATCACTTCACTTCACAGAGCAAGTCAGTGACTGGTGAGCAAAGCTGGAGGTCGTGTTACTGTGACTAAGAGGATAATTATCATTTTATTGCCTAAGTATTGACAGGGATATTTCCTCGTTCACATGAGTATATATGCAACATTTTTATGCTCATACAAGAGCATCTACCAATATCCTCTGCATTACTATACTGCACTCTTGCATGCAAGTGTAAATCTAACTGTATGCTGCCTGCTGTATGTCTAACTGTATGCTGCGTGCTGTATGTATGGAATGCAATATGAATTTCCTGCCAGTGACCTAAAATGCATTATTCATCTGAGAATGGAGAGGGCTTTAAAAATCTAAGAGGGTGAAATGGCTGAGAGTGCAGTGGGATCTTTTACACAGACACTGAGACATGCTCTGCTCCACTGCAGACATGAAGAAAGAGATCCACTTTCATTTGCAACAGCAGAGTTACATCAGTAAAGATGCACACTGAGGAGGCAGCTTTTCAGTACAAAACTGCATTACTTCCAGTAATAATGATAATACTAATAATGCTATTAGTACTTCTGATTGTTAAAATGTCTATGCTAAAACAGTGTATAATCATCACAGAAAAAAAGAGTTATTGACAGAGAATTATGAGCATATAAGCAGGACACAGAGGGAGATCGAGGTGCAGTGAGTATGGAGGAGGCTGCAATTTTCAGAGTCCTTGAAATTAGCGATTGGAAAGAGATTGTAAAGTTTTCAAAAGCCCTCGAGCCTTTTGTAGCTGTTCTATTCAATGGCGAGAGCGTAATGGGATATGTAGTGGCCCCATGAAAGAAAGTCTAGAGACCAGTGGAGACAACAGTACATTTTTAGATGGCCAGTAAAAGCTGTACTACACCACTCGGACCTGTGTTTTTCCCACAAAGTACACAGAGGGGAAACAGTTGGAGTGGGATTGAGGTCAAAACATAAAGAGGATAACTAACACAGCTGTGGTGTGTTTTCTCACAGACTGCTTCCACTATCACTGCATGTCCATCAAGGAGAGCAGGGCAGTGGAAGTCTTGACTCATTGGTCTGGCACTCATACCTAAATATAATGTCGAAACTTTGGCTTTGCAAGCAATTATGAACATCATATTTGGCTTGTATATTCGAGCAACTCCACACTAACACACACAAACACACTTCCACACTCTCTCTCACACACACACACACAAATAGAGGACTATGTGAGCAACTCATACACAGTGAGAAAGTCCCTTCAAGGGGGAATCGGTAAAAATACAAGGTCTATTTTCTTGGTTTGTGCCATTTAAGGACACACTTGTGAGCCTAACACTGTTGTTTCAGTGTTTAGGGTATTCCCACAATCCAGAGGCATTACACAACATTTCTATTATGTAAGTCAAATCAATGCAGAAGAGTTCTTGGTAACCATGCTGTGTTTTCAAATTCGCAAAACATCAAACTCTATGGAAACAATCCAGACTCACCAGTTCAACACACTGCCCATTGGACACAGACTGAGAGGAGAAGAAGAAAGGATTAAAAATAAGCAAAAGTTCATGGGAGATGTTCACATTACGGTGGATGCCTGAGTCAGTGAGCCTCACATCCATTTTTTCACTTTCTCCTTCTCCTCCTTCATTCGTCATTCCTTCACTAGAGTCCCGTGTGGATTTTGCCTCGCAACTCCCAAACTCTACCCCACCCCAGCCAACCATGCAAACTCAGGCTTTTTATGGGTGCCAAGGCATTTACTCGTTCATCTTGGCTCATGAATAATGAATAGACCCCTCATTAATTAGTAAAGAGGTCTTATGCCTATGCAGAGCTGAGGAGAAAACATACTTAATTACACTCATATTTCAGAATTGGGTGAAAACTAATTTTGAGTTTGGTATTTATGAATAAAAGATGGCGCGTAACGAACAGTGGGTGGGGATGTAGGAACAAGGCCCTTAAATATTTACTAAACACATTCACAGCTCAAGTTCGTTGAGCAGATTTTGTTAAGTGCTAAGGGACGGGGGGGCTCCTTCAAGGAGAACGTTTGACCTCACACACATCTTTTAAATACTGAACATGTGTGTACTAATCACATTAACCACAGTAAAATCCTGCATTCAAAAGTATTATCAAAAGGGGTATTTAAAGAGTCAAAAGGTTATTTAAACTATAAAAATGCATCAAGCATGATAAAATGATGACATATTTTCTTGGTAAAATCTTAATCTGCCAGTCAACTGTATGATAAATTTAGTGATATGTACAATATTTACCTCCACTTCTGACCACAATGTGAAAGCTGTGTAGTTTTTTTTTAATTAAAAGCTTTTTAAAACGCAATTACGCAGAAGTGTCTTTGAAAAGTCCAGAAGCAATTGTCTGTTTCTAATGATGTTGTTTTCTTTCCCTCTAATAAATACAAAAGCATCTACCAAACAGTGACTGAATATGGAGATTCAGTGGGAAAGATGTGTGTTCCTTTGAAAGTGCATGAATGTGTGAGTGGTCTGACTGTGTGTGACTTAATAACGTGTCTGTCATTAAAACAGTAGCCAGGAGAGGGCATTTAGTCTGAGCCGAGGAGTGTGTGATCGGCGCAGCGCGACGCCAGCGTCTGTCCTGCCGTCACACTCCAGCGGCTCCTCAGCGTGTGTCTCTCATTACCGTCTCCACTCTGGGACACACACACACACACACACACACACACACACACACACTTACATGCAAGCACACAGAACAGCACTGATATACACAAAACATTTATTGAACATCTAAATGTTAATTTGACTTTCTTTGGGGGGAAAAAAGCAATTAAGGGCCTAAACGTGTTGGTATTTTTTTCTCCTCTCCCTCGTCCTCTGATTCAAACAAGGGTTCATTCATCTTCTGAAAATAAGTGTCATCCTCTCCCCTCTCATTAGTGAAAAGGAGCAAATCTGAGAGATGGCAAAGAGAGAGGATTGAGGAAGATGAAGAAAAAAGAGAGGGGTTGAGTGATAGATATGGATAAATGAAGGGGGGAAGGGAGAGAAGGGGGAATGGGATTTGGTCAGAGGAAATAGAGATGGGGGTTAGATGGCCTTGTCTTTCAAAGTCCACAATCTGCCGTCAAATAGCGAGGCATTTGAGTAAGGGCAGAGATCCAGTCCACACACACACACACACGCAAACACACACTCCAAGCCACATGTGAGCTTTAACATATATGCAGATGGACAGGCTGTCACTCAAAGAGCTCCCAAAAGGGCCTGGAGTGGGTAATTACCAAGCATGTCTTCCATGTTAGATTATATGTTGCTGTCGGCCATAAGTATCCCCCAGGATCCAGCTTGACAGCTCTCTGCTAACCACACACATACACACATGTACACACGCAGACAGTGGGGAACACTGATGGCTGATTTATCCTAAAGCCATATACATGCAGTTAAATATAGCCACTGCTTACTTGAAAACAGAAATATGCAGTAAATTTTGAGCAAAAAAACAAACAAACTTTTGTTACGATTTTACAGTATTGTGGATGAAAAATGATTTTCTCTTTCTACGCAAACTATTGCATCTGAGGGTGGAGAACACACACATTGCCTCACTCCTCTTCCCTCGTTAGATGACTCTCCCATCCTGTTCTCCTCATATCCCAATTAAAAGCTCATTTTCTCTCCCAGCTCACTAGGCCTGTTGGTAATCATGATTAATTTGAGGAGTTTCAGTGGGGTGCAGTTCCAGTCGCCAGCACTGATTTGGAGCATTTGGACCTAGCCCTTAAAATAATACACCCTAATCGGTTGATTTATTTTCCATGTTGAAGACCAGCTGTGGTTATGGCACCAAAATGGAGAACAAGGTAAACAGGGTAGACAGTGTAAAAGAATGGGGAGGCAGGAGAAGGGGGAAGTAAAGACAGGACAATGAAAGAAGCACACTTAATGGGAAAACTGAAATCCACTCCTTTATTTAGGCCTAAAAAAACCAGTGATCACAAGCTTTGATTAAATGTGTACTAGTTTTTTGGATCTTAACATAGCCTTGATATTTTCATATATTTTAATAATTTTTTTCGGCACCTATGAGGGTGTGACTGTTCTTCGAGGACTCACATTACACCCCTGCCTCCCCCCATTCCCTCCGCCCCTAAATTAATTAATTGAAAAAGACTCTTGGAGAACATGCAAATTTAATGAAGCTCCACTGAGGAGGGATTTGGGAGTTGTTTGGCAAATTACCTGCTTGTTAGCACAGGGTCACAGAGAGTTACAGCTCCAAATACAGCCAGAAGAACAGTAACTGCTCAGTATACAGCCAGGAGAGGAGCAATTGACCTTGACTACTGTTAGGGAGTAATAATTAGGGGGATTAGGAAAACAACAGCAGTTAGGAGTAAATATGAGAGGAGAAAAAAGCGGTGGAGACTCAAAATCTGTTGATTTTCTGATGTTGATTTAGTTTTGAAAACAGAAATAGATGTCTGAGAAATTTTGCCTTTTAACAACCTTTGCTCAGTGAGGGTCAGACCAGGACAAGAAGGTGAGGAAGAGAAGAATCTACCATAATGACCGAGAGTCAACTAAAGAATGATGAATCCCCACAAAAAGTCATGTCTGTAATTTCTTGTCACTCACAACAGGGCATATTTGGAGGAACAGACAGCGCAGAATGTCAAGCAATCATTTCTTATGAAATACATTTGGAGCAGACTCTCTCTCCCTGGAGCATGGTTCATTCTGCTGCATTTAAAATCCTGTTTCACCTTTTTTTTTTCAATCTTCACGCTCCATTTCATCTAGAATTGATAAGGAGGTCAGCCTCCCAGCCGGTGTGATGGTGACCTCCTGATGAGAGTGTGTGATGTTGGTGCAGCACAGATGTGATGTGGACATTTCATGGCTGTATTGATCAGAGCACTGATGAGTGATATGCATGTATGTGTGTGTGTACATGTGTGTGCATGCGTGTCTCTGTGTACACAGGTGTATGTGTATAATTACAGAGGTCATGGGACCATCCCTTGGGAAATAAGACAATATCATGGATGCAGAGACCTTCAGGGTAAACAGCAACAGGAGTCGGGCTGTGATCTGTTGAGGGGCACAGAAATGGCTTTGCCTCGATAAATTGCTGATTTACTGTTAAATTCTGAAAAACTAGCACACTTGAAAGTTTCGGAAAGGTTAAACACATGAATATGAGAGATATAAGAGTTGCTGTCTTAAATTTGAATGTGTGATATATTAAAATTGGAATTATATGGATGGACGGCGTCAGATTTGCAGCTCTGGTCGGTTTTTCCGAGAAAAAAAGCGGATCCGATTTATGTGTTCTGTCATGCTTCATATTTTCACACCATATTTCTGTATTTATAATGCCAAAATGCCATTACCTTGAACCAGTCTTTCATTTTCACTGGTCCAATGTCTACAGTGAATCTGTCACACAGCCACAGGCCAGTGTGGAGCCTGAGTGCTGAGAGGAGCTCATTAACCAGTAATTTTATGTTAAAACAGACTTCAAGATTGACTTAAAGAACAGGAAATCATTGGAGATGACTAATACCAGGAGAAATTAGGTACTGGGGGAGATAGGTAATCTATTAAATTGACGTCTGACCTTTGCCCTTTGACCTTTGATTAACATAACAGGCTGTCTGTGATCCTGCCTGTCACAATTACCAGGCTGGATGAGCTTCAGAACGCTTTTTTTTTGTAAAACTGAAAAAAAACAACCCAATTTTTTGGCAGCATCTACTGTACCTGTCAGTCACTTTAAAATGACGGCTACCATATACAGCTATTGTTATTGGAGTATGTTTTCATACAGGAGAAATCAAACCAGACTGTGACTGCATGCAGCAGGCTGTTGTCAGCCACATACATACAATACCATAAACGTTTCACAAACTTTATGCTCACACAGACCTGCCCACGTTGAACAGATGGCAGTATCAACAACACAACAACACCCAGCGTAATTACAGCACAGGAACTGTTCCTTTTCAATTACAGCTAACAAGACAAGAGAGTGTTTTACTGCCAACCTTCCCTATTTCTTTTTCTCCTCCTAACTGCTCCTGAAAGTGGCTTCAATCAGATTCGATCAGAACTACAGGTGCTATCGATGCAGAGCAGAACTAAATATACAAGTGTATGCAAACAAATACATATATGCACATGTGCATATGAACACACATATACACAGCATGCCGTGACATTAGGAACAGTGTGGCACCAGATCTGCAGCCATCCCTCTCCTCAGGGGAACACTTTGGAAAGGGGGCTCACATGCAGTAATTAAAGCAGTCCCTAACCAGGCAGCTGTCAGAGACCCACAGGGAGACAGTACAAAACTCTGCAGCTCAAAAACACATTTCACAGACATAAAGACAGATACCAGCACACAAGGACATGTTCAAGGCTGCATGTGTGCATACAGCACCCAGATGTGCAGTCCTACAGCACCCATATACTAACAAGAATGAAAAGTTATAAATTATGTTATAAGTTATGTTTGAATGTGTTTCTCAAAAGATAACTGTTGTTGCATACAAAAGAACATGCATACATGAACACACACTAATGCACACACAGTTACAAACACACACAGAACTGACTGCCTTTAGGCTGTAAGTGAAGCAGAATAAAGGCAAAGAAAGGGAAGAGACACACCAGTGCATCTTTGCATTCACCAGAGGAGGCTTTTAGCCATTCTCACCTCTGTTAAGTGCAGAAAAGCATTCAGTACATTATGTTGTGGTGCAGACTGTAATGTCTGAGCAAGAAGAATAAAAAGTGGGGCACAACGTTTTTTATGCAATCATTAAAGCCTGAGTTGGTTTGCATTTTGTGAGTAAGAGGTTTGCTTCTGGCAAAAAGTTTAGCTTCAGAATTACAGTCATGGAAGGACGTCTCATGTTAGTCTGCTAACTAATCATCACCACTACTACAGATTTGTTTTAGTTAATTAATTAAATTTATTTCTCAAAAATATCTAAAATATCCGTATTTCCTAGATCAAGCGGCCTACATATTGATATCTCTTGTTTGTTTTAACAAAAACCTTTTAATCAAGTCTATTCAATTTACAGTGAAATCAAACAGAAAAGCAGCTTGTTCTTGTATTTCAGAGGCTAAAAACCTGAAAAAGTTTGTATTTTTGCCTGATAAAAAACTACGAGCATTAAAATCTAAAACTGCTGCTGATTAATTTCCCATTGACAAATAAGTTTGAGCTTAAATATTGTTATTGCTGTTTGCTTATGGATTTATGTGTGTGTGTTCTCTCTACACCTCCACCTCCTTTCCTCTCCTGTTCATCTCCTCTTCTCCTCTTCTCCTCCAAGGCCTGCCCTTCTGTTTTGGTTGCGATTTACAGCCACCGAGAAAATGAGTTCTTCTGGATGCCCACGTCACTGCACTTCATCACACTCCTGCTGGAGATCTGTTACCAAGAACACTCCCACAATATTGCCTATAAAACTGCTCACAGGCCCCATATTGATGCAGGGGTGGCCCAGCTCCAGCCCTGTGAAGGACATACGATGTCTGTGCCTCTAATTTAAACACTCATGGACACTGCCTGTGGAGAAATGGTCCTTGTATCAATCAGGGCAGGAGCACTTTGAGCAAGGGCAGGACATTGCATTATTTACATTGTTTACAGCCAGGACAAATCTGTCTTATACCCATATTTTTATTACCTTGTTTGACTTTGGAGTGATGGGAAGATTTGCCATAAAACTGCACTTCTTGCCTCAGTTTATTTATGAGTAAGAAAACTGACAAATGAGTGCTGGAAAAATGTATATGCCACCCACAGTAACTCTGGCTCTGGTCACAAGGGCCTTGCTTGTTGAATTTCTCCCAGAGTCACGTCACTGAAACCAGGGAGGGCAGCTGTGAAGGTGGGGAAATACTGAAGGAGATGGGTGCTGTGAACTAGAACAGGGAGCAGTAAGAATGTGTGTGTGTGTTTGTGTGTGTGTATGTGTTTAAGGAGCAGTCTGTAGCCAGCTGGAGTGTGACTGGCTGACTTTGATAAGGTCAGCCGCAGGGGCCCCTATTGTCATAGAGTCGTGGCCCCCTGCCATCCTCTCTGTCATCAGCGCTGGAACACTGCAGCTCCACTGGTTACACTCACACTCAAACACACAGCACATGCATGGACACACACACAAATACTGAGGAAACACACAATCCTCGTAAGCTGACACAGGCTCAACAGTAAATGTGTTTGCTGGCAGACAAAAAAGCCAGTAAATCTGTTTGGCTCAGTGGATATTGTCTAAATGGCAGCTCCACTTCAGCAAATTCCCCAGCTGAATCCTTTTCTGTCAGTCTGTCCATAAAAGTCCCTGTCTGATAGTCTATCGTGTCCCTCCAGGAATTCATTGAGGGATTTTTATGAGCACTGCCAAAATGTTTAATTTAGTTGTGTTTTTTATGAAACACTGATGTGCAATTTGCAATGTCTTTCAAGTCTGGAAAGTGGATGTCGAGTGATACAAATAGGGGGGAAAAAAAGATTAGTTTGCAATTTGATATGAGGATCCAAGTATCGAGATCATTTGAGGACAACGACATTTCACTTAAAACTAAACACTGTTCTCGATGTGGAAGTGTGAGAATTATTGTAAGTTAAATACAAAATATAAAAACATTTCAATAATTGTGGGTGAATCTCAGAAAGATCTCTGTAATGCGTTGATGTGCTGCTGTGACTTTGCATGGGGCAGAGTAACTGGAATCCTCCCTTCTTTCTCTACGCTTCTCCAGCAACAGCTGCTAATTGCATTTTGACTGATTATCAGCATGAGGCTGTAAATCACTAGCCAAGGGAACTACAGGGAAAGAGAGTTAGAGGATGTTTCCAACAGACAGAGAGTGAGAAAATGATGAAGAGCAGACCAGGAAGAGAAGAGGGGGAAAAGAATGAGAAAAAGGGAAAATACAGAGGTTGTTCTCAAACACATTAAGCTAGATATTTTCCAACTTGGGCCAATTGGACAACATGTAAGCTTCAGGGAAAGACAATGAGGTTCATGTATACAAACAAAACTTTGCAGTATCCCTGAGCAACTGGTTACTACCCCAGAGTTTGTTGCAATGGGCTGAACATCCAAAAAAGCCTCAAATAGAAACCATTTGTACAAATTAGAGTGGATAACTGCTCTTTATTAGTGTCTTCATGTAATGTCACACAGCATCGGGAGAAACAGAGCTTTTGCTGTCTCAAAAAGTCTGTGTGTCTATATCACACCCATCCTTGGAGGATGGGTGGATCTGTTTGACCACTCGCACATTTTCCAATGGGAAGAGGAGCTGAGGCCAATGAATGAGAGGATATGGATATTTCTGTTTGTTCTCAGCAGGGCAAACAACACACGCACTCATTCACACCTCCCACTGAAAGGACCTTGTGAAGCAAGGTACTGAAGATAAAACCACACACACATACACACACAAATATCCCCTATCTGTGTAACAGGTTTAACTTCTCCAGTCTCCAGTCATTATGCATGTTTTTCTCTGACAGGATGGCCTTTTCACAGCCTTTCCGTGCCTCTGACAGAGAAAACACCACCCGTAATGTCAGCTGATAAGCCTCACTCAGCCTCACTGGGTCAGGATGCAGCCCCACAACATTAACGGATATTAATGTTCCAGTTTATGATTTCCCTGTCTGGTTCAGACGCGTGGCAGCTGTTATGGTTCTAGTTTGCACATAGCTATTCGTCTGCAATTTTTCCGTTATACTCCCCTATTAGCTTCTTTTTTTTACACACATACACTCATGCATGACTTACAGGAAGTTGACACAGCCTGTGCCAGGCGGTGGGGCGATCCAGACAAAACTGAAGCTGGAGGAGGGCTGGTGGCTGACGTGGGAAGCAACCACACTGCAAACAAACTGGGTTCCACCAAACTGTCGCTCTGGCATCACACCTGAAGGAGATAGGAAAAGGAAATGAGAGAAGGACCAGAAAACAGTGTGAATCTTAGTCTTTAAGATGTTTTCCCTCACTTCCAGGTAGCAGCTGGTTTACATTTCTTTTACAACAATATTAAAGTCAACTTGCACATAAAACTTGTGCTACTTGTGTTATTTGTAGAAGTTGCAGTATCATTTTGTGTTTGGCCTGTTAATGAGACTGTGATTTCTGTATTATGTTTGATTTATGGTCAACTCTCACTAATTGCAAAACAGCAGACTTAATCCACATTCAATTGCTCCATTTCCACGGTTACTGTTTCAAAAATAAAACATACAAAAATAAAGCGCTGTGATGGATTACCAGCTGAATGTCAACCAATTCTGGTCAGGTCGATTATAAAAGGTGATGAAGTGAGAGAAGAACAGACGGACAATCACAATACAAAAAATATTCTCTTCTTTTGCAGCAAAGTCTAATCAAATAACTTGTGTGTGATTAAAATAGCAACTTTATTTGATAGGATTGATTGCACTGATTTAAGGCACTACTGATGGCAAAAAACAGGGCATTTGACATTTTGACTTTTGCACATTTATACAGACCTAATCCACGCCTCCAGTCTTTACATTTACTTTTAATTTCTGCCCTCACTTGTCTGATCTCATGCTGTTTTTCTGTTCTTTTTTTCCTTTCCACAGGCATCCCACAGTTTTCTTTATTTTCTTCATTGCCTACTCCCTCACACTCACTTTTCATCCACCTTCTCTCTTTTGTTCTGACTTCTCTTTGCTTCTCTCCTTTGAACCTTTATTTTTTTTCCTGACCCTCTCCTGTTTTTCTCCATCTCTGTGAGTTGACACTACATAACATAAGCTCTTATTAATAAGGGCCTGCGTCCGGCTATGATTGCACCGATGAGATGACATCATGTCACACAATCTTTCCTTCATATCACAGAGGGCAAGGGCAGGACGCCGCCGGATTCATCAATCACTGTGCAGACATACAGAACAGTTTAATAATTCACTGCAACTAAACAGCTTTGTA
The DNA here is from genome assembly GCA_029814765.1 of Acanthurus leucopareius. NCBI lineage: Eukaryota > Metazoa > Chordata > Actinopteri > Acanthuriformes > Acanthuridae > Acanthurus > Acanthurus leucopareius. The sequence goes on along the minus strand of JAQMCX010000050.1, from coordinate 17,325,431 downwards.
AGTGTGAAGGTGTCCAGACTGAGCAGAACAACCACACATGCAAACACAAATACAGTAAGGAGTGCGCAGACAGATAATCTGGGAATTTGTCATAATTTTACATCACTAAGTCAGCATAGTTTTTGGTCCAGTGCACACGAAGCAAACACATTTAACCAGTTTAAAAATGTATGTGATGTCCCATCTGTGTATAAAGATGTGCTGCAGTGCTCTGTTGGCTGGCCTCTGCTCTGTATAACCTGCAAACACAATCTTCTCCTCTCCTCTCCTCTCCTCTCCTCTCCTCTCCTCTCCTCTGTCATAACTCAACTTACTGAAAACATAATCAACAATGATTAATAACATCAGAGCTTTAATATCCCCCGAATCAATGTGCAAATCAATATGCATAGATTGTGTTTGTGTGTGTCTGTGTGTGTTGTTCAAAACTAATTATTCAAAGAGAAATAATTCCGCCCATTTCAGACAGTAATAAATTTGACCTCACAGATTGCATCCATAAATACACACTATAACGACAGCTTCATAAATGTTTTTTTTGACTTGGCCAGCTGTGCGTGTGTGTGTTCATTTGTATCGCTGCATGAAATTTATGTTGTGTGTGTGTGTGTGTGTGTGTGTGTGCCATGTCACAAACAAACCTAGTTATCATTGCTATCGGATGAAAAACTAAGAAAAACAAGCTTGTTTTTAAATGAACACCAAAGCTTTTTTTTTGCCTTGTGGGGTTTGAAAAGGTTTCCTTAGCTGTGAATTTATTTTGTGAAGAGAAACATCAAACTCCCTAAATAGAGTTCAAACTGAATAAGTATCAAAGCTACATGATTTAAGAGGTTTCACATGACAAAAACATATTGTGTCATTATGTGTGAGTGCAAGCAGCGTGCGGGCCTGGTGTGTCAGATTTACGAGGTGTCGAGCAACGCAGCTTTTTACATTGCAAAGGAGCTGCTGGTGTGTAATAACAGACTGAGATGTAATCACCCACTAATAGTACTGCTGTTCTCTAATCACCTCAGCTACAACCTCTCTGTGTAATGGCTACGATTTACTCTTATGCAAACACACACATTCACACAGGAAAACACACATAAACACACATTACTGTCTAGGGTTATTGCAGTGTTGTTTTCTTGGGCGAGCCTCCTCAGCACCCTATCTATACCGCCAACATATGGAACTGCAGTGAGTGTACTTGTGCTATTCTTACGTAGCACTCAGGGAAGTATGTACTGACATACCCATACATCCTTCTCTCTTTTTAACCCCCCGTGACACAAAAGAGTGCCATTTCAAGAACAATTTCCTCGCTGTTACATGCCATGCTTTTACCGACACAACCAAGGCACAACAGTTTTGGCACTAATTGTCCAATTTTGTGGCAGAAGATGAGAAGGAGAAACACTGTGAATCTTTCTCACAATGATTGCCATGGTGCAATTTGAGAGTCCCTGCAGATGTGTATAGTACAAGCTTAGCTCTTGCAGTAGCAATGGAAACTTAGATGGGAAGCTGCAAAGAAAAACAGTGTGAGGAAAGTGTGGTGATGGAGTTGAGCAGCAGACTAAGCGAAGGAGATAGCAGAAGGAGAAAGTGAATGGGCTCTGGCTGATGTGGACAGAAGGACAGAAACAATAAATAACCAATTAAACTCATTTAAAGGGATATTCTCATAAACAGTCCTGTCATTCATCACTGAGTAAAAAGAAGAGGTGGACACCAACAATAACAGTTTTACAGATTGGTTTCTCATTTAGAGTCACAACAAACTCATCATCTAAATCTACATCAATATCTACATCATCTCTACATCCCAGATTAATTTACCACAGGTTAATTCATTGTCTGAAACAAAAATTGAGCATAACAATATGATAGAATAGAGAAAATAACAGCAGAAACTCAGAGAAAAGTAGAGAGAGGGAGGAACTGTGTGTATGGATGAAGAAAAGCAGAGAGCAGTTAGAGTAGGGTGAAGATGAAAAGGCAGACTGATGCACTTCAGGACACAGCAGCACTGGGACTCGACACCGCACACAGAATTTCTATTCCCACTTGAAAAATACACTCAGGCGTAAAAATGCAAATACTGAAACTAGTCCCTTTCATGTCCGGGTGTGGGTTGAGCGAGAGAGAAAGAGAGAGAAAGAGAGAGGGTGAATCACTATTATTCCATGAGATCCACAGCCCAAATGTTTCAGTGAATCAACAAGCTGTAGTGAACCTGGACTGAAAAAAACAAGGTTCTGACATCCCTGGTTTTGTCCAGAGAAGGACAGACTGAGCATTGTGGAATGAAAATATACAACACGGCACTCCAGGTGTCCTTATACACCAGGGTCACACCAACTGCAAAAACTGTAATTAATTCTTGTTTCACTCAGTTTGTCAAGTTATTTTTTGTAACTTCTCTGGTATCTAATAGATGTTAACTTTGTATCATTTGCTGTTTTTTATGTCAATTTTTTAGCTCTGCCTAATAAAGGGCTTGATTCAGTTGTGTTTATAAAAATCCACAGTGTTGTTGTTTATTCTCTATGTATGATCTTGTTACTACACATGCAGATCTCAGCTAATGAGTGGACAATGGCGCTGAGTAGTAGCCACTGTGCAAATAATACTAGAGATGCATTCATGCTGCATGTTGGATAAGTATTAGCAGAGGCCAATTGTTATTCAATGAGCAGCTAAAGGGGGGATAGGAGAATTGTCGCTAACACAGATCCACAGTCAAATGCACACATGAAAATACATGTCGGCTTGTACTCCCGCACGCAAACACATGCGGTTCTTTCACATGCAGATTGGGCACTCATGAGCTGTTGGCAGTGATTAATGGCAAGAGAATATGACCTGTTAACTCCCACGGTATGACTGGGCAGAGCATCTTTCATAAATATAAACCCACACACACATATATACATGCTAACACAAATGCCTATTCATGCATGCTAGGGCATGCCTACACACAAAGTTGCTCAGATAGACAGAAGCACAGGAAATGGGTGTGTCAGGATTTTAAGGGTCATATGTTGGTTATAGGAGTGTCACCCCAACATCAATCTCTGCTGTAATTGTAGCGGTTTTTTCTCCTTTTTGCAGGACACAAGAAGGAAGTGGGAAGTTGAGCGTCTCCGATGTATTCATAAGAAGTCCGCCCATGTCTGCAAGAACAAAGACTTCTCCGCATTTATTCCCTTTCGTCTGGTCTTGTTTCTTTTAAATATGCAGACACTTCAATTCACATCTGTCTGTGTCATCTTTAACATCTCTCTGTTTGGAGCATTTTTTATCTGTCTTTATATCTCACTTTGCAAAGCTAATGAGCTTTCCACAGCCAAGCTCAAAACAAGTCAAATAGATGGAGTGAGAAATCTCCCCGATGGAGCAGATGGGCGATCGGTGGCTCAGCCTGGCAGCGACTTGACACTGTAGGCCCAGCAGGAGCCGGTCTAACTGGCATTAGAACTGATAGTTAGGCTTTGTGGCAGAGTGGTGAGGATTCGAGAGGCACCATTCAAATTGATGTGCATATTTACCAGAACCATTCTGTGTTTATGCACACCATTTGACATCTGGTCAGTACCAAACAGCTACTGGATTTGCACTCATTTCACAACTGTCCTACAATAATGTCTGGCTTTTGGAGCCTCAGAGAAGTACTAGTTTGAGTTTTGTCTGTGTTTAATTGGACTATATCCTTTTCTGATAAATGCAGGGGTCCATTACCATAATAGGGTTGAGGTACAGCAAAACTTAAGCCAAATGAATTTAAAATAAATGTGGAGAGCATCAAAACTAACTAAATGGACTTTTCCTGATCAAATAGCTGTACTTTGTCCTCAGTCCTAAATGAGATTTGACTTTGAGCTTTTGGAGTGTTGTTTATTGATCATAGTTTTATAACTTTTTGCACACTAATATGATTATAATAACTGTCCAAAATTATGTCAACAAAAACTTTTATTGAAAACAGAACTTCAAGAAATTCAAGCATCAAAACATAAGACAATGAAAATGCAAAAATGATTTCTGATAAGATTTCAAGAGACTTTGACATTTTGTCTGATTAACAGCAGCACTGAGGAAAAACACACTTGTATCCTTAAAATGAGAGGAGTCTGGGTACATGTTGCTTCCTCCCTTCTAAAAACAGTAAACCTAGTTGACTGGTCCAACTTCTCCGAAGTAATTGTTATTAATAAATTCATGGACACCTCTAATGCTAGAACACACACATACCACACAACCATAAGCACACATGCACTTTCATCCCCTTGTATTCATGCACATGAGCATACAAAGCAACTACAGACAGAATATGGAAATTAATGTGTGTGCAAAGCAGTTTGCTCGGAGCTTTAATGAAAACCTTTATGCGTAATGTCGTGTAAGCAGATTAGGGTTATTTGACTTTTGTCTGAGGAATTTCTTTTTCTCACCCCTCACTATACTCTTTTTGATTAAACACAGAAAAGAGAGTGTTTTTTAAAAAGCACAGATTAATGTGTATGATGCACATCTTTTGTCCTCCAGGCCTGGTGTGTGTGTTTACGGTGTGTGTGTGTGTGTGTGTGTGTGGGTACACTCAGACAGAAAATAGGAGTGATTATTCTCCAAGTTACTCAGACTTGGAAATTTAATGTATACCACCCCAGATAATTTGGCCAGCAGGCCCATTAAAGGCTCATATTTCATGCAGTGATTCTTAAAACCTGTCATAAACCTATTGGAGCATTAACATGTGTTATTAAAGCCTGTGAATGTATGGGAATCTGTCAAAAGCCAGTATAATGCCGCTGTCAACATGTTTAAAGAGAAGGCCACACAATGGGAACATAAATGATACATCACAACAGTACCGACAGCCTGAGCAGGGACCCCATACGCTTTGTGCTGCAGAATAATCCATTGCTATTTGTGTGTGCGCGCCTGCGTGTGTGTGTTTGTGTGCGCCTGGTGTGTTGCATTCACCCCTTCTTCCCAACACCATCCTCAGCTGGTCAGCTGGACCGCTGCAAGGTCAGTGCATGACAGCCCAGTTCTGATCTGCCATTGGTTAAAACGGGCATCCATCTCAGCATCTGCCAATCACACTACCATGGAGACGGATTGGCAGCGTTGTGGTGATGGCAGGGGTCTGGGACAGCATTGCCAGGAGAAAGCTGTGTGTTAATATGGGTGGTGAGAGATGCCAGTGGCCAGGGGGAAAGGGGGTCAGGGACTCTGTGGGAAAATGTGAGGGGGAGACTTTTACCACATGAATGAAAGAGTTTAACTGGCAGTAGAGGACACCTGGAGGTCTGCTGAGCTGTGTGTGTGTGTGTAGGTGAGCATGTGTAAGAGTGTATATGAGAGACTTACTGTGCATATGTACATGAAAGGTATGTTCAGTTGAATGTTCTGTGAAAGAACGCATATGTGTGTATAAACAAAACGTATGTATTCATGCCCTGACTCTAAGCACCAAACCAATTTTTGCCCATATATATACATTCACAGAACAATTGCTCTTTCATTTGGGCTTCCATTGTATCTCACAGCATCCATCATCCATAAACTCTTGAAGGCAAGGCCACACACACCCACACAGCAACACAACACACACAAGCATACGAAGCTAGGGCCTATTGTAAGAGCTGTCAGTACGGCTCTAACCAGCTGAAAGAAAGAAAACACACAACAACATACAGTCATACAAGAAAAATGATTTAAACAAATACTCCACTAATTCAAAAATTGCTTACTCTTCTACAATATTTCCAATACATATATTAAAGTATGAGGAGAATAATTTGGTTCATTTCTTGAGGCTGCAAAATGCCTCCTTTCAATGATCAGGAGTTACAAGTCACACAAGCATGAATGATAAATGGAATACAGGAACACTACTGGAGCATAATATACCCCCCTGAACTAATGTGTCATAATTGAAACAAATGTTGTTCTGAATCAAACAAGTGTTGTGTGTTTCAGAGCCCCACCCTGTGTGATAGATGAGACTTCTAGTTCATTGCACAGCCCTGCAATCCATCTAAACACACTCACATACTTGTAAACACATATATAGTACACCCTAACACATGTATGCCAGTGTATGTATGCTCCCTTGCCACTTTATAATGCTGAATACAGTGTAGCAGTTAAATGAAAACTCATGTTCATTGTTCCACCATGAGTAACGATGTGACTTTACTTACATGAGTAATTGCTGAGAATACAACAACATGACTACAACAAAATTCAATAAGAAACAAAATCGGTCAGATGATCACAAGCCAGGAAACAAGCCAACGATTTTGCAATAGTATTCAAACCACTGATTACAGGTCAGAGTTGTTCTAGAGAAAGTCTGCAAACTGTTTACAAGAGAGAATTTATGTCAAAATTCAACTTTTCACTTTAATCATTTCTATCAAATAAGTCTAACTGTCCTGAAGGTAAACTTGAGGTTTGCTTAAAATCTGTTAAATTATTTGGCTTTTTATGTATCTTGCCAAATTTGAACTTCTTTTAATTGATATGTCCACATTTTCAGATCTCAGCAACAAATATGGGGAACATAACTTATAATCATTGATAAGGAGGGTGGCAAAAGCTGTGAAAATAAGTGTTCTAACAAAAATAGAATTTACCTTTCCCCCTTTTGCGTATTTGAACCTGAGAGGCAGAAGTCTGTTCAGAACAGGGTTCAGTCCAAAGCTCAAGATGTGTGGGCGTTATGTAAACCATTAGGGAGAAAGGCAGCTTAAAGGCATAATTGGAGTGACATAGCCGAGCATGCTGAGTGCTGGTGGTGTGAGGCCTGTGGAGCAGCACCCAGTGGAGGACAGCCAGCCCCATGCCCCAGGAGAAGCTTACAACACTGGGTGGCAAAGTCACAAAACTCCTTTTTCCCTACCCCTCTGGTCCTTAAGCACCCATTTTTTCTTCCACCCTTCCGTCCATACGTCCATCCGTCAGTGAGGCCCATGAGCGGCTGCCTTCTGTGGGTGTGTGTCATTGTAGCTTGGCAGGCACACACCACAGCTTCAGTGGCAGGCGCCAGGGCTAATTTGATTTTTAATTCAACACGACTTCTCGGCTAATAGTTTGAGCTGGGGATTAATTAATCTGATTTGACTTGTGCTAATTTATTGCACCCACGTCCCTGCTCCCCACCCGTCAATGCAGCAAACAAACAAACTGGTGCGGCTGTGGTCTCGCAGGCTTTGTCCTGACACACATGTTGAGCATGAGAGATAGAGACCTGAGGCGACAGGTGAGGAGCCGGTGAAATGCCCATGGAAAGCAAAGCATGGTGCCTGTGCTGCATTTGCAGGCGTGTGTACATACAGTATGTGTGTGTTTATGGAGTAGGCTGGAGCTGAGCCTGGTCTGACAGAGGAGTGCTGGGAGGCAGTGAACTAATCACTGCAACAGCCTGGCTCTTGTAAGGAGGGCGAAACATGGAGAAGGTCATCAACTATTTTTGCTGCCAAAATATGGGTCAAACTGGATCTTGGTGAGTTGCTCTCAGATAACTTGTATGTAAGATAAAAAAATGGGTCTGGCAGTGGAGCATTCCTGTTCTTCTCTGAGGCTTTTAGAGGGTGGAGAGCCAGATCCAGTCAGGGCCCTACAGGGAGAAACCAGTAGTACCACTATGCTTCCTCATCGCAGAGTCAGAGAGAGCACTTCCGTTTTTTCTAATACTCTCTACAAGGGAACTTTAAAAATGAATAGACCTCATAGTGCAGCCCTGATGGCATGCACTTTGTGGAGAATACTTTGTAAAATCACTTTCTCTCAGTTTGCACACCAAACCCACAGATGCCCACACACTTGCAAGGTGCATATGGAGGTATAGAGTATAGGGAGTTTTATATCACAACACAACAAAGATACATTTCAAAGTCCACTTGCCTCTTTGCTGAAATGATGCAAACCCACTAGTGTTCACAGAAATGTGTCAAACTGAGCAGTCTTTGAGTCAAAGCTCTCTCTGTCTTTATTCTATCTTTATTTCTCTCTCATTCTCTCTGGCATGAAACCAACCTCTCTGCATGGCAGAAAATAACATTGCTATGCTCAAGAGAGACCACACATGGGAGAAACTGCCTACGCCTGCTGCTCTCTCCTGCAGGATAAAAAAAAAATAAAAATAACAAAAAACTGGCTAACATCTCACACACCACTTTGAAATCTCTATCACAATCAGTCCAGCTCCTGCTTTCCCCTTCTGCTTTCTCAGTCACCCTAGACCTTTTTTACCATATATTTGGATGCAAAAAATACAGCTTAGAAATGAAAAAGCACTCAAATGCTCAGCATGTGCATACGGATACATGTGTGCTCTCAGAAATAGCAAATATAAACACACAAACACACTTTCACTTCCAGACATAAGTAGATGCACATATGCATGAACATAAGACACACATACAGAACAGCACATACAGATGTAAGCACACCTAGTGAAGCAGTGGGAGTTCAAAGAGAGGACTATGTATTCCAAGAGAGCTGGTGTACACTAAGTGATCCAGTAAATCCTGAGCAATAGTGCAACAGCAGGTCTACTGTACGATTACACCTGAGATATAAGACCTATGCTGTTGGGTTGTATGGCTGACAGTAATGGACAGGTCCAGGGTCTGCTGTGCCTTTCATTAATAATGGATTATGTTGTATTCTGTTTGAAATCTTTGAAGGTGGTGTTGCTTTTTTGCTTCTAAGGAGGATTTGTGCATAGAAAGTAGCTACATGACTTGTGATGCATAATCACCCAAGCATTCCTCTGGACTCCGAGAGCACCCAAATGTTTAGCCACCTGTTAGCAGTTTCCATGCATTGTGAGATTGGTGGGGGAGGACATGCCGGGCAACGGGAGGGACAGAACAGAGGCTCAGTCTGGGCATGAGGGGTGGGAAAGTCCTGTGCCAGCAAAGCAGGGAGATAAACAGCAAGCCGACCCGGCTGATCTCAAGTCTGATCTAACACTGTGCCGCAGAGAACACAAATCACCTCCCATACATAACCCTGCCCCTGACAACTCATTTCATCTTCCGCACTAATGAATTCATCATCAGGAGGGATGTGCCTTTGGGTGCTTCAGCCCTGAGCTGAGCAGGAGTAATGGCTCAGATAAGTCATCATCATCATTATCATCAGCACCACCGCCAGCACCACCTTGCCTCTGTTCAGCCCATAGTTCAGGAGCAACAGTTTGAGATTGTGTGGCGTCCTTGACAGAGTTGCAAACAGGGGAACTTTGCTAGTGTTCGAGGTTATTATAAGGATGGATGTCAGAGCAAATGTGTCACAGACGTGCATCCTAAGTGTGAGAATCAGCATGAGTGTGCTTATGTCAATGGAATGTGAATGCGTTGTGGTATGAGTGGATAAATCACAGAGTGTAAGAGCTCTTATGGAGGCAAGGCAAGTGTATATGCTTGTGTGTATGTGTGTGTGTTTGTATCTGTATTCGTGTGTGAAGGAGTCTAAGCGGCGCAGTCAGGGAGCTGTCAGCAGAGAGCCAGGGAGCAGGCTGATCACAGGGTTGCAGTGTGTTTGAAGTCTCCCAGGGACTGACAGCTTCTCTCCCCATGGGAACCCCCTTCCCTCGCCCCTACTCGACTCCCTGCACCACCCTTTCTCTATATCATTCCTCTTTATCCTCCAACTTTCCCTACACAGTATCTCCTTCTCAGTGTCTCTCCTCATCCCATTGATGGTGGGGGTATGCGGAAGCACACTTGTGCTCTCCTGGGACTGTTAGCACTTCCAAAACAACGCTTTGTTCAGTAGGAAACACATCTGTGAGTGTGTCTCCATAAATACTGACATGATGAGTTGCCATCTCTCATAGCCTGACATTTTGGCTGACACTCAATCTGGCTTGGTGGCGAGAGGGCACAGACAGCCGACCTTCAGCCTTGAGATGGATGAGTTTCTGGATATCAGGATTTGAATGCATAATTGTGCATAATGAGAAGTAAAGACCTTTCATTATTCTGTATTTTAATACGTTTCTATTTCTGTTAAATACTATATGTGTGGCATGATTATGCTTTTGGCTGCATACCCTCTTTGGCCCCTCCTCCACAGGTCAAGGTGCAGCAGGATTTCATCGCTGATCACACTGTGTGTTAGCATGAGCCCATCCGTCATGGGGACAGAGTGTCGGCTGGATGTCCCTGTCACTAAGCTGTCCATTTTGTCAAACAGCCAGATCCATCATACTGAGATGGGGACTGATCCTTGCTTGCAGAAGCCAACCGCCCCACAAATACATACAAATATGCAAATTAACGACAAAATAAACATCACCCTGCAAACGAGCCATCCATCAATGACCAGTTTCTCAGCAGCTCAGCATTGGCACGGCAACACCAATCAGCCACTCCGTCAGAGTGGGTGATGGAACGCCATCCTTTCATCTTCTCTCTCTCTGTACCCCTGCTTATATATTTCACACAGTCTCCTTTCCATTGGTCCCTCCTTGCCATTTTTCATGCACACTTTCTCCAATTTTCCTCTCCCACACTCATTCGCTTTTTCTCAAACACTTTGTTAGACCCATGTTGGCATTTTTGCCTCTCCATTTCCCTCTCCTGTCTATTTTCAAAGCTCTCTCCTCCGTCTTAAGTGCTTTTTGTCAATCAATTTAGTTGTAAATCTGGAGACATTCAGAATGAATGCATGCTCTGTCTCATGCTGTGTCTGAATGGATAATGACGTGAGGGAAAACATTTTGTTTAGGGTGCCATTAGAAATAAGACCACATGTGACATTTCTTTCCATCCATGTGATGGGGTCCAGTAAATCACCTCATCATTACTGTGCAACACACAACAACGAACTGTTCTTATTTAAACCGAATCAAGTAAATTAAAATTATAAAAATGTACATAGGTCATTGTTTTCATCATAAAACCTTTGTAGACGCCAGTTTCAAAGTTGTGTGAGGTTCCTTTCAGAAAGCCAAGTGTCTGGAATGGAAAGAAAGAGCTCTTAATGGAATAAAAGTCAACGGAGGGAAAAACATGAAGCTGTTGGAATTCTGCAGCAACTGAGTCAGTCCAGACTCATGTTGCTTTTTTGGCAGTGTGTGTAGACATCCCCTCCCCCATGTTACACACACACACACACGCACACAAACAGAGTAAAATTTCACTGTAAAACACGTTGCAAAGGTCTCTAATGAGCAATTAGGCTGTCAAACTATACAACTCAACATAATAAAATAAATCAATTGAGACACTCTACCTCGTCCATTAACTGTATATTGTGACTTCATGAATCCCACAGTGACACCTTAAGTTTCTCCTGCCAGCCACTCACACCTTAGAACAGAAACACTGCTGTGGCAGCCAGGCTAGTTTATTAAGCCCCTAATGGGCACATTTATAAAAACCACAGTCAAAATACACCCCTGTGTTCTTCTCCATCAACATTGTTTTAGCTACATTTTTTTCTGCTTCTGCACCAGCAATAGCAAAGCAATTACAGCATCATAACGGTTTGTGGTAAGCCACCCGGCAGCTCCCTTGCCTTAAGGCAGTGGAAGAACGAGCCTTGGGCAACCAAACAAGCCAAAATTATGGCATTCCCCAGACTATCCTGATTGTCACCCCAATTGCTCCATTGCACTTGAGCTAATTCGACAATGAGTGGGTGTTTTGACGATGCAGTAAAAAGTCAGTCCCTCAAAGCTGTACAGTTTTATTACAAATGCCCTGTTATTGAGAGGGAGTGGAAGCCAATAAAATGCTCACTTCTCTGTCTCCCGGTGTTGGTGTCTGTCTGCGTGTGTGTGTGTTTGAGTATGTAAGAGGGCATCTTCATTAGTGCATGTGACTAACAAAATAAAAAAAAGGAAAGAAAAACATTGGCTGGATCTCAGTAAAAAGCAGTAAAGGGTGACACGGAAGGCAAAAGGAACTACCCTGTTTAGAGGCTGGTAGGTAGTCATCTTGTCTCACTACAACAGCTCTGACCACACAAACCACTGGACAGCCCCACAGAGTACAAACACTACCTTCACACATCTCTGCCTTTACCAGATTCATATTTCTCTTTCCTTTCAGTGTCTGTGGATATACTTACTTAAATGTCTTCCCTTTGTTCTTGCTTTGCATTATTGTGTGATTTCTAAATATCAAACACATTCAGCGCATTCACATCCTCACTTTGTGTGCCATCCTGTGGTGGCAGTGCAGTTAGGTTTCATTCTTATCATGCTGGGGTTCATGTTGCTTCCCGCACTGATACATCTGTCAGCCACATGTTCCCCCAGCCAGTCGCCGCGTAAACAGCTGTACACAGCCGGAGTGTGTGTGTGCTTTTGGATAAGAGTGGGTGGGTATCTTTTTTATTAAAGTCTATGTATGTGTGTATGCATGTTGCAGTCCATACAAATCTGTGTCCCCTACATGAATCCAGGGTTGGAGCCGCACCCTATCTAAGACGCTCTGCACTAAACACCACACTCATAAAACTCCCTCATGGAGTAGTATGACCCCGTTTTCCCTACATATCACTTAATGTTTGTCACAATACTTTAGACATCAAGCAGTGTCTTATTCTGTTATTGTTCCAACGCATTATCTTCAAAGCATTTTGTTCAAACATTGGTCATCTTATGCACAGCAAAGTCACCAGGTTTTTTGAGTGCTTATTGATGAAGTGCTCTCTCTGGGAGCCTTCTCAGGGTTAAGGATTCATCTCTCCACAAATGTGACAGGATCAGTGTGAGGATCAGCCAGGTGGTTCCCTCTTAGAGTACAGAGGACGTCCTACAAAAAGCCCATCTACCAAATAAGTGTGCGGGCCAGTGAAGTAAAGGAATAATAACACTGTTGACAGCAGACCCACCACAGGCGCTAAAAAGGGGACTTTTGTTTCAGTATTCAATCACTCTTATGTTTTTCTTCTATGAAAATACTGATTCTGTGTCGCTTGTGAAGTCCTGAAGCCTGCACCGAGAAAAGATGCAAGAGAATTAGAGCGGAGAGACACAGTGCAGAAAGCTCTTCAGCTGAGGACAGACTCAGTGACTGGCGCTATGAAACCTGGACAGCATCACTGCTGAGCAGATTACATATACTGTAACGAAAGGCTTTGCAGACTTATTTAAACACACACCATGCTCACAGTCACACAAGCTGCTGCCTATCAGTCTGTGCAGCCCTTTTCTTAAAACTTTTCAAATTAATGAGAGTGAAGCAAAGGTGACGCAATCCATGCTTGGATGCCTCCCCAGTAAACAGGGCTGCCAAGAGAGAAGAGCTGCCCTGGCCGGGATGAAGTCAGCATCTAAAGAACAGTGGAGTTAGTCAGGATAAGTGAGCCCGCTGGGCGGCAGTTCTGGGCCAGTAGCCCTGTTCTCCAAGGAGTTCTTTATGGCCACTTTATCACCCCAAGAGAGCCGCCACCCCTGCACACAGGGGCTCCATCCGCACACTGTATCTTAGCTTCAAAAAACTCATTGTGTGTCCAGAAATGGGTCAAACTTTACTTTATTTTAGTTGCCTTTTCACTGTGGAATTACGACAGCATTTGTCAAAACAATCCAAAAACTAAATTTAGTTTTATATTTTGCAGTACAAAGGTGATTCACAGACCAGAATAAATTTAGATATAACGCACAGATACTCATAATGCAGATAAAAAGAAAGAATGATAATTGTAACCAAACTGTAATTTGTCAAAAAAAGATTGAGGGAAATTCTTTCCAAAAACCATTATTGACTTCTTACTGTTGTAATGATTCATTATGAGCTTATATGTTTGTAAACCAAAAGCCAGTGCAATTCAAACAAACCACTGAACTTTTCCTGAAACTAAACATTTGACCAGCTGACTTAATGATCATAATTATGTTTTTCTTTGTTACATGAAGTTTGGTTTTATCTCTCTGAGGACTCGCATATGTTGTCTCATATTTCCTTTCATCATGTCATATTCAGTTTTTTTGTTTTCTTCTCTCAAGCATCAATGAAATCGCATCTGGCTGAACTCGTGGTCACATCATTCCCGCTCCTCATCCATCAAGCGCCTGTCACAACCGGAATGGGGAAGTGGTCTTATTCTCATTTTGGGAACGGATATGGATCACTGAGCTGGGTCATGCTCACTGTGATACTTCATAGTTCAACACTACATGTAAGACACTATCTAGAGTAACTGAGAGTTTGTTTGTGTAAAAAAGCACAGCTAAGTCTTTAATGAGCTTCTTGTATTGGCACGAGGAGCAAGGCAGTCACTCTAAACATCATAGAGTGCTATTTGATGAGGACTTACCAAAGCCGAAGGCAGCTGGAGCAGGAATGGGAGCTGACTGGACTGGTGTGGAGGTGTAGAGGCCAGTCACCAGTAGACCATCAAAGGATACACTGGTAGAGATGGTTACTGAAGAGACAGAAAAAAGCAGATGTTTAAAAGTGGTGTTACTCTCAACTTCAGTGCTACTCTTTCCACATCCAGTTATGCCACTACACACCGGATCAGAAAAGAAATAATTTCACAAATGTTAGTCATGAAATATACATGATCCTCTCATACTTAAGCAACTGTTTATCATCCACTCACTGGAAGACAAACTGTACAAATGTTTACTGCTGATAAGCTGTTATAGATAGCAAGTACTAAGTTGTGTTCACACATTGTTTGCAAGCTACTGTGGTAATTAGTCTGTGAGCTGTACATGCCTGAGGACAAAACGTCTGAAAGTGAATACACACTAAAGCTCCACAACATCCTGCTGGCAATGAGTGAAGAGCTCAGGTGTTACAAATGTGAAGTAACCTTTAACAGAGAGGCTGCTGAGTCCAAAGACCCTGCAGGATAGCAAACAGGTAACTTTTTTTTTTTTGCTCCTCTTTTTTTTTACACATCCCTTTTGTCTACAACACAGGCATGGCTTTTGAAATTAGTACAACAATCTTGTGTTCTAAGGGAAATTTGCTAAAGATGGAATGTGTTTTAGTGACAGGGATTGAGTATGGATGGGAGAGAAGACAAAGTTATAATAATAATAACACCTGTATAAAAAAACAAAATGTAGGCTAACAATTAAGAAAAATTAAAGTCAATGAATGCATAAACAGATTTTTATATTTTGAAATGTCAACTATTGTAATATGGGATCCTGGAAGGGCATGAGTGCTGTGTCTTTCAAGTGTCTGTGAAAGTGGTTGCAAGCAAGCGTTAAAGCAAAAGAAACAATGTCTCTCTTTCTCACACGCACAAATTCACACAAACATACAGGGACAAATGTGCACACTCAAGCCTGATCAATGGACGCTGGAGTCATTTTTAAAGTAGCTGGACAAAAAAACATCCTCTAACATCCTCTTACTGTCTGATTTTGGCAAACTGCTCAAGAATGTAACCTAACCCAGTCCGAACAAATCACAGTGCTTTCATCAAAGCCTGTCCCTATTGACAACCATATTAGAAGAGAGTGATGAGCTAATTGGCTGTAACCCTGATAGCCCTGCTGAGCCGCTATTTATCACAGGTCACCACAAACAGCAGCAGAGCAGAAACCTGCCAAAGGTTTATTATCCAGCTGTACTGATCTACAGCTTAGCGTATCCAGCAGCAAGTTAACTATCGATCTACCCAGTAAACAAAGGCCCTGAGTGACGGGACCACAGAGCCGGATACATGGCTGGAGAAAAAGAGCTCAGCCACTGGACCGCTTCCAGCCAGACAGATCAGAGCACAGGGGAACAGTCTGTGGCTCAAAGGAGAACACACTCCCAAAAAATACACTTTAACACACTTAGGAATAAAATCCTTTGCAGAGGGGAAAGATAGGGGTATTGTTATTTCCTGACCCTGGAATCCTCATGCTTTCAGGGGAAAAGGGAATGGGAAAGGAGGAGACACCCGCGGCGTTGACGTGTTTTTTGTAAGAATAGAAACATGTCAGTTTGGTCTGGAGGCGTTCATTCTTTTGGGTTTGGTGTGTTTTCAATGTGGGAATCTGGGCAGAGCAGACTCCTGTGTGGCCCAGTCTCCCTGCCTGTCTGTCTGGGTGACTCCATTAATGTATCCTCACGCAAGCCACCCAGATATTGTGTGTCCAAATGTGTGTGTTCTGCATGTGTCTGCATATACTGTCTGTGCTGCACCCTGTCTTTAGAGCACAGTTCAGCACATCTCTCCCCTCCATATCAAAGTCTCAATAATTCATCCCACAACTCTCTTTATTATATCCAGACATTTCCTCCTCTCTCCTCCTGTCTCACTTTTTACACAGATATTCAGCCACGGCCCTAATGCTGTATGTAATGTACGATGCTCTCTGCTCAACTACAGTATAAAACAGTAAAAGACACACCTGATAAAGGGTAATTCCTGTTCTATTAAACCTAATCCATATTTTACATATTTTGAGGTCTAGAGTTTCAATTCATTTCATACCATGTTGGAAACATTTATTTATTTATTTTTATTTAAGGCAACCAGTTACCCAGTGTATAAATAAAAGCAGCTGAGCTTCCCACCCTGAGCTTGATGTCAGAGGAAGACTGTGAATATGATCTGTGGGTGGAAAAAGATTTAGAATTAGTCGCGTTGATCGGCTAAGCTGGTTTCAAATACTGGAAGTGTCCTTTATAACTACTCCTGGATCTAAAAATCTAAATTTAAAAAATAGAACTCAAGCATACAGTATAGCTGATATTTTCTGCAACTATGTAGTTCACATTTGTGTTTTAATCATCTACTGAAAACTTGCAGACTTTCAATAAACAAAATTGTACATTATAACATGCATCAACTACAGCGCATGCTTGGCCTCTGTATCTGAAATAACTGAAGCCACAAGAACAGTGTTTGATCTGCACTCCATAGTTCATCTGAATTGACTAACACTGTCAGATGTAAGCTACTTCTAATTATCTTGCAAATAATTCTCCACTGTATGAATGACTTCAATAACACTGTTTGAGCAACAAGTAATTTCTCTGTAATTCCTTTTTCTCGTCAGCTGCGAGCACTGCCAAATTCTATCAGCATGTACAACATGTACAAGAAGCCGTATTGTGGAGACGGCAGATATTTTGCTTGGCAACAGAAGCATTATCGTATTCAATCCATGTTGCTCAGCACACCTCTAACACTGTAATACTAACAGAATGCAGGGAAAAGGCCTTCTTATTCAAGCAAGCAATTATCATTTTTATACTGAGCATACATGTGCTCCTCTTTTATGCTATTTTTGCTCCCCAGAATACATTACCTATTCAACAAATCCATTCCAGAGTGCAGTGAGACAGGTTATAAGTGTTTACATTATGATGTATTGATCCAAGGCCGTAACATGAGGCAGTATTTAATGGAGTAATGGACTGGGTCTGAAGCACTGAGTTGGACCAGGCTTCACCGGCCTACGTACACACACACAATACACTCATTTCTGCATTTCCACTGACCTGCATCACCAAGGTTACACACACTCCATTACTCTCCACAGACACGTGCATGTGAACTACACGCACACACACAAAAGATTTTTTTCTGCCTTCACCATGCTATTTCTTTCTCTATCCACTGCTTATACCTTTCTTGCAGCATCTCTCCCTCAGCCTCACTCCCACTTGAGGAATCATTGTAAAAAAAAAAAAAAAAAAAGCGTTCTCCTGCACTTTCCCCATCTACTCCCTTCTCATGCATTTTCTGCTTCCTCGCAGCAGTGTGCCTGCGCTGCTGTTTGATGTGGAGGTTGAGGGGGAAAAAGAGTGGAGGGGAGGTAAAGCTAGGGGCACAAGGTTACAATCGAAGAACAAGAAGAGGGGCGAAGAGGGATGGAGAGGATAGGTAGTAGCGGAGTGGTCCACAGAGAGCAGCACTACCTGATCAATACAAATGCAAGATCTAAATTATTTAGACAGGCCTCTAACACCCCTCTCTCACTCGCCCGTGGAACGCAATAGATGGATGAGCCAATCAGATCAGATGAGATGAGATCCAATCACCTGTGGGGTTACTTCACACACACAAACTCTCTATCTCACACATACAAACGCATACACACACACACATAGATCTAAAGGAGAAGGCTGGCGGCCTTTGATGGTAGCCTTTAAAATTCTTGTCCATACTTCATTTCTGAATACTGTTCACTTGGCCGAGGGGGATGAGAAGCCATGAGGAGGGAATGGGGGTGAACTTTATTATCAACACTCTCATCCAACACATAAGCAGGCTCTGTGTGTGTGCGTGTGTGTGTGTGTGTGTGAGGATGTGTGTGCACTTGTATTTGATTTTTTCATGTGTAAACACACCAGGTGTTAGGTTGGCATGGTTCATTCAAACATCTGGACTGAATTTTAAGGCTTTCCCTACCATACAACTTAAAAGAGACAAATAGCTTATATTAAACCTGCACTGTAGGGTGCAAAGAGATTTTAAGATAAAGTCGTACATAAAACGGTGTTGGAGACCGTTTCAATAGAAGGAGACTTTTAAAAAACGGCACTGTGGTATTCTGGATATGATAATGAATCTCTGGTTCTACAAATGAAGCGCAGATATTCATAAAGGCACACAAGTATGTACTTTAATTTTGGGATAATATTCTATCTTACATTTTCTTTTTCAACTTTATTGCCAGGTAATCTTCAAGGGATGAGTTGGGCGGTGGCAGAGTAAAATTAGGGCTTACAGCTGTTCGCTCTCTACTATTGGGGTGCACCTAGACTCCTGACCTACAGGCACCCTTTGCTCTTGATCCCCCTCTCCATCTTTAACTCCACATCAGGACCTCAACATGTTCCTGGACAAGTCTGGTGCCTGCAGGTGCTTGTGCACTTTACTTAGGTCTTTCTAAACACTAATTACACTGTATGCATAGTACTCGCACCCACATGCACACGCTCATACTTTATACTTGAAGACACCACAAAGCGCATTCCTTGGCCCTGAGCCAGCATGTAATATTGATGATGCGATGTGGTATGCCTCATTACAGGCACACATAACCGTGCTCCTACTCAACTATTGATGGGCCTGGGGCTTTCTTCACCTCTCTGTATCAACCAGGAGTAATGTTAAGGCGCAAAGTATTAGCACACCACACCACACTACATCACAAAACACACATTTACACATACAGCACTGGCGCTCCTGACATGTCTCTCAAAGCTCAACAGAACACACTCACACAAACAGAATCAAAAGGTGACAACTAATAAGTCATGTAAAATTAATCTAAAAACAAGGTCACAAGAATTGCCATTAAATTAGAAAGCCTATTTGTTTAATTATTTAAGTTTATCTATGTGCGAAACATTATATCACTTGCTCACCAACTTTGGTTTAAAATTGTTTGATCAACTTTAGGGATAAGATTTCTCAACTTCTTCTGACCACCTGGTAATCAAGACAAAACAACACAACTGTGTTTGCTCCTGATATTACTGTGGTGTGACCTTATCCTGAATGCTTTAAAAGCATCATTAACATAAACAAACAAGATACTGGAAAATGATAGAGAAAAAATCTGATAAGATACTAGAATACAGTTTTACACCTGTGCAAAAGCAGTGTCTGGGTGCTTTTAGAAATGACACATCTGAGGTAGACAGAAAATTAGTATATTCTAGTTGTCTCTTTTTTCATTTCTGGTACCAGCAGCAAGGAGGCAGCCATGATTGATTATGTTCATGGTTGATTTCTTGACTAAGAAACAGGTCTATTAAATACTGAAAACCAGAACGAAGTAATGCTCACTGTATTCTGGGTAAGCAATCATTAAGAAAAAATACGCCCCATGGCCATCCAAAAAGCAATAATAATGATTCCTTCAGGTGCAGCAAAGCATAGACGGCACTGTGGTTGCCAATCCTGGTGGCATGAGCTCATTAGGTTGGAGCTGGACAGGAAGTCTGAGAGCTCTGAGAGAAGACCTGATTTATGCCGTGGCCTCGTCCACTTACATTTGAAGTTCATGTGTGGTTGGCATGGCCTGAACAGCTCCTTTCTACTCTTTGTGTAGAAACACACCCACCAGTCTTCACCACACCCACATTCATAACCTTTACTTTACTCAAACAAGCCTTGGAAAAACATTTAGAAAGTACCTAAGACTGGAAAGACACCGCTTAATGATAATATTTGATTTGCTAACACCAACTATAATGCAGACAGAAAGGATCACAGTCTGTGCTGTTGCATGGTTATAGCATAAGGTAGTACGAGTCACAAATAGAGGAAATTAATGAGAAATGTGGGACACTACAAACAAGATACTGGAGCAGATAGTATTATCAATGAAATGCCTTTTTTAAAATTTTTTTAGGTCAACGAGGAGGACGCCCTTTTGTTTACCAAATAGATGGAGGTTTTCCTGGCAACACTCTGGACAAAGATAGCCCATCAGACCCATATCCCACTGGGAGACACACGTGCCACAGAGAGGACCAGGAAATAGAGGCCAGACCATGGGGAAGCTATAGTTCCATCTGTTTCCGCGGCCATGCCAGTGTCAGGGTGCCACTTCACTCTGAGCTTTCTGAAATGGTTCAAACTGTCAGTCACCTGAGCATGACACCATTAAAATAGGCTGCTATTTCCATGGATAAGGAAGAGAAAAAAATGGTTCTTTAAACTGACCACAAGTTCAAGAACACAGACAAACTGAATCCCATAATGTGAATGTCTCTGTGCAGTTTCAGGAGACTGTGTGGGAAGTGTGTTTCTGCACATATATGTGTCATGCGGTGTTCCAGTCAGGTCTTAGAGGCATCATTCCATTGCGTAACCTTCTGGCACCATCCTGGCCTGCCGGCACTGCCATCTGCTGCTGTGAAACACTAGATCACAGACAACCTATCAGCCACTGAGCTTCTACAGGTCTGCTTAACTACAACATCTCCAACATTTTTTTTTTTTTTGCAAAGGGCTGAATGAAACCAATTAAACCCTTTGGGCCAGGTTACAGGTCCTTTCATGATCTCTGCCAGAGATTATAACACACAGGCACCTCTTGTTCTTGGTCCAATTTGCTCTGTTGAGGTTCTACTGTGTTTACCAAGGAGAGGAGTCTAAGCCTTCCTGCCTGCCTAACTTGGCTTCACCCCTACAACAGCCGTGGAGAAAAACAGGAGTGAAGAGGCAGTTCTGTCACACACATCCTGTTCCTCACACATAATCTGCTTCAGAATCACACTTCATTGTGCTGCTCTCATACCATGCGATGTATGTGTGTGTCTGTTTACATTCAAATGAGCCTGTGTGTGCTTGAACACGAGCATGCACAGTTGCAAAGGTGTAACTTACACCACACAAAAAGAAGCCACAGTTTATATTTTCCTAAGATTCCTCAGTCTCTGGAGTACAAGAACTGGCTTTTTATGCTCTAGGGATTTTCTTCTTTTCTTTTGTTATGAGTTCTGGGGCAGCATAATTTACATCTTTGAGTATTCTAAAAGCCATATTATTCTGCATATTATACACTATTTGTGCATTTAACTCCATGTGATGTGCTAAAAGGTTGAAATTTGACATACATGCAAGGTACAACTCCAGTGGGAAAGCACACCCACCAAACAACAAATCCAAATTGATTATGACAGAACTTTTCTTCATAGTTTCCAACTGAACATTGCATGTTCAGAGGAAGTACTTACAGTGTGACAACTCAAAGGCTATTCTCCTTACCTGAGATTAACTTTGATGGCAAATCATCTCCCTGGGCTTTTAACATTATTCATTGGTTCACTGTACAGAAAACTCAAACAGCGCACAGATCTAAGTACCAATCTCAACTATGACACTTTAAATGGGTTATGATAAGCTCCAGTCCTGTTATATGGACCTTGTCTTCATCAATCTTGATTAAATCCAGATAAAATGAAAAGAAAAATGATAAGGAAACACTGTAGGTGAAAGAGCTAAATAAGAAACCATGAGAAAACAGCAAGCAACAGAATCCTCATAATTACTAAGGCACAAAGCCATTTTATGAAGCATTAATTTTTACCAAGCACTCAGTATAAAGGGAAAACCATTCAGCATAGGATGCATAATTATTTGTTGCTGTGAAGGGTTATATTGTAATAGGGTTCAGGAACACCATGATTCTTTCCCTCTGTCGCTTGGTGACTGCCAGGACTGGAGAGTGAGCTATCCTTATGATCAACACCATGTGTTCCGCAGACAGAGAAAAGGCTTCAGCCATCCAGCCCTGACAAGCAAAGCATCCTTCTTTACTTAACATGCTAACACACAAGTGAAAGCCAAGGTTTTTAACATAAAAACCATGTTCAAGAAAATACAAACAATCTTAATATAAACTAGCACAGGTTATAGAGTAAAGTTGCCACAGCATACAGCTGAGCCTTCCCAAGAGAAAATCCAAGGAACGTAGGAAAACACGGAAAGCCCAGTGAGCCTCAAAAACTGGGGTAAAACCCAAACCACCACTCCCTACTAAAACACACTCTATAACACTACATGTTTATTGAAAAAATCTACAGCAAGCCTGACGCATCCACCAGACGCAGTCATCTATATGTGCAAAGAGACACCTCATCATCACATGCTAAATTCCTTTTAAAAGAAACATGCCAGATTCAAAGATGAACAAACACAAAGAGCTAACCAATAAACTATTTCTGAAAAACACATGAAAAAGCAGACTTTTAACACAAACCAACACTGTTGCATAACTTGCTTTCTATGTCACCTGCTCCACTGGGAACAGCCCTGATAGGAAACAGGAAGGAGGTAATGAGGGCCAAGCTGTCAACCACAGCCTATATAACCTCACTGCTTGCTTCATCCCCCTGAGGGACACCAGGCTACTTAGCCTACGTGACCTCCGTCCCCTTCCCACAGCTGCTCCGTCCCCCACTTTCCAAAACACCAAACAGTCTTTTCCAAATCGCTCCACAACTGACCTACCACAACTGTCAAAGCAAGGCCTTAATACTAAGAGGAGCAAGGATTTGCAAATGACACCCTTTCTGTCCAGTTTGACCTGAAGTCATACTAGAAAATTAGAACACACTGCTGCACATGCTTATCCAGAGTGTCCAAAACATGTTAGATGGGTGATATATCTGTTGAGTATGCAGGCCATGCAAGAACAGGGATATTTCAGCTCCTGGATCCTTGCAACATGGGGGTATGCATTATCATGCTATAACCTGAGGTGATGGTTTTGCATGGATGGCATGACATCAGGGCTCAGGATAATGTCTAATCTTATCTCTGTGCATAAAAATTAGCAACAACAAACTGCATTTAGGTCAAGACCTCAGTAAGGGAGAGGGCCATGCAGATAAGATTCCCTGAGATGATTTTTGACAGTTTGTGCAGAAATACCTTGGTTGAACAAACAAACTGGCTGGTCCAAGGCAACCTTGCAGGTAGAAAAGCAGGATGTGGAGGTCACAGACTGGTGTAGTTACATGTGGTCTGTGGTTATAAGACCAGTGGAATGTAATGCTAAATCCACAGAAATGACACTAGAGATGACTTATGGTAGTGAAATTGACATTCATTAATTTGCAACAGCCCTTGTTGACATTTTTGCAGTCGTATATTGTATCCAGTCCAAAGTACTGCGTAATAAACATCCTGCTTGATCAGCATCTTTATATTCCACATCCTTAATATCTTGGCATGGAAAATGATCCCACTAACAGATTTTTGATCTTTTACTTCAACTTTTAAAAAAACATGGGAAAAAAATAAGAGTGCTGCATGTATATTTTCATTAAGTGTATTTTCATAGTGAGTTTTAAAAAAAAACTGTTGCTGCTGTTTCTTTGTTTTGCTTGATTTCAATCACTATATATCCAACATTACATATTCCAGGCTCACGAAGCCTTATGAGATGAAAGAGAATATTTTAGTAAGTTAGCACCAGGTGAACCTGCCCTCCTCTTAGTCATCCTCATAGGCTGACACTTCAAACTGCAGTTTATATCAGAGCATCAACCTGGACGTTTGAACTGTTTGAGCTTCATGAAAAGTAAAAGACATGGGACTCACTTTACATTGCACAGCAATTGAAAATTAGTGTTCCAAAACAAGTCAACCTTATTTTTTTACATACACTACAGATTGCGAAGATCTTCAAAAGCTCTGTGTTTTTAAGCAACAGCTTGGTGGAGGAGGAGGAGGACAGAGGTTTCAAAAGTCTTCAAAAACCAATGGGTGATCTCACAGTCACACTCTTCACTGTTCATAATGCAGTCTATGTTTTTTAAGCTGATGTATAAAATCGGTCTGCAAAGGAATCCATCTACCTGTCTCTGTAAAATAATAACATCTGTACATTGTTTTGAATGCCTACTGCCCAGAAACATCTGGACACATCTACCTCTAGCAATACAGGACAGCTGTTTTGCCTGCACTGACTACTGTATGCACACACACGCATATGTGCACAATCAAGCGCATGCATACACAGAGCTCATATCACATGCTCAGACTTAAGCCGCCTACTGTATTCCAGGCTGACATCAGTCTTAGCCACGTTCCCACTATCACAGATATAATAGCTCTAATATGAATAATGAAACTGTCACTTTACACAGAGATTCACTTTACATCTCCGTTCTATCAGGCCTTTTCAGCTCCTGTACCAGACTGTCCTCCTGCCTTCATCATGCTTATACAATATTTTCATTATTGCATCACTTGCTTTAATCTTACATACTATAAGATAACCTGGTATTTAAAAAAAACAAAAACATTATAATGTAGAACACATAGTTTTTTTTGTTTGTTTGTATACAGATGTTTCTTTCATGTAGAAGACTGGTGTATTTTATTATCATACAGCATAAAATGTCAGTAGATGGTCATATTAATTCCGTTATGATATAAAACAAATAAATAGATGAAAAGTGGGCCTCTTTTAAGATAAATAAGCTAATGTCATTTAGTGTTATTTAGTTTTCACAGGAAAAGTATCTACATGTCTCTCAGAGATCACAAAAATACACAATTGCTCTCCAATGTACTCGAAGGACAACTTGATAACTGTTATTCAGCTTGACATTTGAATTTAGTTCTCAATTTTAAAGCAATCCTGAAGTTTGGCAAAATCTTCTAAGAACTCAAAGACATCCTGGGATCTTGGAAAGGAAGCCAGGATATTGTGTCTCACTATTTTGCTCTCCGCTCCCTGCTCTTTCTTGGCATGAAAATTACAGATTATGGCCAACTAAGTGAAAAAGCACTGACATTAGTCAAAGCCTGACATTTCTCCATAGCTTTTGGGTATGAATGTTTGGGTGGAAGGAGAGTGGCACAGTGGTGTGCAGGGAGGGGTGGTGTGTGTGTGTGGGGCGGGGGGAGTTTCATGGAGCAGAATGGAAAGATTGATTTCTAATTAACAAGCTGTTTGCAGTAATGAAAGACTAGATGGTCTCTACTGGCAGTGGATCAATGGGGAGCGTTTCCCTTGACATCCAGTTTTAATCACACCAGCTCAGCTTGGTAAGAATGCACTCATTGCTGTAATTAACACTGTCACACTCCCTCCATCTCCCCTCACTCTTCCCCACCTCTTTTCTGTCTTAACCTCTACCTCAGACCTCTGCTTTCACTTGATAGCAGGGATCACCCAGTGACTTTGTCATTCCGTATTCTCTGCTGTCAAGACACAGTGACATGTGCACATAAACAAATGTGTTGAATCACTAACAAAGACACTGTGATCTTTATATTCCAACAAAGTAGTAGTAGCTTATGCTCTAAGCTTGTAGTATTGGTATTTGTTGTGTTTATAACCAAAAGTTGCTGTCTTAAATTCGGTCACACTAGTTTGCACAACTGTGGTTTACTGGTCTACTTGTTTAAAGTTCAGCTAGGCCTAATTTACGAACCCCAGTACACAGTAGCCTGCAACTGGCCACAAGTTTCCCTGTACTTTGAAAGAGGTTAACCAGTTTTAGTTTGTCTTGATTACTTTTTGGTACTTCTGAATCATGTCTCCTTTCATCAGTTTCATCTAAATTAAAGACTGAATACAAGTATTTCACTGATACTTAGTCTCCATCACATGTGGCTTATCTAAAATACTGAACCCTTAAAATGTCACTGAGAGATTAGACATGACTTTAAAAATAAACATTTGTTTATTTTACACTGAGCACCAGTTGACAGATGCACGTTCCCAGCTCCATGTTGTTTTTTGGAGAAATAGTGAAGCCAAAAGCAGAAAATCAGTCAAACAGACAGGAGCACTGTTCTTTACATTAGATTGACATAGTCAGTATCCCTAGGGTAGTGATACAGGCAGTGAGTTTGATTTGCACCTCAGCTGCCAATCACAGACTCACTGACAAGCAAAAAAACAATCAAACAACTGATCCACTGCAGTATTAGAGATGCTGCTGCTGTGGGTACTCCTTGGTAGGAAGTGATATGCTTTATCTAAAATACTGATTGATTACCTGTTTGTCCAATCCCCCTTATCTAAAGGGATTGACTTTGAAGTTTTTTTTGTCTCAACGATCCCTGACAACACTACACAAATAGTTTAGATGACATATGGATAGGCAAGCTTGCTTTTGTGATCTACTGGAAGAATCTCTAATGCACTAATCCTGAGTCATAGCTCTCTGACCACACAGAGACCTTAGGGAGCTGTAGGTATGGGATCCGTAATGTGGGATTTTACGACAGAGAATTATGGGAATGAAGTATTTCCAGCGGTCGTGTAAACACTAACCCCCTCACCCATGCTGTCACTTTCAGCTGGGGTATGTGTTAGCTTGTGCATGTGCACAGATGTGTAATCTGCCTCGGCCAGCCTGCTGCGTCTCTGTGGTCAGAGAGGGCCTGGTTGTTTGAAGGAGGCTGGCGCTGAATGGTGGGTAGAGCTGGGGCTAATCCGCCTGTGCCATGCGCCATGTGCCCAGCACCCAGCCAGTTGCACCATGCTGCCTCCTCTGTAGTGGGTCCATTGGAGCGCTACAAGGCCCTCTGAATGCTATCAGCACAGACGACACACTGCCCCCCAAGCAGGGATTACAGCTCTCTCAACGAAGCCGCCAGGAGGAGGATCCAGAGCAAGAGGAGGAGAAGAGGGAGGAGGAGGTACACAATCCTCCAACAGGAGCTCTATTCTCTAAAAGGAAGAGGCCATCGGCAAAGCTGACACGCTAATCAACAGCGGCTGGGAAACCACCCCATAAGGACAACACGTCCAGCACGAAGGATGGGGAGGAGGCAAAGAAAGGTTTTAAAAGGATCTATCACTTCTCAAAATCCGGCTTTAGAACCACTTGGTACTCCTTAAGGAGAATGAACACTGGTCCATTGTTATGAGGTAGATTGGGACAGGGACATTAGCATGAGTTTGCATAGACAGACGGAGCTCTCAATAACATATGCAGACCTGATATAGACCTGGGCTTTCTGAGATGAAAAAACAAATCTGCAATTATGTTTACAACCTGTCTGCAAGTTGAAAGTAAACATCAAAGAATCAGAGGCAATGGGGGACACTGTAATGTGGCAATAAAAAAAAAAATTAAATAGATGCAGAAGGGTGCGTCCCTTGTGTTTTCTATTAGGTTGTAAATACACTGTGGTTGAGATTTCTCCTCACACCCTCAGGGTCTAGAGAACGTTGTGTGGGCTCTGAGAGCTTGTGTTCTGTTTCTCACTGTGGTTTACTATAGGGACCATGTGACTATATACAATGGCTAAAGTACAGCATTCCTCGTAAAATGTCATCTTTAACAACAAAAGGAATGAGAGCAAGCAACCAACAAAAATGCTACCAAATGCAATGTGCTTCAGGTGTGGAAAAAGTCATCATGTCATTATGTTTTGGGGTAAAGTTGTGTCAGGAGTGGAATCCCTGTTAGTGCTTCTGCAATCTGAAACTTTAGACAATAAAAAAAAGTGACAAGGAAAACAAAGCAAGCAAGTACATTACTAGGAAAGTGAGAACCTAGCATCTGCACACCGCTGCTTGTATTATCAACAGGGAGGCACTTTAAATCAGGCAAACCCCCAAAAGGCAAACGAACACTCTCCAACATCCTGAAAATACTCAGGCCCACTCGTTTGCCCACGCATAAAAGTTACTGAAACACAACTCACATTCACTTGTTAAGAGCTTTCTTGTTTTGGCTGGAAAATGAATGTGTTGAGGAAATTGAAAATGAAAAATGTAAGAGCTTCTTGCTGCTTGCCCAAATAAGACTGGCGCAGGCACACACCTCTGCTTGGCAGGAATCCACTCACTGCCTTCATTTTTAGCTCTTTCTACCACACCTGGTACCATGCTGGCATCAACCTGGCACTAGCCTGGCAAAAGCTAACAATGTCACTGTTATCAGAGGCGATTCTCCGTGCTCTGATGCATTGAATCAATTTTCCAGAAATGTAGCATGTAGGTGGCATCTGGGCCATCTCAACTATCATGGCTACAAATTCTCCCAAGCTGCAGCAACTCACTGTGCCTTTATGAGAAAATACAAAGACTGGGCAAGTTTGCATAGTATCATTACATTAACATAAGTTTGTACAGCATGTTATGATAGCTTGAGTGTGTTCCTGTAAAAACAGCTTGAGACAACCATTTAGGAACTGATCAGAGTAAAATAGTAGCCTCCTGTTCATATTATCATGTCATATCCAGTTGTAACATCAAAAGAATTGTAATAGCCCGCTGATCAGGGCATTGGTGTTTAGCCAGTGGAACATCTGACCTGTCTTTATGTCGTGATGGATCACCCACTAAGGGCTGAGTGCTGTGTCCATGGCCAAGGGTGCATGTGTGACAAAGGGAAGATTCCCAATGAATATCCATTCTCATTTCTCGCCCATCTGCTCTTTCATATAAGGGAAACTGGAAAGTCTCAGGGAATACAATGCTCTTTAAATGGTTCATCATTCAATGTCCACAAAGACAGAACACCCAAACACACCCAGTAAGCCCATACAAACAGTAATACACTTGACACACTTCTCTCTACTCAGTGAAGTGATCTATTCAGACAAAGCAGCAGGAGGCAGAGAGGCTGAAGAACCGGGAAGCTAATGAATGCACGAGTTTGGACCGCTTGAAAGTGCGAGTGCTGTCTGCATGCTGCTTTTCCTTTGGTCAGAAGAGACCCTGTTAAACCATTAGCCCCCTATTCCCTCTATTCTTTTTTCACTCTTACATCACTCTTACCTTTTTTTTCAGTGTCGCTGTTCCTCTTAACTGAATGTCTGCATGAAAACTAGGCCAGTCTTTTGATGGTTCACTGACCAATGCCTGCTGCACTGTGATTCATAAGAGTTTTCCTGGTTTTTTAAATAGATAAATGTAAAATGCAGCAGTTAAGCTAAAAGGACACAAAAGGAGTGCTAGACTGGCAGACAAGAAGACAGAGACACCAGCCAAATCTAATCACTTCATGAGAAAAGAGCCCCATGCAATGCAGCACTGACAAGAAGTGGTCAGAGGTCAGAAAACAGACCCTTAACAGTCCCCTCAGAGGTTAAGTGCTGAAGACATCTGACTAGCTGCTGAAGTCACAGAAGATTGATGCCATTCTGGCAAAAAACTGAGAGCAAATGACTTAAATATGGTTTCTGTATTTCCATAATGTCTCACTGAGGCCTATTGATATAACATGGAAAATGGTATGATAACATCTGCTCTTTCTAAAGCCGTGCCTGGGCCTTTTGACTGTAACCTTTATTTCAACCTGACTGACTTGTTGTTCTACAAAGATCAGTCAACCCACCGAAGAGACTCCCCCAACTACAATGAGAAATAGATAACAGCCCCCTTCCAGTTGCAAAGCACACTGAGTTGTTTGTGATGGTTTGGCAGGAGAACTGCTGAAATAATTCACAATGTGGAATCTGATAGGTTATCATAGGAAGAGCTGATGGCATTTCGTAGGGATGAATGTATCTCCAAGTTCCCATTAAGAATGTCATTCAACAATAATGACCAAATCTCCTTGAAATGTTGATTGTTTCTTGGGCCTATTCAGTCATTTGCACATGAAAAGGTACGTGGAACAAGGACTTCTACAGAGACCACAGGGAGATTAGCAATGGCCATTTCAGCCAGTACTGTCAACTGGTTCTCTACACAACCTCTCCTGTTTTACTCTCTGTCACTTTCCCTCACTCCTGTGTTTTTCCTTCTTGTTTCTATTATATTTCACTATAATGGATATTGTTTGGTTCGCATCTGGGTGTAGGAACAATGAATATAGTGAGAGAGCCACAATGCCTACCTGAATAAGTGTGCAACAGCAGGGGCTTGTATGAGTGGCTCATTCAGTGCTCTACACTGACTTGAATAACTCTGCATATGGTAACACAGACAAGAACTCTACACTGTATATAAATACTCCCACTGTGAATACAAGCACTCTCTTAAGCTTTTCAAATACCGTAAACATAAAATTGGCAGCCTAATTGACATGTGACACAGCATGCGCTCCATACAAACAAACATGCAGTGAGTTCCTGAAACAACTGGCATGATAAACTCAACTGTACTTTTCAGCACATGCACACGCAACTAGGATGAAATCAACAGAATAAATAGTACAAATTTCTCAACACACAAAGGCACTCAATCAATCTCACTGGCCCCATTTCTGCTCATGCACCTCCATTTTTCTGGCTATTCTCTGCTGACTTGTAGAGGACACGGAGCTGCCATTTAATTCCCTCACCAATCTTTTCCATTGTGCTCTCTAATCATACTGCACAACACAGTAGAATCATGTCCCCTCTACTCATGATTGGAATCCAATGTGCTTTACTGGAAAAGCCATGTTTTCTGATACTAAAACAGGCTGTTAGGAGGAATTTTGCCTTTTCCTGTTCTGCATCTGCCCTGTCACCATCACTTCTTACTGTTCATCTGTGAAAACGAAAATATAATGTTTCAAATTCAGGGGGACAAGAACCAATGAGAATGAAAAACAGCAGTCTCTGATTGACTGTGTTTAGAAACAGGGCTCTGGGCTTCGTATTCAGATGTTGCTTCCTATAAACATGTGGTTGCTGTTCAGAGAGCATCTCACATTCCCACAGCAGTGTTAAAAGAGGTCAGAGACAAATTTTTCAAAAATACTTGACAGAAATAAAGAACTGCTTCCTGAGTGTTCCTGTAAAAGTAGTTCAAAAGGGTCGTTTGATTATTTAGAGGACAGGCTCAAATCCCAGAGTGACCTTACTTCTTTTTGCTTCTCTTTCTTATGAAAGATAAGGCTGTATGTGGGCAGTTTGTGAGTGTGTGTGTGAGCGACACTTGGTCCCCATTTGTTTGGTGCAAGGGCTGACCCTAGTGTATGAATACAAGCACACAAATCTCCACAAATCTTTTCATTTCTCCTCCTTCTGTTTCCTAGTAGTTCAGAGCATCTATACAGTATTTCTGTTTCCATTTTGTCCACTGTGACCCTGCCAGTACACCCACCCTCTCAAACATTTCACACAGAGAGTAACTCAACCTCTCTTGGTCATTTCATTCTGATAGCTAAACACAGTAATCTCATCTACAACACACACACATGGAGTACGCTGCCCACACATGGTCTTATCACTCAAAAGCAACAGAAAGGCAGAAGGTCAGAAACCCAATTACTGTACGACAAATCGGCCACACAGTCTTACTCTTGCTCAGTACCCAGTACTGAGGTAGGTCTTAGA
The DNA here is from genome assembly GCA_029814765.1 of Acanthurus leucopareius. Lineage (NCBI taxonomy): Eukaryota > Metazoa > Chordata > Actinopteri > Acanthuriformes > Acanthuridae > Acanthurus > Acanthurus leucopareius. Next base: position 17,293,793 of record JAQMCX010000050.1, on the reverse strand, counting down.
GACACTCACCTCGTCTCTTTTTTTTCCCCAACTTTCTCTCCCTCCATGAACAACCTCTCTCTTTTGCGCTCTTTCTTCAGTTTTCTTTTCTACAGCCCTTTAACAACCACACGGCCAGCATTTCTGATGCCTTCCGCCCACCATTTCCACATGCAGCTCTTTCAGTGGTTAGATCACACATTGCTTTTAGAAGATTAAACCAAATGTAATCCAAACCAAAGCCTAACCAGCGCATAAAAAACAATTGAAACCAAATAAAAGAAACATGCTGAAATACAAATGCTCATTTGCAAAAATATACAAAAAATGACACAAACACTTCCCTTGTCCTATCCTGCACATTACCCAAAGATGTGTTCGCAGTTTTTTTTTCCATCCATCACTTTTCTCTCTTTTTGCTGTTAACAGAGCAGGTAGATTCATGTCCAGTCTCAATTATACACCTGTACAGGCACTCTTTAAAACCCCTGATTCCTGCCTGACTGACTTTTGGTGAAAAACATTAGGTTTGTGAAGATAAAGGAGAAATTGGTGAAAGAACCAGAGACTTGGATTGCGCCTGATTGCACAACTAATGCACATCCAACCACGTTGCACTTGCTCACTTCCCATTTATCTTTCCATAGCCATGCGAACTCAGTCAAAACCCCAGAAATGTAACAATGAGCTGCCATCATGTGCCAAAACATGGGACGGAGAAAAAAAGTGAGCAGCTTGGAACCCTGTCATTTTTCTGTGCAAGCCCCGCTGCTTGTATCTTATCTGCTCAATCCTCTCATCGTCATTTAAATCTCCCCCCTACTCCATCCGATCCCAGCCGTGGCCCTATTTAAATCTCTCCCTCCTCCCAGTCCACCACATTTCTAATGCTAATTATTTAAACCTCTCCGTGCGCTCTATCCCTCCCATCCACCAGCTAGTTATTCAAATCTCTCCCCACCCGCTCTCCCAACAAGCCCGGCCCCAGTTAAAAGGTGCTTGACTGAAGGGTTGATCCGGTCTGTTATTTTCAGACAGGATAATACTGCTTCTTCCAGACTCCTTTCCTGCTCTGTTTTCCTAGCCCTCTCATATCCTTTCCCTTCTGTATACAATTACACAAACTCTGTGGCACATAACCGTTATGAAATCAAGAGGTTTATTTGCCAAGATAATGGAATACAGTTGGTAACAGTGCAAGAACAGCGTAATAAATCCACTGTATGCCGTATCAAATTAGGCAAAATACAACAAAGATAGGGTAAGTAATAAATGCAGGGAAGTCTATGTGTCTGTGTATTTATCAGGAAGTTACATATAATCAGTAATATACATAAAAAGTGTATACATCCAGCTCTAAGAGAAGAGGATGGCTCCATGGGAATGTGACCTCAGTCGGTCTGTGGTGGCCTGCCCGGGTCAGTGTCCCTCGTGTTAAGTGAGTGAAGGCAAGAGTGAGTGACTGAGTAATGATGAGACAGTTTGGGAGGTTAGAGGGGATCTTTTTTCCGGGACCAGGTGCCAGCACATCAGTGTGGGAAAGGGGACATTAATCTCCATCTACTCTCTCACACTTTGCATGGTTTAATGGTTTCTATATCTTTATTTCTATCAATCTGAGTATCTCAGCGCTCGGTTTGTCCATTCTCACAGTTTTCGTACTCTCTCATTCAGTTGGACGGATCTCGCTGTTAGTCCTGTGGAGAAGCCACCTACACATGGAGCATCAGGATCACAGCTCAGTAAAACACCAAAGCTGCTCAGTGCATTGAACAGGAGTCCCACTCAACATCACTACTTATTACAGTTATATAAATGCTGATTTCCAACAACAGCCACTAAACACAGCCTGCACACACCCATATGCACTCATCATAGCAGAACCTCATGTGTAAGGCAAAACACCTGCAAGAAAATGTATTCACTGTGGACACGAGTGTGTGAAGAATTCTCGGTCATGAAGTTGTTTTTTTATGCAAAACAATTTTAGCACATTACAGCGATGAAATCTCCACAATTTCAAGTAATAAGAGTTCCTAAAAGGAAAATGCTTTGATTTTTTAATCAGAAATATACAATCACATTAATTCAACACAATTCTTTTTCATATGATTTAATGCCCACTATCTTGAACATGCTGCAAAAAATAGAGTGGACACCATAGGAGGTGCGCTCACCTTGGTACTCCTGTCCAGGGGTGTAGGCAGTGGGGTTGCCCGTAATTTGAATGGTGAGAAGCACCTCTCCACCACTTTCTGCCACCCCAGTTCCCTCAAGCTCCCCGTGATGGGTGCACAGGAAGAAGAAGGGGTTGAAACGAGGATAGAAGCTTGCAGGGGGCGCCCCGAAATCCATGCTGCTGCTCCCCAAGACTAGGGCCAGCAGGGCACAGCCAAAGGCACCCCCGAGAGAGGCCCACGCCATGGCCATCTACCCTCACCAAGCGAGGGACTGTGGGAGTGCAGGTGGGTGAAGAGGTGAGGAGAGTGATGAGTGGGAGCGAGGAAGGTACAGGTAGAGTTCCAGAGGACCGCTTTTGGAGTCCACAGATGAGTCGAAAGTCCAAAAGTGCGTGCGTGAGAGTGTGTGCGTCTGTATATGTTTGTATGCGCAATATTTATGTGTGTGAGTGTGTGGGCTTGGCCGTCAGGAAAACTGTAGAGCTCTGTTTCTCTGCTTCCTCTCCCTGTCCTACCTTCACTCTCGGGGAGTTCAGAGCTTCGCCTGTGCTGTCCTGCTCCGGCGTTTAAATACCTCACCCCCTCCCTCTTTTTCCCTCTCTCCTCCCACCCTCCCTCCCTCCCTCTCTCTGTCTCTCTTTCGCTCTAACACCAGCTCCACGCGTGCTGTTTGAGCTTTACGAGACGGCCTCCCTCCTCTCTCTCTCTCATCCAGCTCTTCTCTCCTCCCTCTTCTCTGCCAGTCTATCACTCTGCCTTTTTCCTTAATCTCTTCCTCCCCCTCTCCTCTCTTCCCCTCTTTACCTCTTACTAAACCACTGTGTTACTCCACATTGCACTCTTGTATCCTTCTCCTGAGACCTTTGCTGTCTTATCTCAATGCGTCTGTTGGTTTCTTCATCCCTAACCAGACCACTGACATATCCCATTCACTCTTCTCTCTTTCCTTTGTCTTTTTGCCCATCCAACAGACTGTCTCCTCCTCTCCCACCCACTATCACACCTCCTTCCTCCCTCCCTCTTCCGCTCTCTTCACCTCCCTCTCCTTCCCTATGTCTCTCTGCTGCTCTCCCACGTAGTCCCCCCTCCTCCTCTTTCAATCTCTCTCTCCTTCTTTTTCCAACCCTCTACCTCTCTGTCTCTCCTCTCTTCCTAAGCAGCGCTCAAATTTGTTTTTCTTCTTCTCCACTGTTGCTTTTTTCATGTGTTTTCCATAAGAATCTCCTTTTCCACAGGATTCTCCAACTTTTTTCTCCCTGTCAGAGCAGCGTGCACCGCCTCTCTGCTCCAGATTAACCCACCACTACGGTGCAGACACAAGCCATAATGCTGCTTTCTCTCACTCGTTGGTCTCTACTCCAGCTCACCAAATGATGGATAAGTATTTCTTTTACACCTTCTAGACACACGCACCCCACCTTGTTCTCTCTTTTTTCATCAAGTGAATCACACAAATAACATGAATCCTGCACTCTTCACACTTTTCAGCCACACACACCCTTCAAGTCTTGCTCTCTGCTCATCCATCTCTTGCATTGTGTGTAAGTGATACACTATGCCCCCCCATCCCCCCTCTCACCAAACCCTGCGAATATTCTCTTCCACATTAAACAAATTATCACCAAGGAGGAAACTTAAAGAACTTGCTTTTAACACCACAGAGCATCTCCTCTGGAGTTTCTCTTTAGCTGCCTGCTGGGTTTGTGTGGTTAAGTGCCTATTACAGACATAAACACAACTAAGTCAGCAAGCTGCACACACACACTCACAGCCGCTTCATGTCCAAACAGCCTGACTGACCCACAGCAGGAGCACACAGCCAGGCCTGCATGGCCAGATGCTTTCACAGTCTAAACCCTGGATCTTCCTCTCTGTCACACACAAATACTCTCTCTCTCTCTCTCACACACACACACACACACACACACACACACACGCACAAAGCACAAGCATGTCCATATGCACAATTATGGACACAAAGCAAAATGCAAGTCTGCCACATACTGCACACACAGTGTATTTACTGATTTCTTGTTTTTACTCTGCTTTGGTACTTGGAAAGATTTATTTTTGCTCAAGTAAAGTAATTCACCTGCCAGACCTGCTGCTGCTGCTGCACCCAGACTAGCAGTCAGCATGTTTATCCACAGTAGTAGTAGTCCAGACATTAAAGAGGGCTGGACAAAAAGGCGAATATTATGCAACTTAAAGGGTGAGCTTCACTCACTTTGTGGATTTCCATTATGGTGGCCAATTTTATCTACAGCATATTAACTTACAAGCCAGAAAAGTGAGACAAAAAATGACCCTGCAGGGAAATGCTTCAAACACAGTTACTTACTATCTCACTCTGAAGATCAGACTGTAAGTATTCTGTAAGATATAAAACCAAAAAACTTTTTTGCTCCTCTTTTCTTATAAATGCCGGCTCAGTGCACTGCTCGTCACAGTCTTTCACAGTTCATTCACAGAACACACTTTATGCCTGATGAGATCATGTATTTGAGTTTCAGTCCTTCAACTTTTTGCTTTTCTCATCCATGGACATTACATACAGCAACAACTCTCTCTCATAACCTCAAACACTTTGAAGAACTAAGTCATCACATTTGCCTAAAAGAAAAAGCAATTATTTTCCACATGTGGAGTCCACTATCATACTGTTACACAACCCCTGTTGCAACCCCTGTCCATGGGACAACACAATATCAGAAGGCAAAATAAAGTAATGAGGAAAGCATGACAGCAGCTTAATAAGCACCAGGTGTGTTTTTTTGCATTTCCATTTAAGACTTTGTCAGGTATGTGCACTATAGCACTGTAAGAATAGCAATGGAGAAGAAAGTGCAGTTAAAAAAAAAGTGTATGGTCTAACTGAAGGCAATACTTTTCAGAGTGTGTGTCCTCCCTAGTTGCTCTATGAGGTCAGCTAGGTGGACCATTCAGCTGAGACTGGAGAGTGAGGTCAGAGGTTATCTCAGTCCTCCTTTGCTGTTCCTCTCAACCAGTCCACAGCCACCCTCCAGCTCCTCGTTGCCTTAATTAAGCACTTTTAATTAATCTAACTGCATTAACTCACCGGTGAGACTTCTTAAAGAGCTTAAGTCTTTACAGTGCGTGCAGCTTGAATAGCAATCCTCATGGTAAATGTTGCCACATTGTAGTTACAGCTTTGAGTCAGCACTAAAAAATGTATCTCTTATCTTTCAAGTTTTGAAATTTGCATCAAACTTGTGGTTTTTTAACAAAAAGTTCTTTTTGGGTTCAATAAAAGAAAACTGCCTCATGAGACTTGCATTTATGAAGCTGATACCATTTAAACATGATAACTTGCTATAAAGGGATTTTGGATTGAACTGCAGAGGTCGCTGACACATACAGGCATGTTGCATGGTTTGCAGTAGTCTGGGTATGACATGACAAGAACCTGAACCAGGACCTGTGCTGCCTCCTGGATGGGGAACAGATGTATACTCCAGATATTGTGGAGAGTGAATCTGCTGGAGCAGGTTGTTGCAGCAGCATTGATAGAGAAAGACAGCTGGTCATTGAGTGTCACACCCATATTTCTTGCAGTTCAAGACAACTCAGACAACAGTTTTTAATGGTTGTAGAGAAGTCATGGCAAAGTGATGTTTGCTCTTAGGTGGTCCCAAAGTTTCCAGTTAGCTTCACACTTTTAGTCCATATCAATTCTGATGTTGCTGTTTTCTGATTATCATATGACAGAGACAACTATTCATAACTGCACAACACAAAACATTACACCTGCAAGCTTAATGGCATCCTTTATCACCACTTCAACCAACTTAGCCTGTGCATGGACATGCAAATATTGTAAAGAAACTTTGTCACTCTACGATACGATTATAAGGAGAAGGTGAGGTTGAGCAGTGTGATACCCTGATAATCGGAGCCACAATTGTGAAAAACAAAATCAGTTTCTTTCATTCAATTGTTACTGCCCACCATGCAACATTGAGAAGGTGTGACATCCAGAGCAGCTAAGCTATGTTTTACCATTTTTCAGCATTGTTTATCATGTAAGGGCGTATCTCCCCTACCAATGGCTCATAGCCACAGTGGAGTCCTCTATTCATCTCAGTGGTTTCTACCAGAGAAATGGGCAAAGTTTTCTCAAAGTCCACAGTACACAGAGGAATATTTTTAGCATTCATTCTGCTGTCCAAAAATATCCTGACTTGAGGTCAGCAGTTCTCCACTGATAACAGATAACAGATTTTCCTGCAGGGAGGTTGGAAACAGAATCAAAGAAGGCCACATGTAAAAGTTCCATTACTGTCAGGGCTTCTCTGAGCACTGGACAAAAAGGTCCTCAGTGCCTGTAAAAGTAGCAACTGAAGAACCTGGGAAACATTATCAGTGGACAAATAAAAATGCTTTTCAGGCGTAGATAGCACAGGGACCTCATTATTCAGCAAAAAGATTCCACTATACTAGAAGGATTGAATCTTAAGAGCTTATAAAGTTGGACTTTGAATCTAAGAAGGAGTTTAAGACCCTAAGATGATGGTGTTTTGGTTGGCTCCAAAGAGGTTTTGGTCAAGCATCAACAGGTCAGGATGGGAAGCAGGCCTTGCCCAACACTTAAATTAACAGGTTCATCGGAAAAAGTCTGAAATCTGACTATACTTTTCAATTACATAATAGTAATTAAAGTAATTCTTGCCTCTTCTACACCAATTGAATTGAATTAATTTGGTGTTCATTAAACAAATGAATGTTTCGTAAAGTAAATAGCCATTATGTTACAGAACAGTTTACATGGCTGGTTCACTAACAACCTACACAGCTCATTATTTTTAATTAGCAACACTCGTTTAGACAAAAGCACAGTGTCATAGTCTCTTCATTCATTACATTGAGATAACTGGATTGATACAACAGGTTTGTAGATGAATGGGACTCGAGTTGATCCTGGTCCAGGAGCATGCTTATATTTTATAAGCTTTCAGTCAGCCTACACATTGAAACTCCTAACAGCATTTAATGCTAGCCCCCTCAAACCGCAGGCCCACATCTGAATAAAGCCATAAGGTGGAACCAGATTAATTTTAATCTTTGTCACATACATCATCCAGTCCATGATGGAACAGAAGTGCTATGTATAGGTCACCAAAAAGACTGATTATGTCATAGTTTACAATTCAAAAATCTGTGTTTGTTTGTGCATATGTGTGTTTGTGAGTGACCTTCAGCAGCCTTCTCTGACCAGAGCTGCGAGCAGAGATCAGTCACAGCATAGTGTTCACCGTCTGTTCCACACACCCCTGCTGGATACACATGCTCAGTGCTCAAAGGCATGCACACACACACACACACACACACACACACACACACACACACACACACACACACACACACACTAATACTTTTGTTCAAAATGAGATACCTTGACACCGTGAGTAAGATTCCAGCACTCTCAAACAGAAGCAACACCAGCACTAGTGTTTCAAATATATAAGAGGCAGAAAAAGAGAGACACTGTACATGAGGAGAGCCATCTGTTTTACCTGTAGCAGTCTGTAACAGCTACACACATCCTCGTACCTGATGGTCTCTGTGTTTTCTCCATGTAGGTCCTGTCCTACATCCATCTCTACTACACCAAGGCCTTTCTGCAGCCCCTTCCTCTATGTGCATACACACACACACTAAAACACACTTAAACATATACACATAGTGTGCGACTGGGGGCTATCGTTCTCCATTATGAAAACTAGGTCGGGGAGGCGTGGGCGAGGGGAGTGGGGCAGTAATTATTTTTATCATTATTAATTTCCACCTCAAGGTTGCGCCAGGGCTTTTTTGTCCGCTTCAATCTTCATTTCAGACCCCCTGCATCCACACACACACACACACACACACACACACACACACACACCCCACACACACACACACACACACACACACACACACCCACACACCGACACCATAACTACCACTGTCTTTGAAAAGGCTGCGTGCCAAACAAGGCAGAACAGAGGGTGGGGGCACAAAAGAGGAAAGAGCTCAAAGGGACTGAAAGAGTGTGACGGCAAGGGAGAGAAAGGAAAGTAGAGGCAGGGGAGGCAGGAGGGGTTGCATGTGTCGCTTCATCACTCACTGGACCCTAATTTACACTAACAGGTTGTTTACTCGATATGGCAAATGATAATAAAAGCCTGGGTGTTGGAGGAGGGGAGAAGGCAAGAGAAGAGAAAGAGAGAAAGAGAGAAAGAGAGACCCTGCGGGAGCACTTCAGCTATGATTGCTTGCACACTCCAATTAGTCCCATGAAAAGCTCATCCCCCCTGAAAGAAGTTAAAGGGGAGGTGCATCGGTTGATGTGTAAATAAAACCAGCCAGGATCACCCCAAAAACTTAACGCCCGGTCACAGACGGAGGGCTGCAGTCACAAACATCGAGGCTCTTGGTGGGCCGTCACAGCAGTTGGGTATCAGCAGTGGACAGACGCAGTTAACACACTCACAACACATACAGGTTCTTACTGTGTGTGCCAATTTAGTCACTGACAGGGAAAATGTTTCTTTTGTAGTAATAATTACAGGAAGCATTAAACACTAAAAACCAAACAGTTTTAAAGAATTTCAGATAAGAAAATAAGATTTGACTGTGCACTACAGCATCCAAGAAAAGTGGGATACAGTTATTATGAGCGAGTTTGCTGACACACACAGGTCCACGTCTGTGTTTTTCCATTGTAACCTAGCCCCAGTTTAAGTCACTACACACAGGAGAGGTTTTTCCATGTGCACTGCTGCAACCAGAGAAATTAAAAGCCAGTATTCCAAAAGACAAACACTGTATTTTGACTACCGAAATACAAGAAAAGAAGTTCTCCCAACAAGGATTCCAGATACAGAGAAGATAAATGACACAAGTTTTCCACACTGATTTACACCAAGCGTTCTACTTCTGCTCTCTCTGACTGTACAAAAAATTTATCCAGTTATTAATGGTTCATGAGACTGAACAGAGTATTTTCTTTGGGTCCTTTTAAGCTCGTGTCCAGTTGCTTATGTGTCTATGATTATATTCTCTACAGATCTTCATTTAGTCTTTTTAGCACAGGTGGAAGTTATGGACCTGTTATAATGTCTTGATGTTTTGATAATGTTCCATGACATTTTGCATCCAGACTCTTTTGTCTTTTGCAACTGCTGAAATAATAGTGGTTAATCATGTGATGTATTATAATGTCCAGTAATTGACTAATGAATGGTTGCAGATAGAACAAGAGGTCCAATTATACCTAAAAGTTCCTTAAAATAGCTTAATGCTTACAAGACAAAGACATCACAGAACATTGTTGTATTGTTTCTCGTGCTTTTTCAGTGAGCAGCAGGTAAGGTCTTTGAGTTTCAGCTTCTTGCCTCTTGAATTACAGTGCTGCTACATGAAAGCTCTGCTGGATGATAAGAGACCGCTGTCCTGCCTCCCATACCTATAGGATTAAGCCAAAAGCCTCTGAAAGTGGCTCCACTGACACCTTAACAAATGAAGCTGTCCTGTAGACCAAGCGCAGTATCATCCTTTGAAAAACTGTTGGATCAACATTCCTCCACTCTCACATAAACGACTGACCACCAGACCAAAATCCATTGTTTGGACAAAGCGGTATAAACTGTCTGAGTGCTAAGTTAATGGGTTGTAACTTTAGTGAAACCGCCACTTCTGGAAAACTTGGCAGACACAATTAGATAACGATTAAACAGTATGGTATATGTGACTGTGTGTCTGAGAATTTAGCAGGAATGAATTAATCTTGATAAGTCACTTGTTTTTGCTTTTCAGCTTGAGGTTACATTAAACTGCTGACCACCTTTGAAAAGCTGCAGACCTCATCTACACGTAAACTAAGAGACGCCCTGTTAAAGAAAACCAACATAGTAAAGATGTTAAATCATTTCTCAATACAGAGAGAATGTTTTCTATCAAAAGACAGAGAAAGCATGTAGGTTAACATTACATAAGATGCACCTTTTGAAGTTGCAAGAATGTATTAAAGGATAAGCAAACTACAGTCTGCACTCTTGAAAGATTTTCCTTCTATGTCTTATTTCCCAGTCACTTATGTCCTCAAATATTCCTGATTGTATAGAAACTGATCATGAGTTTTGTTTAGCTATCAGCCTAACCACAAAGACTCTGTCTCAAGATGTGCCAAGACAATTTGTTCCCAAGGTGAGTTACACTCTAGAGCCAGCTGCTTGGCATTTTTAGCTTTTGCATGACTAAACACGTGTTGATGAAACACACAGACAATGTTTTGAAGTAGAGAAAAATGTGTTGGCCTGAGATCCCATCACTGACATGGTTTTTAGCCTTTTACAACCCAAGATTTTGAGGGAACACCTGTCGAAGCCAATCAGAACTCAACACTGGCCTTCACAATCCCCTGACCCACTGCTTAGTTTTGACTATTGATTTACTTTTAAAAGAAATGTAGACCATGTTGTGATTAACTTTTCATATGCAAGAAACAGTACTAATTTGTAATACTCCGCCCACGTCACTGTGCCGTACATCATTGCATACACCAGCCAATATATCAGGGTAGAGCTTGACTTTGAATGTGCTATTGTTATTACACTGTAGTTTCATCATTTACATTTCTAAGCTTTGTAGGTTACTTTTTTAAAGTTTCTTAGACTTAAAAAAGTTCTATGAACTGGCAAAACTCCATTGTGACAGATGATATATTACTCCATATCCATGTTGCTCCAAATATTACCTTAAATTACTGTTGTGTATTATTGTTTTTCCTTCAAAAGTGACATTGTTCAATAATACAAATACTGGTTTCCTGAACCTTAAATTTACAATACGCAACATTTTCAAGCTAAAACGTCTAAAAAAACTATATATGTGTAAAGTTAAGTCTCAGCTGAATTGTGCATTAGTGAGTCAGACAGGTTTTCAATGGTGCAATGGTGGCAAATTATGAATGAAATAAACAAATACCTTGATCCTACTCTATTTTATGACATCATCAAACTACGACATTTTCTTTCACTGTTTTGATAGAAAAGCCTCTAGTGGTAGAAATTACAAATTTTATGTTTACTTTGCTTAAAAGGGAATGACAGTTGGCATATATTTTGTAGAGTTTCCCTACAGTTAAAAAAGTAAGATACAGCCATTTCTGTTCTGCAACAGGACACAGCTACAGTATGTTATGGATGTAAAGTCAAGAATATTTCATGTAAAAATACCTCTCCCCTGCTGTCTTCCTTGCCAGACAGAGGTAAGTGCATTTTTTGGCATCCACCGCAGGGGCTCTGTTCCACTGAGTGCACACAGAAATAAGTAGAGGTTAAACGACTGCAGGTGCACATTTGTTGTCCTGGTGGACTGGTTCTAGCTCTGTCACTTTATTCCACAATAGTGAACCCATGAATTTACTTTAGAAAAATACTGGGCAGTCAAACACTGGGGTTTCAACAGACATCACTGTGTGCAGCGGCTACAGCAGATGTGTGTCTGTATATGTCTGTGAGTTTGAATGGTGGAGGCACATGGCCTGGCTCTATTTAAGTGTGATACATTTTTCAATAGCTGTGAGTCATAGGTCTCTCTGAGTTCTCAGCATGGCAAAGTGCGTCGCTCAGGGCTGTCTGCGTCCACAGACTGTTGGCCTCCTACTTTTTTTTGCATTTGCTAGACATGAAATCTGTTCTCAGAACTCCATGTTTTCCGTCCAGCTCCCAGTTCACTGTCATCACAGCAACCCCCCCCCGTCCTGCAGTCATGGTAACAGAGCTGTGAAAGAACAAGCTGAGGAATATGAGACATGGTAGATGACAGACACATGGCCACATTGTGACAAAGACAGACGGAGTGAGCGCGGAGTGCTCCGACAGACAGCCATTTCCCCATACTAACATCCAGCATGCAAGCAATTAGAAAGGACAAGAGGCAGAAGTTATGTGGGACATGGCAGAGTTGAGGAAAACAGGAATGCTAGTGTTTAAGTGGCAGTTATGAGCAGAGAAATTGGATGTAATTACTGAAAATAAGTTTTACTGTTCTGAGGGAAATCCATGTGTTTTTGGTACTAATGTATCATTTTCACATGCAGACACAGGACTTGTGTAAAAGAGATCAATGAGCTGACCTACTGACATCCACTTTTCATCATTCTAGCTATAAATCCCTTCTGTTACCCTTTTCTGCATTCAAGAGAACATAAGCTATGAGCATGGCTGAAAATCAATGAGATAAATGACAGAGAACTGTTGTAACATCTGAAATCCTACACACAAACACTCACAAAAAAACCCTTGAGCGCTAACATAAAACTCTTATAGCCTAATAGATACAATATTGATTTTAGTGTGGTTGGTGCAAATGTCCATAAACGTGTAAAAAAATAAATAAAAAGACAAAACAGCTCTTGTTCTTACTCCTCTGTGTCCTGCATAATCTGAGCTGTTTTCAGGCATTGTGCTCGGCAACAGCCTGGAAGAGGTTGATTTTTTTGTGTGTGCAATACATGCACAGCATGTCTGGCACACACATAATAAAACAGATCTATCCCAAAAGATACCATTCATCCCCAGACACCAGCTCAAGCTCTCACTTCGTACAAAATAGAGGGTGTATAAGCACACATGCAGTGATAGTAGCGATAAAATGTGCACACACACTCATAAACACTGTTATGATACACACACAGTATCACTCACACAGTGCTAACACGTGGACACACTTGAAAAAATACACAAGTAGTGGTAGAGGTGTTAATGTGCATGCACACACGCACATATTTGCACTTGCAGATACACTCAGAGGAGGGGGAAGGGGCACTGAGGCCGCAGAACATACAACAAAAAGCAAGCAGACAGCCTTGAGCTATGAGCTCAGCTAAATAAATAAATAAGTGAAAATCTCATTTTAAACCAGTAGCTTCACACCCCCTCTTGGAGCCCACTCCTCCTCCCTGCCTGCTCTTCCTCCTCCCCATATTACTGATTGTGGTTTCATTCTGGAGAAGCACGAAGTCTGGCTGCCCGACATCCATCTCTTCAACTCCATCCATCCCAAATACCGTGGGCCTCTAGAGACATGAGCAAGGAGTGCTGCACTGTCTTCTGCTTCCATTATTCCCACAATTAATTCTGGTAACATCATACCCCAGCAGATTGTGACACCTGACAATCAGCCTGCAGAGGGGGCAGGGTCCACATTGTATGTGTTTGGATCTACTGTAACAAATTCAGCTGGCTTCATTTCATATTCCATGTTTTATTATGCTGAACTTTGAAGGTGGTAGGATGATGCAGATTAGAGATAGGCATGGATTTCATAGCTTACAAATTCCAGGCTGAGGACCACAGTCGGCAACCTTCTTGTTTACCATGTAGGCTTAGTTTGGTAGAGCTCCACAGGCTAGACGCTGCATCCCACCATCTCATTTGAGCCGAGTTGTAGCCAAATCCACATTGTGTTGCATTGTGTAAACAAGCAGAGATAAGTCGTGGCTGTGGGCATGTGGATTCCGTGGTGTGGATGCTGGTGAGTTGCAACAGATCACAAATGTTTTGGCACGTAAAACCCTCACAGATGGATGAACATCCTGCCCTGACTGAAGGGATTTGGTCAGACATGACACAATCTCTCTTAAAAAGAGCAAACACTCAGACTCTAAAAAAAACACCAGCAACAGAGGAAGAGGAGGTATGAAGGGGAGGGGGGGCAGCCTTACTGGGGACCAAGTGAGACAGATGATACAGATGATAATGTGCCCTTCATCTTTTTGTGGCTACGAATAGAAAAAGAGAGGCCTTTGCCCTTAATTATGTGGGTCAGTGGACCAGGAGCTGGTGGTCCCACATGGAGGGGATCAACAAGTCAAACAAATGCAGAAACCCACACAGAGAGCCAGTCGATTTAAAGAGAGTCAATCAATGATGAGGCCCTGCTTAATAAAGTGAAACCTACCAAAATGCAAATACAATACACACTCAATCATATTCTCAGTCATTTATTCTGGGCATTTTGTCAGTTAAGAGAAAAAAATACATGGAAAAAAAGATGCTGCTAGAGTACAAAAGAACATTTGTTTCTAACTATATATTCAGTCATCAATAAAAAGGACACTGAGGACTTGGATGTTCAATCATAAAAATCAAGGACAATGGCTGTTCCACTAAAGTGTACCAATGACAAAGAGAACAGAGCCTCACGCACACCTGCTCCATCATCATCGTGATGGCTTCAGACTCTAATTAACAGCGAGGTGCAGATACGTATTACCATGAACGAGTGTATGCAGACACACACAGCCACACCTTTACATAAAATTAAATGGCCCACCAAATCCCTCACTGTAGGTCCTCCAGAACAGTGCTCCACACACTGACTGATCCAATTACAGGTCATAGGTCACAAGACAGTCCCATTTTACCACAATATACAATAGGACCTCCCCCTCTCACTTTCCCCCATCCTCCCAGCATTTCCCTCATTCATTTATCCTCTTCACACCCTTTCTGCTCAGCTGTCATCTCTCACTTCGTCTCCTCTAAATGGCCATTGACTATGCTCACAGAGCTTTCATTCTTTGTCTGTTTCCATCACAAATGTGTCTGCCAATCACAGGCTTGCGTTCTTTATATGTTCACCTCCCTGCTCTGACCAATCCTATATCTATGAAAAATGGCCAAAAACTTTAACCAATTGCTTTATGAATGTGTTTTTCATCATTTTATATAGTCTAAAACCTCTCTCTGCTAATTTGCTCTACTCCTCAGGCATTCTATACTGTCCAAGTGTTGTTGTTACAGATTCATCGACAATCTTTTTTCTCCGTGGTTGCCCTTTTCTCAATCATTGCCCTCTCACCAAGCTCTCTCTCCTACGCTCATCCAATGCTACTCACTCAGTCTTTATTCTTTACTTATTCCTCTCCCCTTCACATGGTAAGTCTCTAGCTTTTGCCTCGAGGGAAGTTCTCTCTTTCAACTCGCTGGACCTGGAGAGAAAAAAAATCTGTTTCTTTCCTTCCCTCTGTCACTGCACTGTGTTTGTTTCTGGTAACTGGTGGGGGAAGTCAATCCTGTGTGTGGCAGTCACTGTGTTACTGTGTCACTATGTCAACATATGACTGGCTTTCTAATGCAGTGAACAATAATGTTACTGATCTCATTCATGTATTTATCGGTCATTCACTAGTGTTGTTTAAAATGTATCTGAGCTTGCAACAAAAAAAAAATCTGCTTGTCTATATACATAAAACTGTTCTGATTTAATCAAAAAAATAATTTACAAAATTCAAACGATGGGTAGAAGGACCAAAGCAACAGGAAGGACAGGACTGATGGTTGCCAAAAGAAGGATACATGTACATACAAATATATATACCTCCTATACAGGCAGCCACACACCCCACATAGACAAGGCCATGCCTCATTAATCTATCACTTCAACAAGCAGCCCCCCACATCCTCACTCCTCTCCTCCACTATGCATTTGCTACTTGTCCTGCAAGAGTGCCTCCAGATTTACTACCGTTCAGCTCCCTGGCAGAGGTGAGGTTGATATACAGTTAGTAGTTAAAGGGAGAAAAAAAAGAAAGAAATAGAGGAAGAGATAAGAGTTGAGAATTTAGCCCTTTGCGCTCCCAGCACCTCTGCTTATGAGTTTTACTCTCCTGGCATCACTCTGGCATCTAGTCTGAGAGCACAGAAACTCATCACCTCTCTGGGCAACAGCAAAGGTAATTATGACTAATGAAGTGCAGACTTTTATGGCCAAACATGGTCCTAACTGCATTTTGTGCTCATAATGGCATAAAGAGAGAGACACACTCTGCTGCACTGCATAAACATTACCCAGACGCAGAATCAAGGTCACCTCGGCAGATTAGCAAAGCCTGTAAATGAGTTCAATTAAACAAGTTGCTAATGACTGTCAGCTAATGACCAAGTCCTACACTGGCAGCTCAGTGACAGCTTGTACAGAGCAAAGCTTTTGTATAACCTGCACTTTTTGACAGTCAGACTCTTTGGTCTGGTCTACAGGTACATCTATGGATTGTTAGGGTTGCTAAAAATAAATTTTTAATGTCTATCTGCTCTACGAGTTAATCCATTAAAATAATTCAAACGAATCATTTGCTAGACAGGCTTTCCAGTGCTCAGTAGTACCCAGGGATTAATGTGAAGAGATTTTGTAAAAGAATGCAATAATACCGATTCAGCTAAAGTGAAATCAATCACTGAAGTGGTAAAAAACACAATAGAGTAATTCCACTCCACACAATAAAAAGAAGAGGACACATTTTGATCAGCTAGAAATCTAGTTGCAATAATTAAACATGAGTAATGAGCTTCTCCATAATTAACCTGCTCCCCAAGCTATGCTCCTCTCTATTAGAAAGAAGATCAAGAGAGCACGAGAGACAGAGAGATAAGGGTGTGATATGAAATGTTCACACAACAGTGAGAGAGATCAAACCCATTTGCTGGGACCACGATGGAAACTTTCCATGCAATTAAATAGCAATTCCAGTTCCAGTTCCAATTCCATAAATTCTAGGGGATCTCATCATCAGTAGAAGCTGATGGATTATGGTCATGAGCCTGAGTGGTACTGTCACAGGGCCAGGCTAGGCTCATTCACCCCCACAACACTCTGCTCGCCATCATTTATGCCAAGCTATTTAACAAGCCAATAAGCCATCTCATTACACATGACGTCACAGAAGGATGTTTGACCTGCAGCAGCACATGGGCAGGGAGGTCACACGGAGCCCTGCAGTAATTAAAGAATCACCATCATCTTCTGCCTCCGACGCAAAACATAAACAGATTATTTAAGCAAGTGGAAAGAGTATTTTGTCTTAGGAAAGATAAGAAAGTTAAATAATGCATTCAAATATTAATCAGTCATGCCCTTCACAACCAGAAATAAAACCTCACATACACAAGGGAAGCAACCACATAATGAGAAGCTAAAGGTCAATCCAGACCCTAGAACAGAGGAGAGAAAATTGCTGCTCGCGGGGGCCAAAGCTGCTTCTGTGCAGATTTATTCAGTGCCCAAATAAAATGTATTATTTAACTTGTTGGGCCACATCAAAAGTTTCATGCATGTTTTAAAACAAATCAACCCTAGATCAGGTCTATTTGGTCGCTCAGTCAAGGTTTAGTTAAAGCTCTGGTCAAATGCAAAATAGAAAGCAATGGATCAGCACTGAGTACTGATTATTTGTGGAATTTCAAAGGTTAATTATCTGGACATAATGGGCATTAAGGGAACATCTTTATCTTTAATTAAGTAATAGCCATCAGACAACTGTTTAGGTTTTATTTGACTGCCCATGTAGTATTTTAATATTTTCTTTACTATGTTAATATTAGTATTAACATATTTAAGCTTCTATATAAAAACAGTCAATTAAATATCCATATAATTTCATTTTATGACCAACAGATGAAACTGTTTTAAAGTAGGGAGGATTGTAGCAGGAGCATAGATGTCAGGTGTGACTGTGTTGCAATGGCAAATGGTTTATATGGCTAATGGGTCCCTGAGCAGAATTTTGCTTGGGGCCCCAGGAAGGTCAGAGCAAGCTATAACGACATCCCATTCTCCAGAGGATGATAGAAAATGTGTTTGGGATGATCAGAGACCTTCCTAGAGACAAAGAATTGGTAGAAATTTGTCATAATAATTCAAGACATACCAACCTGCTTCTTGACTGTACCTGTGTTGGCCCAGTGAACACTGTTAAAAACACAGACTCTTTGCCAAATCCAGTAACTACCTTTGTCCTAGAAAATCATGGTAGTGTTTGGCAACTGTTCCTGGTCAATGCATTGTGGGAGCAGACAAGTCTGAATACTGTGGTGGTGCCAGGTTTCAATAATATACCCCTTCAGGGAGATAAAAAGTAGTCCAGTGGCTCAGTGAGGAGGCTTTCTATGTGGAGTTTTGGTTCTCGGCCAACATTGTACCACTACTGAAGGTCTAACTCTATAAACAGCTTGCCACCTTCCCTCAACAGACAAACCATCATGTTTTCAAAGTCCCTCGCGGGGAAAATGTTTAGAGGGAATATGGATCAAGATCAGAATTCCAATTTATTGAACCTGCACAACACCTATGGCTACTGTTTAAGATGTCAGATATTGATAAAAACTAGCACAGGTGCAGAATTTGGTGAACTTTCAATGACTGC
This sequence comes from Acanthurus leucopareius, assembly GCA_029814765.1. NCBI lineage: Eukaryota > Metazoa > Chordata > Actinopteri > Acanthuriformes > Acanthuridae > Acanthurus > Acanthurus leucopareius. The sequence continues at coordinate 17,275,424 of JAQMCX010000050.1, read as the reverse complement.
AGAAAAATCATGGACTGTATTTGGAGGAACAGGAAGAGTCATCCTGTGCTCTTGTCCTCTATGCTTCCTTCCTTGGTTGCTTATTGAGGCCAAGGCAGGGCTGCTGCACACTGGCTCAGCCTCTCAGAAGGAGCAGTAAAACTAACCACCAGTGGGAGGTTAAGCTACTCCACTGTCATTCTGACAACCCACAGTGATGCCGACACACTTCCTCTGCCAAGTTCTGTGGCTGGATCCTGACAAGGACAAAAATGTTTCCCAACTTGTCCATTGGGGTCCGAGTCTCACGCCATGGATGAACGAACTGAATAAATCATACAAGTATGACTGAGAGTGAAGAGCCAGAAAGCCTGAAGGAACAACAGAGTGGATTCTGAGCTTCTTTCATATTAGCAGACTGCCGGCCGCAAGGCTGGGGGAAGCTGAGCCCTTCGAAGCGCAGGCTGTTGTGAGAGAAACACTGAATTATGCATCTGAGAAGGGAGGGGAGATTGGCTGCTGGCTCCAATAGCACCCCCTCCTTCTTCACCTCCTTTCCTATTCACTGACAGATAGATGAGGGCATCTAGATGAAGTTTCACAGGAGGTCAGCGCTGCAGACTCAGGATTGATAGACACTATGGGGCGGGTCCCTCTTTCTCCTGTTTTCTGCACCATTTCACAGAATTGGGGGAAATGCCACTCACCGCCCTCTCATTCGGCAGGGGGGGGTAAGAGGGGAAGGTCCTGTCGCCTCTGGCGAAGACGTATGCTCAATGACACATTGATGACACACTTGGGCCTCTGAAATCGGCAGAGGATGGTTATGAGGACTGCTGCATCGATTCTCAGGGATGAGGACCATCTCCAGCCACACCTACAATGAGCAATGGGGTCAGGAGGTTACCCGTCGAACTGCCTTCCCTCTCCCTTAAAAAAATCAATTCCTTATTAGAGCTTCGTCGCCATCTGAGAAGGAATAGAATGGCATTAGAATGAAGACAGAAGACATTCACCTTTGTCAAATATGATTATAGATGTTCACTGGTTTCCCTCCTGTTGTTATGGAGGAATTTCAGTGGATCAGCCCCTCTTTCATTAGCTCGGCCTGTACTGTACCTCCTCCTCATTTGAACCTCTTGCTCCTTGTCTCTTGACAGTTCATTGCCAGGCTGTTGGTTCTATTTCTGTCCATCGCTGCAGGCTATACATTCTGCATATTGTGCATGTACAGATGAAACCCACATATGGAACACCTGCTTTTCACTCTCACTGTAAAATCTTACATTCACACAAGATTTTTTTCAAAGCGATTCACTTTGTAGTCAATGCAAAGAAGGAGAAATCCTTCTATGGTCTGGTGAATTATTAAAAAGGTAATGTAACCAACTGGTGGATAAAAAAAAAAATCACTGGTTGCTTTTCTGTCTCAACTCATTGTTTGTTCCCCTAGATACCTTGTAAACCACAGTGTAAACCGCATTCTTGATGTCATTCAATGTTGCTGTTGTGAGAGCAGTCCCTCTGGCTAAATGGGGTTCACAGAGAGACAGTGTTATAGATGAGGCCAGGTCCCTTAATGGATCCTCCTGACTGTCATAACCAGCCAAGGCCTGTGGCAGAAACATCCTCCTGCTGTCAATTTGACTCCAGAAACTAGAGCAGTGGGCCGCACCCTGTCCCTGTCCTCCAGACTACCTCACTCCCCCTGACGGATGACTGAAAGTCAGCGATAAGCTGGCCAAGGCTACCAGAGACCGTAAACACGCAGTAAATGCAACAGCATTAGAGAGCAAAATGAAAACAGTTTAATATTCTCCTTTGCAACCAGTGCAAAGCTTAATGTATTTTCTCCAAAAATAAAAAATATTAAATTTTGCACAACTTTGAGATTGAAATGACCTTACAGTTATTTACTTAATGTGCAAAATCTAAGTATCTAAATGTGACTGATTACACATTCATTCACTCCTACATTGATCTATTTATCCACTCATTTGTGTGCACGTATGAAGACATTAACCTCCCCTTTGTGATTATACAAGGTAAAGGAGGTGAATTAGGGTACTATACATTACATCAATTTGTCCAAGGATTATTTATGGGGCACTACAAGCTGTGGCCAATCTGCAGACACAAACAACTAAATGAGTGCATAAATATAGATGACATGCTCCAGGCTTATGGCAGGAATATACAACCCCCTCAGGCTATGGGTCCGTTTCTGTTTCTTCCCCCACCTTAAGCTCTGAGATGTGTATATGTGTGGAACAGGGACTGAGGGGGAAGGCGGTGAAGCTCTTTTCAGAGAGTCAGCTTTATGATCTGGATAACTAGATGAGGGCAGATCAGCCTGTCGCTTCCACAGTGGTGCTGTATATTTTTCATAAAGCTCACAGTACTGTACCGGTAGAACGCAATACCTGAATACTATTTTCTTTGCCTCATGTATTTCATCTCTTGTCTGACATACAAGAGCGTCAGCTGAAGCATCGCATGCAGTCATCATGAAAATATGTTCCATAATTTTATGCACCTTGCTGGGGTGTAAATCACCTTCTATAGCAGCTGGTACAAAACATCAAAGGAAGAGATCAAAAAAAGAGTGAAAGAAATAGAGGCGTGTAACATGCAAACATACATGGTCTCTGACTTTTTCCCCTTTTCTTACTTATGGCAAACACATTCTCATTCTCCACCTGCTTCAGCCTGTCTCCTGACATAGTACATGTCTTGCTATCTGCTGGAGCCCTGATAAATCCCATAATATGCAGGGATATGTGGATGTGTGGCATCTCTTTTGACAAAGGTCTTTACCATTTCACAACACTGACCTTGACCTGGCTGCTTTTGAAGAGCCGTGGAGTATGCTTCGTGATTCAGGTGAAAGGGAAGAGGGGTGGTGGGTTAGATGACTAGAGGGGGTTCTAACAGGTTTTCCTAATGCAGAAGAAACTCCCAGAAGGATAGAGACTATGAAGAACAATCCACAAATTCCTTAGGGATATAAATCTTTCCAGGTATCACTGAATACTATTATCTTAGTGTACTTGAGATGAAACCTTGTCCTTTTAAAAAAAAATAGCATTTGGGCTGCAACAATATCGAATCTTGACAACATGATTGTTGTTGCCCAAAAAATTCAAGAAAACATTTTTATCACGGGAGTGATTAAAAACATGAATTTGAGTTTTTCCATTTTATAGCAGTGGCAACCAGCATTAAGGCGCATTACAGTAAATGATGATACTATAATAAAGCTAGAACAGAGAGAAACAAAATTTATTTAAGAGGCGTGTATTATCTACATCATATTACCATATGAGTATTTAGAAGTATCACCGTTATTGTCAAAGCTAGAATATCGCAACATCCCCTAAATCTGCATCAACCTGACTCTACCATTCTGTCTCACTTTGTCTTTGTGTGCCTCTCTCCTTTTTATACTGATTTGTTCCAAGTCATATATGCATATACTTTTGAGATGATTGTTCAAAGAGAACTTCACCTTGTCACCATACTGTGACGTTTCACTCCAATATTCCTTCATCTACTTTTGACCTCCAACCATGCCCTTCTCTACATCTCCTTGTTCACCACAAGGCTTTCCTCCCCTTGTCTCACATCATCTCGTGACTTGGAGTGTTGTGTCCTGCTAAAAGTTTACCAGTTCATATTGTTGAGAAATGACTGATGCTACATTTTTCATGTGGGGCATTAAAAATTCAAAAGATCCGTTCCCCTTCTTCATTCTGAGACTCAAGGAAAAAAAACAAGTCTCAATAATGGATGAGAGAAAGGTTTGCTAAGAAAAGAGAGCCGGTGTGGTGCGACTGAGCTGAGGGGAGAGAGAAAGGGAGTGAGAAAGGGGACACAGGAGATGATGTATGGATGGACAGAGTGAGAACGATGGACACAGATTGAGGGAAACCAGGAGTTGCTCACCAGTGGTTTCAAAAGACTGTTAGAGGAAGAAAGTGTATGTTGAAGGTGATCTGACCTGGTGTGGAAAAACACTTCTCTTCCATGAGCAGCCATTGTCCAGGCGTGTACACAGCTGGATGCTGCTGGTCCTCCTCTCTTCGTCAGTCACGCACAGCAAACGCTGCCTGTACTGTTTCTCAATGACAAACATTCAATACAGACAAACACACACACAGAAACACACAGAGTTCCCATCACGTCATTGTCATAGGGCATATATTTGTCACTGTAAAAAAGCACATTCACCTCTCAAGAGCCTTTCTGTCACAGAAAACTGTTAAATTAGTTGGAAATTCCCCATTTATTAACATTCCTGAAGGCTCATCTTTGCTTTTGTGAGAACTTTGTTGGCAGTGGTCGAGGATGGAGACGCTGAAACACCTCATGTAGAGAACTGCTTCACATGATTTTATTTCTATAGGAGCACACATTTTCACTAGCAGTATCATTTTACATTCAATAAAATAATAATCAGTCTCAGAACACTAACAAAAAGCATCAACTGTGAATATTTCAAATGCCATCTCTTATTACCTTAATTCTACATAGCTTTCAGGGGCAGAAAGGACATGTGTTTGAGGTTTTTTTCTTGAATGTGCAGCGCAAAAATAAGTCTGAATTGTTTTGTGCCCTCACAGACAAAATGAAAATGGTTCCCAGGAAACAAACAAACAGGCAGAGTATATTAGAGTTGTATGTTCAACTCTTAAAGAAAAGACTTAGGTGCATTAAATACATCAATGCAGTTTTAGGTGCATCTTAACTGTATGCCAATTGAAATAAGAATAATTTTTAATGCCATTCTTGCATTTGACCAACAAAACAGTGGTACTGAGGTGACAAGGCCTCTCACAGGATGCCATCTAGTGGTGCATTATGAGACATGCACACTCTGTACTGCCTGATTTATAAAGAAATGCAGATAACTGCACCTTCCTAGATCACTTAAGTTTACTAAAGGGAAATTTGGTAAATTAATAAACACTGAGAAAGAACAATAACTGTCACTTTAACTGATTCGCTGTGCCACTCTAAAGCTCTCACCATGTAATAAATTACATTAAAATACTGAAGTCAGAGTAATTGAATGTAAGGTCAAGATTCATATTTTAATGTATGTCCTATAAAAAGACATGTCCTTGTACAAGACTGGATTTATAATAATCCGCCAGAACCAGTAAACACTTACTGACTTCATCATAAAATGAAATACACATACAATACAAATACATTTTTACTCCTTTTTCAAGACATGCAAAGACACGCATGCTTAAAAATCACACTATCAGGCACATACACACACATGCACACACATGTTAAAAAGCTCATTAGTATGGTGCAAGCCATTATCACTCTAATGAGAGCAATGTAAACATGTCGATCAAAGGGAGACAGTACAGCGTCAGAACTGGGAAGGCAGACACAGAGCAGACCTTCAGTCCTGCCAAAAAATTCCCAGAAGACAGTGTAAAAGATTGCAGACCCATCAACACATTGTACACTGGTACATATAATGATATGAACATAGTTAGTTCGTTAAAGGGGAATATTCTGTATCTTTCTCATTGCAAACTTTTAGTACTTTTTAGACTTATAAAACAAAATTTGAAACAAATATTAACTTGTTTTTTTAAAGGGTACAATGTCGTAAAACAGCTAGGCTTTGTTATTTACTTGAACAAGTAAATAATTTGTTGGGGACTATTTTCAGCAGTGGATTTGGTGTGCATGAGCACATTGATGGCAAAAGGATTCTGTTTGTGAGATGGATTCAAAATGAACTAAAGTGCTGGTTCTTATGATTATGTGATGATGTATTGTGAGCATAATGCTTCATGGTAAAGAAGAATACTCTTTGTCAGGCTTTGAGTAAACAGACGATACTTAATTTTAGAAAAATTCAAAAAATGTAAAATATCAATAGACTTGTGCAATGATATTTGTTCTAAAAATCTATGAGTCAATTTAACTGGATTACCCACTTTGCCAATAAACACCAAGACTTTGCAAGGAGTTATTTTCTAAGAACGATGCTAAATAGACTATTTGTTAGTTCAGACTTTCAGAACATTTAATTTAATTCTGCTAAACCATAGATGGTCTAAACACACGCAGAATTGGAAAACAGTTGCGCACCCACACGTACACATAGCTGAACACATTACCCCTCTATGATCAACAAATTCCGACACCAGCCAGCATCAAGCAACACACACACACACACACTCCCCCCACTATTCAACAGCCTCTCTCATTGTGTTGATTTTGCTCCCTCTCCAGCTTTCATTTGGGTTTTTTATCTTTTGTTTACTGGTGGGTTTTATCTCAGTGGCGCGGGGAAGCAAAGTGTTGGCAGTAGCTCAGTTTGATCTGCAGTCGTGGATGAAAAGCACCAGTGGGGGAAAACAAGGGCATTTTGGAAATATAAAAACACTGCCATGTAATTACAATGAAAATACATAAATATGAGTCCTCCTGACAGCGAGGGAAAGTGCCAGTGTCAGCATTGTGATGGTAAACAGTCTGCGAGGGAGTGTTTGTGTGACTCAGTGGGGGTCACCTCTACAATGGACGAGTCTGAGTTTCATCTGGGAAATAAAAAGTCCGGAAACTTCCTCACAATCCAAACAGCCCTTTCAGGCGTTGAGGCTGTGGGTTGGCACGCAGCGGGCTGGTGGCACTTCAGCATCACAACACCACAAGACAATTTTGATGTTGAGAGGAAAAAAGAAAACAAAGCACAGACGACAAGGATTTGCCAAAGAATATCAATGAATGGTTTGACTCAGAGCAGAAAAACCAAACCAACCAAAGGCTGATTTGTTTACTATGGGCTAAAATAAAAGAGAAGATTACCATCAACAGCTTCTATATTTGCCAGATTTGACCATTTTTGTTGGATCTTAAAGTCACAAGTGAATAACAATTCATCTTAAATACAGTTTGGAAGACCAAAATCTCTCATGATAATATTATCAACATTTATCTCACCAGCAAAAAATGTAGAGATAACTTTTTGTTTTTGATTTTCTTTGTTTGCATATGTTTCTAAACAGAAGAAATAATCCACACCATTTAAATAGCCTGGAGTTGACTAGACTAGTTTATGGCTGATTTATTAGTAAGCCAGAACAGAAAACTAATTTCTGTTCAGTGACAAAAACACAATATTTGATTAATTTACTTTAAAAAATTTTAGTTTTTAAACATTGGAAGACATCAACCATGGGCTTTAAATACAAATCCAGATGATTAAAAGCCCCATAGCTCTCCCTTCCACATTCAAAAACCAAAAAGTTAGTCTTTGTCGAGAGTTGTGCGGTGAACTCTACCTCTGATTACTAATTACATGGTGGAAAGGCATCATAAGCAGGCATTTCGATTCCCAGTATGGAGAAGATAAGAGTTACTTTTAGCCACATCAGAAAAGTAACAAGTAAACAACAACTGAGAAACTTGAAACACGTAATCATGTAATTCTAGAAGAAGCAGCAACATCTGGGAAAAAAAGAGGGAGCAGCAGACTGAGGGAGAGGAAAAGGAGGAGAAACGTTTATCGAGAGTGGCGCCATTCAGGGTCAACGTTTCAAAAAGAACTCACGCAATCCCAAATCACGACTTCCCAACAAGTCACAACTGTTATGTGCATACATAAAGACAATCATTTACACAGGCACACGCACACAGGCACATACACACAGTTGTGTGCCCGGAAAACAACAACCTCACAGCGACCCATGCTTATCTCAACACACCCAGGCTTTCTGTCTTTGGCATTCACTCACTCTGTTTCTCTCTTAAACATACAAACATGCACACAATGACACACACTACACATGCACACAAGCCTATCTTTCATCCCAAAATTCAGGGAGGCAAATCTCTCTCATCCTCTACCAACCATTCTTTCTCTTCAACTCTCACAGGCACCGTTCCCTCCTCTGTCCCTGCATTGCCTCTAAAACCTCTCTGCTTTTCTGGCAAATGTTGACCAATTCACTTTCACAACACTATGCATCCTTTTTTTCCCTGGCCTTGTCACAGACCAGTGTTTTTTTCCCTCCTGAAATAAGTTCAACCTGAGGAAGTGTGACTTTAGCTGTCAGGTTTAGCACAGTAGTCAGTACATGTTTGCAGGCTTACAAACGTGGTTAAAATGCCCAGAAATTATGTTAAATTATGGTATATAGTGGGGTTTTTTTTGCAACTTTAAGTGGTTACACTATCATTTGCTCTGTGTCACTGGTCATCGTTATGCAATACAACAGCAAAGCTAAAGCTGGTTCCCAAATAATTTCTTTATTCTGTTCTGATATCACACTGCACAGCTCCAAGCTTAGTGAGGGTTATGGTCCAGAGGGCGCAGAGCATGAGAGGCATGGCCTTTATATCTGGGCCTTGACTGTCAGAGGGATCAGACAACAGATTACAAGAGATTAGTGACATCATAAATCATCTTCAGTGTCTTTTCCTTATACAACAGCAAGCTAGACTTAAAGACATTACAACATAACATGACACAACTCTCTATCTGTAGAGAGATATCAAAAAATGATTATATAATATCCATGATGCAGTACTATACTTTTCATAACAGACAGTGAGTCATCCTCAGATCCTATTCACCAGCCTGCCTGTACGACCGTCTAATGTTAGGCGATACTGATCCCTGGTGGCCACACACAGTACTACAACTACTGAGAATCGAGCTTAGTTTTTGGTGCAAAACATGAAAGATCTTTGACAGTGCAAGAAAAGCTTGGCTGAAAAAATGCTTAAAAAGTTTAGAAAATCTAGTATTTACATTGAAAAATGTAAAAGATGTTTGTATATTAACTGAAAATCTTCAAATTTTGGGCAAGTGGCTCAAACAATTAATTAATCGAAAAAATATTGAACTGATTACAATGTAAGTAAGCCTTTTTGGGAGCTCATTTTAGTCAAGAAGAAGAAAAAGAAAGAAAAAAAAGAACAAGAAGAAAAAAACATACAAATATCCAGAAAAATACTCTAAAAAAGAGCCAACACTTTTGTGAAGTTGGACTTTTAGGTATTGATTAGGCCTGCACGATTCAGGAAAAAAAAATGAATCTCGATTTTTTAGCTTTGAAATGAAATCACGATTTTCTGCCACGATTTTTTTCTCACAAACTGAAATGTTTATTGCGTCGTCTTGTCTAAATCCAAAGTAGTTCCACACCACCGAAGTACCGCCTATTTTCGGAACGAGGTCGGTTTGGGTGGTGGGCTGATTCTTGTCACTACTACCTGGGATTTCAGCGACATCCATTTTGCGTCCATTTGTTCACTGAGTTTTCCTTGCGATTAACGTTATTTCAGCAAGCAACGCCGCAGTCCCTCCTCAGAAACTTTCAACTCAACTATTTGATTCTGCGTGCAGTGGATCGCGTGACCAAAAGGCGCTTTGTCATAGGATAAGGGAGAAACCTTGGAGCGCTTGTTTACAACTCTGACACATGCCGCCGGCTCTTGAGGAAAAAAATCGACGTAATTTAGAAATGAAGTGGCATGTAGGGGTGAATCTACATCGAGGTTTTAAAACGATTAATCGTGCAGGCCAAGTATTGATGTAACTTTTTTATCATGTTTGAGGCCCCTATAAGATTATAAAGATGATGTGCATCAAAAAAAAAATAGGCTCCAACCCCAACCCCCTTTTCTTGTTTTATATTATATTGTAGCTAATTAGCCACTCAAATTAGCTTAACCTTTGATGCGTATAACCTTGAATTTATAACGTTGGTACTGTAGCTTAAACCGCCTCACGCTACACTACAACATTTTCTCTTTGACATATATGACAATATTATCAATGTTGATGAAATAATTTGGCCTAAACTTTACAGTGATAGACACTGACATTATTACAAAAAAAATTAACAACACCTCTTCACCTCTGTGGCTAACACTTGTTGAGCTAACTGTTAGCCTCGTTTGACTGTCTATTGTCAAAATAACGTTTATATTTTACAACTTTAATACATTTCAGTGACAGGCATTAGCTAAGAATAATTTAATATATAATATAAAACTAACTTAGAGTATGTTTGCCCCTACTTAGCGTTAGTTTTTATCAACATTTTACCTAGTATCTTCGACATATTTGCACTCTGGTGATTCACAAAGCTAAGGTTAGCTTAAGCATCTCTCGAAAACAAACGTTGATAAATTTACAAACGTTTATCGTAAAAAATAATAACACTCACCTGCGGGTTAAAGATATTTTTTAAGGACTCTTTAAGGACTTTAAAATAAGCTGAAAAAAATGAGGGCTGCATAACTACAAAAGCTTTTTTCACAAGCTACCACATAGTTTGTTTCTACCATAAAGTCCCTCCTAGGCCTGCTCCTTAAGCATCTGCACGCCAGGTGTTGACCGGTTTGAGGTGGGGTTATTGTGCAGGTGTTATTAATAAATTAATTAAGTGTCTCTTCTACTCATACAAAGATCTGGTTAAGAGTCATACATCTGTTGGGTATGCTACTAATTAGATGCATGCTGTTTTTTTTTCTGCTGCATTTCAGTTAAAGGGCTGTACATAGTTTGCATATTCAGAAATAGACCAACTGGAAAAAGCTTTTATTTCAGTGCAGTGACATCACTGATGTTGTTAGTCTACTGCCTCCTCTCATTCTGTTGAATAGACTCCAATTCATTTGTTTCAAAATCTGCATTGAAGTCTTTTAGTAAATCCTCCGCGCACTAATCCATGAACAACCTGCATTGTGCTGAGCAGCAGAAAGGGAGCAAAATAAGGGCAAGAGCAAAACAAGGATAATGCAAAGCAAAAAAATTAGTTCATACAGTAATTAAAGATTGAAGATCAAAGATGATTTTGAAGTACTGCAAAGGAGCAGCAAGCACTCTTCTGAGGTTATCCTGATCATGTGGTGATCAACAAATTTAACCCATGATAAATAAATATTGTCAAAAAAAAAAAAATTAAAATGGCAGTGCACCACAAATGGAAAATTTAAACTACCTTAGTTCATTTAAGGGGAAAAAAAAAGTCTATGTGCACAGTTGTGTTCAATAACATAGTTATTAGCAAGAAAAAAGATAAGTTGCATGCTAAGTCTTTGTTTGTAGTGTGATTTAGGTCAGACAAAAGATCCCTGGCTATGTGTTACTGCTCATTATATGATGAGTAAAGGGCGCTATTTTTTACTAAAATATCATATCTCTGCTGAATTCTTCTGGTTACATAATAGTGAGATTTGAGATTTTATACTTTTTGTGGCTGGATTTAATTGTAGGGTTTGGAAAACAACACAAAGATTTAATGAGTATGCTTTATGTCAAAAGTTGTTTCATCACTGTAACAATAATTGGGGTCTTGTACCGTGTAAGCTGCACTTGTATGTGTGACACGAATAAAAATAACCAAATTGCTAGAAATGGAAAATATAGGAGGACAAGCACTGCGTCATTTGGTGATTTGTTTTTACCATCTTTCTTTTGAGAAGAGAGAATAATCACATTTGAAACCAGTTATTTGATAAAGCCTTAGTCAGAGGGCAATTTAATCAGAGATGACGTCTCCCTCCTTACCCAGATGACCACTATGCAGCCCCCTAGTTAACCAAACAACCCCTCTGCCCCTCTCCTTTCCCCATTAGTGCAGGGGCAGTCGTGTTGTTTAGTTCAATTTGATAGTCTGGTCTGCCTGACTCATTGATTTTTTCATCTGACAAGTTATATTCTATGACCCTGACCACAGCTGTGACGTCTCGCCAACATGGCGCTGCTTGTAGTGCTGAGGCAGACAGATTTGTACTTCTGCCTTTTTATTTTGTCCCACTCTTCAACCAGATTTGTCTGTTTTGACATAAATTCTCAATTTTACACCATATTGTAAAATATATATTCCATGAAGTAAAGTTACCTTCATGATTAAAGTGACAAAACTTTTTCAAAGAGATTTAGGGGATCATAAAGATACCTGCTGCCTGTGGTATTTATGAATCCTATATTCTTTCCATCATTATTCAGTAGCAAATATACTGTTATAAATACACCCTCCGGCCAAGTCATCACTAAAGCAAAATATTAAAGAGGAGACAAGACTGCAGATCGTTTTTACTGGTCAAGGGATACTGATATTTGTTAGGGTTTGGGCCATCCCTCTGTTAAAAAGGAACAAATAATTAAGCCTGACAGTAGGCTAATCATCAATTTACTAAACAAGTATTTACTGCTTGTACTATCCTGCAGTTTTGTTTTGTTTTGTTTTGTCTTGGTTGGTTTGTTTTGTTTTATTTTGTTTTGTTTGTTTGTTTGTTTGTGGGGTTTTTCCCCCTCAGGACTTCGTGTGCAGTCTCATGAAGTGTTACATAACATCCTGGCAGCAAAGCAGCGCCCTTTCATGAAGCCAATTGGTGTTGGCTGCGTCCTTAACACCGCAGGTAACGCTGACATGCAGGACGACTCTCGAGAGCTTGTTGTCCTGCTTAATAAAAATCTGATTCGATGGCAATTAACCCGTTTTCTTTGGCACATCAAAAATGTGATATTTCGTCAGTTCAGCGGATGTTGACGCAGCGTTACCCACAAGCTCTCTGCACAGAAACACACGCACATAACGTGTCGCTTCTGCGTCTACCGCCTGTGCCCCTCCCTCTCTGACTCCCAGCATCACTGGCAGCCCGGTGATGCTGTCATAAACCGGAGAATAAATTTCCGTTTAACGATCTTGACTGAAGAAGCCGTGATTTTCTGAATGGTTATTATGGTAGACTGCTTATTTCGTGCGTACAGGCTGCTGATGTGTTACTAGATGCGTCCCCATTCAGAGATATAATACGACGTGCTTGTTTTTACGTGCTGCATCTGTAAATACAGTAGAATATATATCCTACGTGCGCATCACATGTTGTGTTGCTGAGGTCAGTGTGAATAATATATTTCTTTTTTTTTTCCCTCGGTGGCTTGTCGAGGCTTTCCAAGGGCATCAGCGAGCGACACAGTGCGGCAGCGATGTGCACGTCTGACGGCAAAACGGAGCAAGTGGGAGGGAACCTGTTTCTGCTACTGTAGTCATTGAGTTTTTTAGAGTTATCGGCCATAGCCAGGGTTCAAGCACTCTGCTGTACTTGGTTCACCGCCTGGCTTTGGGATACGACGTCAGGAGTTGATCGCGCCTGACAGATGTTGCTGTGTTGCAGCTGCACGGGCTCAGATTCTCCGCTTGTTCTCCCTGTTCCGGGGTCTGTTTCTGTGACAAGGTTTAGCCTGTGTGATAAATGTTAAGTCCTCGCTGTGTGCTCGGTCAGACCGCAACGTTCATTTAGTCATCGGGATTGCATAAAATGATACCTGGATCTGCCGCATCAATGCTACCATCTGCAGAAGCTGCGAAATTGTACCAGACCAATTACGTCCGCAACTCCCGTGTCATCGGACTTTTATGGGCCATTTTCACCATACTATTCGGTATTGTTAACGTGACCATCTTCTCACAGCCCTATTGGATTGGGGATGGCGTGGATACGCCGCAGGCCGGCTACTTCGGCCTTTTTCACTATTGCGTCGGAGACGGACTCTCCAGAGAGCTGGCCTGCCAGGGTAGCTTCACCGAGTTCTCCGCTATCCCCTCGAGTGCGTTCAAGGCCGCCTCCTTCTTCATTGGAATGTCCATGATGCTGGTTGTCACCTGCATCGGCTGCTTCAGTCTCTTCTTCCTCCTCAGCACCTCCACCGTGTACAAGATCTGTGGCTGGATGCAAGCAGCATCAGGTAAGTGCCTGTGCCTCGTTGAAGTGAGGTGTGAAAACAGGAAAAAATCTTGTAAGGATTTTTTTTTGTCACTGTAATCACAAAATATAGGGAGAACATGTATAAAAATGACACCTTTCCTGTGTTATTTTTACTATTACACTAAATATATGTGAAGGCTATTGAAATATTCTTCAAATTAAAAATTAAATGTTGTATCCTGAGTGTCTGTTAGGATTCTTGGCTGTGATCCTAAAACCCCTCAACAGTGGGATGATTTTGAATTTGACTGATCAGTTGATTAGATATTAATCATCAGTGGCAGCAGCCAAAGTGAAGATGAGCAGAAAGATTGTGCAGGATCTACTTGAAAGCTGTGAGCCAATGCTGCTGAACAGCCAGTGCTGTCCATGGTGCTGAGCTGGTGCCGAGAAGATGATGGACATGACTGCTTCATAATTCACAGTCAGCTACTTTTCAGTAACTAACTGTAACTTTAATTTTCAGTCAGTTACAGTTGGTTACTCTTTATATGTCTAAGCTACAGGGATACATTTCTCAGCTTATTGTTCTGTTTTTTAAAACATGTAAATAAATATTGTTATGTATTGGCATTTTACTGAAATATTTTTTGATAACCTTGTTTTGGTTGATACCTTGTTTTGTTATGAATAAGGGAAAAAAAGGGAACTGATAGAAGATTACATCTAAGGCTGCTCTCATCTGATGTGATTGTTATTGGCCGGAAAATTTTACCTAAAAAGCAGAACAGGAAGTGACCATACAATTGGCAGTTTCAGTATTCAAGTCAAACTGTTTCCTCTCACGTCATTGCAGACCATTTTTCACTGTTTGCAACAACATCACAATTCCTGGTCTTATGTCTTTCTACATAAAACTGATCTTAGCGAGTTTCACACTGAGGTTTTAGAAAATAATAATTTAGAGTGGATACACAATATTAACTCATGTAGTTCTGTATCTAAATGAAGAACTTTGATCAGTGCGTTTCTAGTTTTCCTTCTGTTTCGAATTTTTGGTGGGCAGCCACGCGTTTGTTGGCACTGGAGACATGTTTTTTGCCTTTGAATTTAAACCAGCCTTTTCTTCATATTACAGTATAGAGATATGGGTACCTTGATACTTATTTATCTCCATTTATATCTATGTCTCATTATAACTCTCTCTCCTACAGAAATATAAGTGCACATACATGTAAACCTCTGAGAAGCACATAGGTCTTTTCATTATTAATCAAGATGAAAATCCACTGTGATTGGATTATACACTGCAGGAACATTTATTTATTTATTCACTGGGGACAATGCACTTTAATCAACAGTTCAGTTTACACAACCATGTAATTGCACTGCAGTTAGCTAATGAGATAATCCATTGTCCCTGAGACGGTTCAAACAAATGAGTTTCTAAATTCATCAATACAGTGCTTCAACAAGTATAACAACACAATACAGAAATAACCACATTACTGAGGGAAAACTGTAACAGTATGTAAAAGCAGTGCCAAATATCAAGTAGTTAGATTACTCATGACTCTAAGTTTGGTTTGAGACATATCCTAAATTTATATTCACAAACAGTTTGCGCTAACTTAACACTTATTCTCTGAACAGCCCTTTTTTGTAGCCGCCTTTGTTGCCCTGCTGCTTCTGTGCTCCTGTTTGTTGAACTGGCTCAGTGGGGGAAGGTCAAGCACATGCAAGACCTTGAAGATGAGGCAAGCTCCTGCAAAATGTTCAGAAGTATCTGAATTAAATAAATTGTACTTTTGTATTTGGCCGAGAGGTATCGGCCTTTTAGTCAAGTGTTTTCAAGTGTCTGTTTGTAAAGCAACTGTGTTAGCTTCATGTGTGCTTGTGACCAGCTTGTAAAACAGAGTACTATGTTAGCAAAGATCACCGCGTGCATACAGAGGTTTGCTGCCTCCGTCGTTTGGTTTGGTCTCATATGCCTTTACGTACCAACACTGATTTAAACTGGTTATAGAAACTGAATTAAATTTTTTTGTTAGAGTGCAACCACTTGAAATACATTCTTGATTATATGATAATACTGCACAATTGCACCAAGCATTGCTACAATGCAGCCAAATATAATGTAACATGCAGCCAACAGGTAGGAAATGTAGATGAGAGTGTTTAAATGCTGCAGAGGTCAGTAGTTCAGCTGCTGACAGCATTTTGTCACTGTAACTGTGAGCTAATATCATCCAGCGTGAGTGACGGCCTCCGTCATCTGAAGGGAGTCCACACATTGCCAAACGTTGGTCTGCTCAGCTGAACCAGTGGTCGAAACAGCTGGCTTCCTGTTCACAAAACAAACACAAATGAGGGGGGATTATTTGGAGCAACTCCAGCCCTGTGTGTTATGTTGTGTTGTGTTGTGTTGCGTTGTGTTGTGTTGGGCTGAATTAATGCAATAGGTCTGCCTAATGAGGAGACCGCCGGGCTTTGTGCTTCTGCAGCTAAAAGATGAAAGAGAAAGCCAAGAGGAGAGACCCTGACCACAGCAAACTGGCTCAGGGATGCCTAATGAGCAAGCCTGGCTGCTTAGCACTGTCAAACTTCATTACACTTCGCTGAAGGTTAAACTCACGCTGCCTTCACTTACTAGCCTTGCGGAGGACAGGTGGCCCACTGGCATCTGTAATGGGCCTCTTACTGTCAGCTGATGTTTTGATTGGGAGGTACAAATCATCAATTTAATAGTGATAAATGACAGTCCAAAACTGTGTGTGTTTGTGTGTGTGAAGGCAATGAGAAACCATCACCTTAACCACTATTCTCCTGCTTGAAACATTGTGGTTGCACAAATTTATGTCACATTTAATTACAGTCTACATTTTATTGGTTTTTTTTTCTTTTCTTTTCTTGTCTTTGTTACAGATTTATATGGTTTTTAAAAAAACAGTATATCACAGTACCATGTTTTATTGAGAGACAGAGCTATTCAGATACACTCAACAACTCAACATAGATATCAAGGAAATACTGTATATGTTGGCTATGATATGTAATTTAAGTGATATACACTCCGAAAATCCTGCAGCAGCTTTCATAAATCCCCTGTGGAGGAGGTCAGAAGGTTGTGTATTAACACTTAACAACATTTGACAAATTATTGCTGTTGCACAGAGTTCCTCTCTAGTGAATCAATTCTTTGAAAGCATGCACACATGTCTGGCCGTCTCCTGGACGAGAGTTTTCTGTGATGGCCAGGTGAAAAAAGCTGAAAGTTTGATGAGAAAGTGAACCACCGGGACACATTAGATCTCTCAAAATGTCTACCTCAGCCAAACAAAGTTGAGTGCTTCTGCGCCCATCCTGCCCTAGATGGACTTCTATCCATTTACTCTCCTCACTAGAGCTATTTCTGTCTGTGCATCTGCTCAAGTCCGTGGCATGCAGATGTAAGTGAGTGTTTTTTTCCGCCGAGCTGAGCACAGCGAGGTACATGATGCACAGGCTCCTTTACCTTATCTCCTTCTGCTACCTTCACACAATTTCACCCCTCTGTGCATCTCAACTGTTTCACTTGCTCATTTTGACCTCCCACGTATCTTCATTTTCACTCTCTTTTCTATGCATTTTCTTTTCTTTAACTTTTCTCTCCTTCCCTTCTTTTCCCTCTATAAACCTGCACCAGCGAGTACAGTATGTGCCGTCCATTTCACTCCTTCCTGTAACTGCAGTCCTTCAGGGGTCTGCACGCCAATTAACTAAGAAAATTGTGAGGTCAATGATAATTACTTTACCATTTTACACCCTGCCCACTCTGTTGTGTCACCTGCCAGCCTTTTTCCTTATTCCATGAGATTGTTTCTTCTCAAAAACATATGAGTCATACGCTTACAGTCGTAAGCTTTGCAAAGTCAACAGAACAAATGTGCAGACTGAGGGTGGCCTATTTTGAAAGATACAGATGGACTGTTTTTAAAGAACTGTATTTATTTATGAGTCACATTTCTATTTTCCCCCCCTTCTGTTTATTTTATTATTTTGTCTATTGTATAAGTATGGGCCTATTGTTTTTTTCCTGACATAATTAAGAAAGAAAAGATTTGCTTTAGAATTGGTAGCAAAATAACAAAAAAAAAAAGCATTTTAAAACATCATCTGTCTCTTCTATAAGGTTTTGCTGGTTTAAACTTGAGAGTTGGCCTTTCAGATTTTACACATCTTTACTTTCTGCTGCACTTGCATTGCTTTCTCTAATGACAAACTGTTGTGCATATAAACATAATTAACACATGTCAAAACACTTACTTTTGGCTAGATATTGTCGGTGGTCGGTGCTTTATAAATGACTGTATCTTTGGCTCATGTGCTTATGTCTCATGCACACACACTGCTGTTAATTAAGACGCTGAGGTGACTATAATCTTTGAAAAGAGTAGTTCAATTTTTTGGCGATAGATCTTTTTCTTGGAATTTTTACAAACAGCAATGAGAAAAGCACAGGTTTCATTAATAAATAAGTGATGGCTGAATTCCATTTAGCTACTTTGGTTTCACAGCCGTGGTATTGTGTGTTGGCTCATTGTTACTCTGTCATGGGATCTACTGGGACACTTGAATAGAGCCATTATTCATGTTATAAGTAACACCTGTGCTCAGTTAAAATCTACTTTAGATGATAAAAACGTAAAACCCATATTGCCTGTCAGTGGGGAGAAATGACAGATGGGAGATAAAGGGGAAACAGAAGTGACAATAAAGAGAAAATAATGGGGAGAAACATATGTGGGAGTAGCATGATGTCTGAGAACAGACAGAAGGAAGGAAGACAGAAAACAAATCAGATGACAGAGCTCACAGGAGACACACTGATCCTTTGGGTCTCCTCTTCCTTTCCCATTTTTTTTTATCATCATCTGTTTTTCTCTGTGGCTGGCTCTCACTCACATGGTCTGTTAGCTCTATTGAGAGGCTTGTTTCAAAAGAAGCATTGAAGCCCAGTTGAATGCAAAGGTGGAAAGTGTTGGAGCTTGGCATGAACGCAGCTGCCACAGAGCAGCACTTCTCTCACTGCAGCAGGATCAGACTTGTGTGCTTGAGCTCTTCACAGCTAATGCAGCAAATGAGCACTTTAGTCTGGATACCTATCAGGCCTTTAAAAGCAGATTAGTGCTTGTCTGAGGAAATGGCTGATTCTGGTATTTTTTGCCTTCGTGCGTTTGGGCTTATAACTGTGCATGCTTTACATTACTTGGCAGCAACATTCAGTTCATATGGCAGATATAATAGATGCACATCCTTTGTCTGGATGCTTATATAATACTGAACATGAACATCCCTGCTTAAGGCTAAATTAACTCTCCACATGCACCTTTTTTGAGAAGAAATTTACTGAAGCTGTTATGCCCAAAAATACTATAGAAATATCTGCATGTACATTAACAGCAGTTGACTTTAATTTGATGAAGTGCTATTAAGCTCTCTCCATAATTAACTTGATCCCATTAATTCTTAAATGACCTTCTGCATCTTAGCTGCATGTTGCATTGAGTTGAAGTGATTGAACCTGAACATTTTCGCACATCTCAGTGTTAAGCTTAAAGATTTAAGTTAATATACTGCTCCAGTGAATTACTACTTATCCATAGTTTAGTACACTTCACTTTGGTTTGACTTTGTGTACACAGAAGAAGGACAAAGTTAATACAGGGAAGGAAAGTTCTTGTCTTTTAAGTTTGTACAAATGACACAATATCTGCACTGCTGAGTACTGCTCTTTGTCTGCTGCACTGTGTCTGTAAATAAGAGACTATTTGCCACTATGTTTGCTGCAAACATGCTCAGAGAATAAATGAATGATGAGCAGACTAAAATTTCAAAACTATGACACTGTAATCTGAATTTTATCAATTTACATGCAGTGCACCAAATTCACCTGAAACCTTCATGAATGCAACACTGATCTGTTTAATTTGGAGCCTGTGACAAAAAGTTAATGTGACTCTAGACTTTTCTGTTGCATCGTTTTGTTTACAGGAGTCTTTAACAGTGTGGGGGCTGCCGGTTATCATCATTATGTTAGAAACAGTCTGATGAATCTAGTCAGTCGTGCTGCTGCAGCTACGTACGGAGCAAGAAGTAATGTCTCTCCACAACACATCAAGTCAGATACCCAGTAGGCCGGATTTGTGGAACGCAGATAGTGTAACAACATGTTAGAGAAGTGTCTGTTGTGATAAGGTGCATTAGTGCTTTTAACTATATAACACCAGTGGGAAAAAAAATGAAACTGTGTGCATATGGATGTAAGTGACATAACAAACTAGACAGGACCTGGGATTCTGCAGCATCAGAATCATTAATCCTCTGCAGAGTTGTGCTCAAATCCTAAATAGGCTTCAGAAATCTGGCTGAAATCCACACCAGTCGTCCGCGGTACATGACAGAGGCAGTCAGGTGGTGGAGGAGTGATGACAGCTGGTTTGGGATAATTGCAGAGCTGATCTGTATTCTGACTGTGTCTTTTCAGGGCAGTGTTAAAACTTAATATGCTGACCCACGACCCTTTTTTTTAAAAAAAGAATTAAATCAGCCGGATGCACAACGCTGCCCTGTGCAATATTCCTCACATGACACCTTCGCAGGCAGCATAACATTGAAAGGTGAGAAAAGGATGATCTCTAGAGAAAAAAACTCATGGCTGTGACTGTCCTTGGCTGTTTTTCTGTCTGTGTGCTTGTCTTTTAACCTGTCTCTCCTATTTCCCCTGTTTCTATACACGGTCATACAACCAGTCTCGCTCTCCTATCTATTTTTCTCACGTCTACACAGGTAATGTTTTCAAATGAACGCCCTTCCACTCTTGAGTTTCTGTAATTAAGAAACACATGCTTAGGTGAACCACCTAATTATAGCCAGCGGGAGGCATTGAGGAACCATCATCCATGCAGCTCACAGTCCTGCTGACGTCGACAGCGGGAGGAAGGGATGGATGGGGGATATCTACACAAACACTATCATACATAATGCACACACACTCGCACACACACAGGTTGTAATTGACATGCATGTGCTGTACAGTTTTTCAGTAACTGCATATCATTGCGAGGTCTTTCAAGCGCAGCAAGAGATTCACAGGGATGATCACATGCTGCAATTTTCCTAATGCATCTTGGTTGATTTAATGCTTAGTTATGATACAGAACAGCTGGTTTAAATGTGAGGCTCCTGTGTTTTTTTCTGGCATGCACCATCTTCAGAAACTGAGAAATTGTTTGCATCCTCCCACCTCACAAATTTTATCAATCACTGACAGTAATAGAGGAAGCTGCTCATTATAAAATTGATCCAAGTTGAACTTTACTGTATTAAAACTTTTGTTTATTTTTGCTATGTACTGTAGATTATGTTGATTCTAATTAGTTTTATTTTATAATATTTTCCTGGTCATTCATAATAGTTCTATGAAGCCACGCCCACCTCCATTTTGGAAACCAGTGGCTCAAAAAACTGCTCATGTTTTTCGACATCAAACAACCAAACAAATCAGTGCTAATTAATTAGCCCAAAACTCGTAAGTGTGAGTGCAGCGCTGTGGAATACAAACTTGAAATGCCAGCCAAGTTATCGTCATGACTCCCCTGTGTTTTGTGTCCCTGCAGCCCTGCAGGGTGTGGACTATAGATTTGCCAGAGTTAATCCCTGTGATCTCAGAAGTGGCCTGACTCTGGTCGGAGCTCAGGCGGGGGAGGCTGCTGATTTATTCCACAGAGGGAGGGATGAGGTTGAACGGCAAGGACACTGTGACCCGTGAAAAAAACTTTCCATGCTGTAGTGACAGTGATGGTAGGAGTGCACGTGTTCATGTATGTGCACAATGGTGAAAAGTAACAAGTTACGCAGTACATTTACTCCATTTCTTTGCTTATATACCATTATGGGTTACTAACACTAAAATACATTTATTCTATGCTAATTTATGCTTCACTACATTTTGGAGAATAATGTACTTTTTATCCAACAAAGTTGTAAACTAAAATGTAATCTGGACCATTTAAGTTTTGCTCCCATCTTAAGACATTAACAATAATGGTCCAATTATGTGATGTTATGTCACACACAGGGGCTATTCTTCATAATGAGCACCAACTTTTGCAACTCCCAGTAAAATTTGTTGCTAATATTTGTTATATTCAGGCAAAACTTGCTAAAGGAGTATTTTTATATGAGGATTTTGCCACATTTACTTAAATAATTGAACACCTCTTTAAATACAACATGTGCAACACATATTAATGCATGATACATTCATTTCGGCAAACAACAGTAGTTTGAATTTGAGTTGGTCTAGTCCTGAGGCATGACTATGCTAGAAAGTGGTGGCTGGAGGGCACATTTAGGAAATCTTGTATTTTTTGCTGTATTAAATTTTTAATTTTGCTATTTTTGTAGAACTTGTTGTTTTAGCTACATCATCATTGGGTTGTTCTCTGCTGCAGCAGTTAAGTCTGTCCTGGGTAAAAACTCCCAATGTTACAGTGACTGTTGACTGAGACAAAACAGCCCTAAATGAGCCTAAATCCCAACTGTTTGCCTCCGTCGACCCTGAACTGGTGGTCCGGCCTGTATTACCAGGGAGAACTTAAAGTTCTCATTTGATCCCCATTGCCCTTGCCAATCTTTATCCTCTGTGGAGGTGCAGGCCACATCTAAACCTGTTACATAACCCCTCCACCCCAGCCTGACTCCCTCCTGCTCTGCTCACTGCGGTTTACGCTGCACTCCTCCCTCGACTCCTCTCCCCCTCCCTCCATCCTCTACCTCTGCATCACGCCCTCTGCTTTAACCTGAAGTGCTACATTTATTATAGAGGCACATGTCTCACTCTTGTGTCAACCTTCACTCGAGTGTAGTCACTTTATAATTTGAGAGCACAGTGTGTCCCTCCTTCAGTGTGTCCTGCTTCATCTGCACGCAGCCAGATCTCCTTTCTAACACCAACTTCAATCAATGTGTAATAATGAGTCGCTGTCTCTGGGGATGGTTTGTGTGGACATTAAGAGTCAGAACACACAGGCTGTCTGAATACAGAGGATTCAGCCAAAGTACGAAGGATTTTTTTTTCTAAACTTTTCAAGATGACAAGTCACTGATCATGAACTCCAAGGAGACAATGAGATAGACAGACAGGCAGAAGGACGGACGGATGGACAGACGGATAGATAGATAGATAGATAGATAGATAGATAGATAGATAGATAGATAGATAGATAGATAGATAGATAGATAG
>JAQMCX010000050.1:17082321-17252135 GCA_029814765.1 Acanthurus leucopareius | reverse complement strand
TAGATAGATAGATAGATAGATAGATAGATAGATAGATAGATAGATAGATAGATAGATAGATAGATAGATAGATAGCAGCTTATAAAAAACAATAAATAAAAAAATATAAATTTACTAATAAATAAAAATATTTACTAAATAAATAAAAGTTTGCTAATCACATCAACTAGATCAGCTAAACTTTCCTATTCTTAACTTATTCTAAACTACACAAACATTACTGGCTATGAAGAAAAGATTTTTTATTTTTCTTGTTCTTTTGAGCTTATTTCACTGCTCCTGATGCTAAAGTCATTTCCTGTTTACACTGTTGATACCTTAAGATGCCACCTACTCTAGCCTAAGTTTTAATGGTGCAACCTGTTTGAAATTATTAGTCCAAATTAGTTTATAGTTACCAAGATATTAAGAAGTATTTACACTTAAACTTTGTAAAGGATTTACTGATAGCCAGTAAAACCCAATTCAATTGCTTTGCTTTTTAATTGATGGACTTTGGCTGGACTTAATATGGAGTCTCGGTGTTGATTGAGACGTTTTATCCATTCAATCCTCTTGATAGCAATGTGTCGTCTTCAGTCTCTTTTTGCATTAATACATCATTTTTCCTCTTAAGCTGCAATAACGAAACGATATTTCCAAAGAGCTCCTTCTAGTTGAATTGTATTCCTAGTTGTAAAAGTCAGAGAGCGTCCTGCAGCCTGCAGGTATGCTATAATGTGCTATATATTCATGTGAGAAGATTATTTGCAGCATTGCAAGATGTTTAAAAAGTTTTCCTGAGACTTGTCTTGCTTCTTCTAATCCTTTGAATTGAATTGGTAGGTAAGCTGTGGGCATTATGTGCTCGTTGTGCAGAAAATTGCTTAAGATGTTGACAGAGCGGGATACAGAAGATGCCTGGAAGCTCCTTGCTCCCCTCTAGCAAGTGCTGAGTTTTGCCAGCAACTGAAGCAGAAATAGATTTGGACTGTAGACAGCTCATCTCAAGAAGCATGTTCCTCGTCTTCCAGGGGAGATAGCTGGAGTCAATCTCAAAAGTTTCTCTTGCTCCACTTTCCCCTGTATCTTTGACACTTTGGAAATGTTTTTTGTTTTTTTTTTTAAGAGAACTGTTTTAAATTTGTGTCCAGCCAGCTGTCAAAACAAATATTCATCTCCTGTCTGTGCAATGTGAGACTTTAACTTAGTGATACTCAACTGGCGACCCGCAGGTCCAATAGGTCCATTTTCTAATTTCTAATGAAAGTAGGATTTTTTTTTCTTTTTTTCTTGTTTATACCAATTATTCAGGGCTGTACAGAGGGACAGATATGCCAGTTATGTATGATGGGACCTTTTGTTAAGTGGTGCAAAGAGCTGCAGGATCTGATGTTGAGCTCTGCACGGAAGGGCAACTTTTACCTTATGTGGAGCAAAAGTAATGCAAAACTGAGGATTATTTGGATCCCCTAACTCTCTCTTCCCCACTAAAAGAGCTTAAATATGCCATTCATTCTTTAATTGATGACCTGGACTATGATCTCTATAAAACCGCTCACTGTCTTTTGCAGAAAAACCCCCCTCAAAAAAACAAAAAACAGCCCATTAACACATTTTAAAAGCAACAGAACAAAAACTCTCTTTAACAATACTCACAATTATAACCCTTTATTTGTTCTTTTCTGACCCTATAAAGCCAGGCAGTGAAGCACACAAAAGCTGTGACAGATTTTCACACTCTGCTCAGTCCAACTACAGAGGTCATACACTCTTAGTATTCCCATTTATCTGGACACCATACGGAAAATCATTTTCATAGTCTTAAGCCATTTAGAGCAAGAGAGATATCTTAATTGTCATTGCTGTTATAGCTGCGTGCAAGCCTGGACTGGTCATGGAAAAGATTAGATCAATCAGCCTCATGCTCATTATTTGATGGCTTGAAGCTCACTGAAGTAGCAACCATTTTTTCCTGGGTATTAAATAATGAGAACAGTAATGAGGAAGGCCAGTAACACACCAATACATCCACATAACTATGAAAGTCTGCAAAAATTTGGAAGGTTTACTTGGACAAATTTTAATGTGAACCCACAGATTGAACACTACAAAATGCAAACAGAAGAAAAAACAGTAAAACCTTTAGACTGAGGCATGTTGAGCCAAGAACCAATCTGAAAGGACAGGCTACACTTTTAGCAGAGGATGATGCTGTTTAAAGTATGTTTACATCTCATTTATGTTCTGAAACACAGTTGAAACCAGATTTGTCAAATTAAGATCACTGATGACGTACAATGTGTGAAAACACCTGCACAAAACAGCAGTGTGGGAGCAGTTCAGGAGAATAGAGTTACAAATATTAACACACATCTTTCAAGATAAACACTGAGCAGCTCGACAGGAGCTTTTCAACAGAGACTGTTTACAGATGAAGAAAAGGATGTGCGGTTCTTCTTATTAGATAAAATTCATACTGGTCCCCCCCAGAGAGAAGACAGCTTCGATTTTTAGGTTGACTTTCCATCAATATGGCGGTTTCATCTCATGCCAGCTCGGTAAGAAAATCATCTTGAAGAAAGAGGTGAGCCACAGTGAAAATTTAGTCTGCCTTATTTTTTCTCTACTCACTGAATGGTGCTGTAATGCAGTTATGAGCAGCAGTGTGGTGCACTTTTTGGTGCATTCAAATGCCTGCAGGAAACTCCAGTATCCCGTATGCTTTAAAAATGAAAAAAAAAAGGACTGCATTAGTGTTAAAAAAATATATATGCAGTTTGACGTCAAAACATTAAAATATGCAGAACATAACGTTTGGTCCTCCAAACTTTGGGCTGCTGCTCCCACCTCTCTCCCACAGCGTGGCGTTTGGGCTGCTTGTCTCCAGTCTCAGCAAAGTGAGTCATCCGAGCACTCGGCCACGCTGTCACACTGTGCCTCAGCACTGGCAGGAATCTCACTCTGCCTGAAGCCTAATGCTGAGAACAGCAACGTCAGACAATGAGCATCAGGGACGAACCGTGTCTTCAGGGGTTGGAGAGCTCATTAATCGCCGATGAAGAACAATCACAAGCTGTTGTTTGTTCTTTTTTGGGTGTGAGTAATCAACTGCTGTCTATTTGTATCTGTTTTCTTCTAATGTCTGACTTTTCGTCAGTTTGTTTCTGTAAGAAAAAGAATAAATACCCTTTGAAGTGAACTTGAACGGAGATTTCACCCACATTCAGCTCACTATTTCACCTGTGAGAGTGTAACGCTAGCTATTACATTAAAGCAAACTTATCAATGAATGTTAATGGCAAGACCCACCAGGATAAACACCTTTCCCCCCAAGCATCTGAATAGATTTTTGTCTTTCTATTAAGATGACTTTTAGCTTTTACCTTAAATGCCACCTTGCTAGCCGTGGGCTAATTCGCCAGAGAGGCTGACTTATTCATCAGCACCAGGATGTGTCACTATGAGAAGTGACAAAACGATGCTCAGCATTTAAACCACGGTGTGTTTTTTACTCAAAGAATAGGCATATTGATCAATGCATACGTGTCTGTGTGCGGTAGAGCTGGATCCACATGCAACGTGAGCACTTTGGACTGTGTGTGTGTGCATAATTTAGTTTGTCATAGCCATTTAAATGAGGAGAGGAGAAAATGGGATTCTCAAAGGACTGTGGGAGTTAAAAAATGTGAATCCCTTTTCATGGCTGCTTAGATGTGCTGCAGATGTGTAAGTGATGGAAAGAGCAAGAAATACAAATGACTGTTTTTCCATCTGCAATCAATGACATGCCAAAACACTGAAAATGCAGTAAAACATGAGCCAGATGCCATGGAGGTAGATTAAACCTTAATCTCTCAAAGGCAGTATACTGTATGTGTTTTATTTGTCTGCAAACCAGAAACACAAATCCAATCAAGCCGCTGCTTTGGAGGTCAAATTGAACCTACAGTCACCTATACTACTTGCAACATGCAGAGATTATTGGAAGCAATGGGATTCTTTGAGTATCGATGGGATTTAGCGGTCTCTTTGGGGAAAATGAGCCAATGTGCTTCTGACAAATCTACTCCCATCATACCATTCTGCACCATCTGCCCGTCTGCCTTCAGACTTTCCTGTAGCTCCACTTGCACCTAATCTGCCCTACCTACAGTCTCTTACATAAGCTGCTGTTAGCCAACAAGCACGTCTCAGGCCCGTTTTCCACTCCCATGATCCTGGGAGAGAAAAGAGACAAAAAGAGAGAGGTGTGTGAGTGGAAAAGATGAGTAAATGCTGAGAATAGCTCCGCCGAGGGGCTCCAGCATATGGCAGCCAGTGTTCATGACGTTAGCGTGGTGCTGGGTGCTTGCTGGCGGCCGCACACAGGGCTAGAGCACGGCACCCTACACGGGCTGCGTCTCTCACCGCCTCTCCTGTCTCTCTGTGTATCTGTGCCTCGCCCTGCCTCATAATCTGTCTCTCCTCTCCCTCTCTGCGCCTGTCTGCTGAGCCCCTCCTGCTCTTCAGAGACAGCAGCAAAGAGACGGGGAGAAGGGCAAAGCTGAGAGGGTAGGATAATGCCGTCAGTTAAAATCCCGTCTCTGCTGCGACTGACAGCTGCATTCTGTCAGGTGTGCTGTTATTTCTGTTGCCAGAATTTGGAGCACAGTATTTATTACTGCAGCTCTGCTCCAATGGCAGTGAAGCAAACAGAAACCAACTGATAATGAGGAAATGTTTCCAGTTTTTATGATAAAGGATTAGACTTTAAGATACTTTTTAAGTTTTATGTCTGTTCAGTATTTATCAACAATAATGAAGACATACTTGCTGCTATAACAGCTGTGTTTTATCATCTTTATCTTTACAGCATCTTCTCCCTCATCCACAGGAGGAGTTTCAGATTCTGATTAATACATTAAAAAACACATCTCTTTACTTCTACATTATACTATTTTATAAAGCTTCTTTTTGGATTTTTGCTGATATCCGATTAGGGGATATTTTTCAAGTCATTTTGTACGATTGCCAGTGCTGTTTGAGGCACATTTTTTCAACCCAATTACAGAGAACATCAGCCTCTCTTGCAGAGGAATTAACATATTATCGTGCTTACTTTTATTGTGATAGCTCACCGGCAGATGCAGACCATTGACTGTATAAATGCAGACATAAAACACTGCTTTTTGAAGTAGCAAAATGGACTTTAAGAGGCAATTTAAGAAAACTTCGAGTTGCAGTTTTTTTTCACTGGTGTCCATTTTTTCTTTTTTCTTCACAAATTAGTCATAAAGATCGAGATGACGGCTCATTAGATGAGCTAATAAATTTAGTGTTACAGAATGCAACCGGGCATCTTCTCACATGACAAACACTGTGAAATTAGTGCAAATAGCACCTTCCCCACCCGTTAAAGACACTTAAGTAAACTTCCACACCACAGACATACTTGCATTATGTGCAGGAATACACAGGACTTCAGGAAGCGTGGCATAAACCTTGAACCTTAATCCTGCCATAATGCTTGTAAAGCATTTATTTTCTTCCTTTGCCATCATTAACATAGGTGTAGCTGTAAGGTGGTGTAGTTTTTTCTTTTTCCTCTGTGAATTTTCACTAAGCTCCTTGTTATATAAGTGGCTGCCATGATGGGCCTGCTGGGCTGTGTCGTGTGGTTATGGATTAGTTGACTCCAGGCTCACTGTTACAGTGTATGGAGGGGACATGTGCTCCTCCTCTTACCACAAGCTGTTTCTGGGAACAGGAGCGGCATATGTGGCACCCTCTGTTGGTCTAATCCTTGCCAGTGCGTCCCTCAGAGATGTTCATCTGCAGAGGCAGGATTTGGAGGAGATATTTTACAGTCTTTAGTAGTGGCTGTGACAGATATTCTACTGCTCTTATGTCTCTTGTACTCTTTTGGTCTCCCTCCCCTGATGCTATCGTTTGTCGGCGTACACCTTTTTTTATTCATCTTTTTCCTGCGGTCTCAGTGTCTTTCTGTCTCACCTGCTCGAGAGCTCTGTGCGACTCTTCTCTTCCCTCCTGAGCCTCAATGTAATATTCATGATACTGTTGAATGGAGCCAGAGGCATGCAGGAGACACCCAGAAGGATCTGGAAAAGCTTTTGTTATCTTTGTAGCAAATGCATCATGAGGGAGAGAGAATAGTAATAGTGTATTGACTCGTAGAATATCAAATGTTGTTTGGTCTCCATTGCACTCGCTCTGTTCAGTGAAATCTGTTACATAAACCCCCATGATATACGCACGGTTCATGCAGTTAGAACAAGAGTGGTTGGTTGGATCTCATTTTAGTTTAAAGGTGAATACGTTTCTCCTACCAGTGCAGCGCTGTCTATGATTGCCCATTCCCAAAGTCCCCATCCACTGAGAATGAACATGCAAAAGTCTTCATGCTAATGTGAAAGCAAGCTCTCACTTGTGATTTTATTTTACTTATTCATGGAGCCACAAAAAGCACAGAAAGTGAGAACAGAACATTTTTGCCATAATCATCTGCTGCTTGTTTATGCAGAGCTTTTTAGAGAGTTTTCATTGTTTAGCTGTAACTTAACTGTTTTACTTTACACTCTCTCTGCTCTCTCATGATGTCTTCTCTCATAACGTCATTGTTGGCCAGAGCGGGCAGCTTATTTTAAAGGCAAAGCTCAAAAAAAAACCCTGCACACAAACCTGCTCGGCACTGAACAGCAGACAGACACATTTAGTGACAAGCTGGTGAACAAAATAAACAGTTTAGCTGCCAAAGAATTAGAAATTGGCAAAAACAAAGATATAAGGAGAGTGAATATTGGACTTAATATCTTTTAAATGTTTGACTCGAAATAAAAGTTAATGTTGCTCCCTAATTGCAGATGTGTTAATAAGCCACTCTGCACCGACTGCATTAAACTCTGAGGTATCTGCACTTGAATGCAACTGTTGTTATAGTGTCAGCTGTTTGTCAAACATCTTCTATCACTGAACAAATCAGAAAGTGAGGAAAACATGACGTCTGTCCAGAGCTACAAAGGTTCTTGTTTTGATTCAACAACACTGGGCTTTGCAACCTCTGTGGCCACAGTCAGCTACTGTCTTCGTCAGTGTTTTGGAGACATTGGAGTTTTGTAAGCAAGAGGTGGACAGGCACACAAATTTTGCAGGCTTGGCTCATGTGATGCAGGCTGAAGTGGACAGGTTCACTGTCGGCGGCCCTCTCACTGGTCACAGTGCACACAGCAGGGGTTGAGTCATGTAACCTCAAGTGGACGTTTGACAGACTGTGACGCTGCAGTGTTTAAAGCACTCGGGTGAGCTGAGTGACAGGTCCAAGCGATGCCCCATCACAACCTGTCGAGGGCCTTTTTCTTGATTCAGCAGAGCAGCCTGGAGACAGCAGTGTACAGTCATTCATAAAACAGGAGCCAAGTACAGCCATAATGTCACTGCTACAAGATATGACATTGATTTCTGTTGCTTTATCACTTGTTGTTTGCTTTCATAACTATAAGGTGAGGTAAAGATTAGTTTTATGGTCTGAATGCCGCAGAAATGTCTGAAACAGAATGTTTCTTTGCAGTAATCCTCCATCTGTCTTTGTGAGTACCTGAGTCCTTGCTCTCTGAACCTCGGTGTGCATATGAATTTGTTATGACAGCCAAAGCTATGGGAGGATCTAGAGGATGCTCAGCTCTATTAGATATGCAGCTTGTCTGCAGCATATATTTCTTCATAATCTCCCCTTTACTTACTTCTCTCTCTCTCTGAAACATCTCTTAACACCCCTGATGTCTTTCAGCACTATTAAAGACTGCAGCACCACTCGAGCAAACTGCATTGAGTGAGTGATTAAATGCTAATGTGTTGGCAGTTTGTGTATGCATATGAGTAGAGAGCATGTTTTACTCACTTTTAGTTGTAAAACTGTGGAAAATCCAAAAACAGAACCATTATTCATAAAATATACAAACATGCCTTTCTGTTTAAAGGATGTAAAAATAAAAAGCAGCATGCAGGTCCCTTGAGATGCAGATTACATCAGTAGAAAACTACAATAATGTTTAAAATTTAAAACTCATATAGACAAGGAAGCAGAAATATGAAGGAAACATTGCAAGCAAGTGTTTTGGGGTTAAAGAAGTAGGGTGTATGTTTTATCATTAATAAGCAAAGCACTTGGAATAACTGTGCAGTCAGCTTCTTTATTCAGGTCTACTGCTGTTCTGCTGCAACATCACCTCAGAGGAGAAACTCATCCAAATTGAAGATGAGAGAGATTTTACCCCTTGAGCAAAAAGTGAGAATGAAGAGTGCTTAGTTAAAAATCCAAAGAGAGGAAAAAAAAGACTGCAAGACCGAGCACAGGCTTTGTTTTTTCTTGTGCTGTTGTGCCGCAGCATCACCGCAGAGAAGAATCTCTTTTTAAACCGAAGATGAGAGAGATCCAAATTGAAGATGAGAGAGATTTCACCCTTTGGGCAGCAACTGAGAACGAAGAGCAGCCAGTTAAAATCTAATATTACCACTATTTAAAATCCAAGAAGGAGAGAGGGGTTGAAGTTGTGTAACAAAACAAGTAAACTATGTGAATGTGAGGAAATAGATTGCAGTTTTTGAGAACATTTCATTTTGTCAGAGCCTCTAAATCCCCTGCTCCTGTTGTGTCTGCCAATGACTGCTGCCGCGGTTGTTTACTGCTGTTTTTACTGCTCCTTCACTGGCACTCATTGTGTCTAGACCCTTATTTCCCGCCTAAGGGAGAGAGTGAGAATCAATGTGATAAATGCAATAGAAAGAGGAAAAAATCTCAAGAGAGGAGAATATAGGAGTATAGATTTTTAAAGCACTTGAAATGATCATTCTTCTTTTATATCGCTCATTTCCCCCCAAAATCTCATTATCCCTGGCCTCATTTCACTGCACAATTTCCAAAAAACTCATTTTTGTTCTGCTGATACCTTCTGTTCCTCCCTCCTCTCCTCCTCCCTCATCTCGTTGCCATTCTTCCCCTCCCTGCCTCTCACTAGGTGTCTGTCTGGTGCTCGGGTGTATGATCTATCCTGATGGTTGGGACAGCGATGAGGTCCGGCGGATGTGCGGAGAGCAGACAGACAAATACAGTCTGGGGGCCTGCTCGGTGCGTTGGGCCTACATCTTGGCTATCATGGGCATCCTGGACGCTCTCATCCTGTCCTTCCTGGCCTTCGTCCTTGGAAACCGACAGGACGGACTCATGACAGAAGAGCTACTGGCTGAGAGCAAGGGTGAGAATCTATCTAATCTGATAAAAAAACAGGGTATTTTATTGATCTCCAGTGGAAAAATCGCTCTTTGCTTGAACACTGCACGAGAAGTCAAAGCCGGGTTTAGAGAAGCACATCAAGGACATGTCCGACTTTTACTTTGCCACCATAAAACACCAACACCACATGTAACATGTAACTTCATCGCAATGAACAAATCAGGTTGTCTCTGTCACCATCACCCACCAGTTACGCCATCAAGCTACTCTGCGATATTTATCTCAGGTACATAAATCTATTTTCATACTCATACACCGAGTTAGAAATCTCAGAGTCACTGATGTGCAATCAGTTTTTATTTTTGTACCAAACAAATTGCTTCAAAAGTGCTCTCTCGGTGCAATTTATGCTACAGCAGGCTGGAAAAAAAGCATACACTTAAAGTAAATGAGAATACAGTAAATTTAGCTTTAAGAATGCTTGCGTCATTTATCACAACCCATGTGACTCTCTACCAGATTAAAAAATAGAAAGTGAACACTCATTAAGGTGATAAAACAGTCTGGCAAACAGATTACATGAGCAGAATTCATAAAAAGACGGTACGCTCTTGTATTTAAAGCCAAAGTTTGGATGTAATGAGCTTTTGATGCAGCCTCTATAAAAACAAATCTAAAATTAGGAAGCCATAAAAGAATTTGAACATTACCAAAAGGATTGCATGAGTCTACTTTTGAATAATGGGTTTAATATACTATTTAAAAAAACCCATCAGCAACCATCTGCACTCATTTGAACCCCTTAATAAGCAACCTATTTTTTTTCCACAGGCACAAAAATAACAAAGCCCACCTTCATTTTGAGCCATTGTGATTGCAGTCATGATTATAGTCTCCTCTGAAATGGACCTAAGAGAAGTTTAAAAGCTTCTTTCTTTCATCAAATGCTTTACAATGATTCAATCACTCAATTGTATTTGCACGGTTACAAAATTAGCAACACTCACAGGACATAAGTCACAGGACACTATATCAATGTATATCTTGTCATGGTCGAGTAAGGACATAACCACACAACAACTCTCCTGATCACCTGCCTGTTTTAATATCTTAAAAGTTGAATTTTCTTCATTATTTATAACCATAACTATCTTGTAAGTAACACATTTGCTCCTTGCTGTATGATGATCCAAAGACAACAGGAGTATCTGACAGACTCCCTGCTGCCATCAAACCTAACTTTCCTTCCAAAGACCTATCATACAGTAAGGAGATGTTGTGATTTAGTCATTGAAATTGCCTGGTCTATAAACTGGTGTTCAGGCATGTGAAATTTTGTTTCACTATCATAGATTCACATGGTGATTTACTGCATAAAGGCCTGGGTTCAGACATGTCTCCTGGTAGGAAATGGGATTGGTGTAGGAATTCCCTTTATTTTGTAATCAAACTAGATAGAAACACACATATAACATCGTCATGGTTCCATCTGTGAATGTGGCCGGCAATATCCACCATAAAGTAATACAGATGTGCACATTTTTTATTTTCTCAGCTTAAACCATGGTGACCTTCAAATGTCAAATATGAGCAAAAGATGTAAGATCTCATGATCACAAAAGAGACAGCATGAATGAAATGATCAGAAGCTTTTGGATGTGAATAAGCAGCTCACTTTGCAGCCTGGTTATACCCCTTTCTTTAGTTTAGGGCTCTAAACAATCTATCTGATATGAATTATTCATATCAGCTCAAGAGGCGCCATCTACTGGTGTTTATGTGCAACAGAACCAGTCATAGTGAAGGATGCATGTATTTGGCAATGTGTTAACATGGGAGTCTATTAATAGCATGACCTTGAGAACCATGTTGTAGGGCTTTAATATTTTTCTGTGTTTCTGTGTTCGCAGAGGGAGGCAACGCCTAACCAAATCTCTTGGTAAGTCAGGACAAAACTTACATCTTGAAATAAAAACATCTTAATCTTTTAAGATACAGTATGACAGAGAGCTTTCTCTCATTATGTAAGCACGAACATCATGATTGTTCTTTAATATTTGACAGCCATGAATAGCCATTTGTGTCCCTGTTGCAGTACAACAATTTAAATATGGTGCACTTATATATATATTTTACTATTTAATTCCTTCAGCCATCAGCGGAATTAGCACTTAGATCCAATACTTTAAAAGCACCAATGAATATGTATTAGTTACTATAATTGTCAGGAACTTGTAATTGAGAAAAAGTTCAATATTATTTTAAATGTACAATAAAGTAGCAGTAAATTTAAATATTCAAAGAAAAAAAAACCTGTATCTCAATATGGGTGGTGGAAATCTCAGATCCTTTTAATAGTTAAAAAAATACTCTTGTACAAATAAAAGTGCTACATTTAAACTTATGTTAAAATGAGCTAAAAGTTTATTCATATTATCAGCAAGAATATACTCAAAAGTGCCCAATTCATAGAAAATAGTTCTTTGGTCTAATAAGCTGTTAAATGTGCCATTATTAGATTGTTAAAACTAATGCAGCAATGTGTAAATTTTTATATTTGACCATTTTAGCTAGTTGAGTTTCAAGTCAGGCCAACTTTAAAGAATCACAGGATAAATCTAATGTAGTTGGAAAGTAGAAAAAAAATGTTCTGCCAAATAAATTTGTGTTAATTTGTCAAACTTTTTCTGGTCTTGGATGTTTTTCTAATAAATTGGATAATTAGATCTCTGTAGGCCTTGAAGACTTATTTAAATAAACCATCTGAGAAGTTTGCAGGGAGAAATCACTCTTTGGCTGAACAGCAAACAACTCACAGACATCTGAAACATGATGAGGAGGCCAAACTAAACACTGGTTCTTTTCACTAACAAGTCTTAATAAAGAGAACCACTGATTAAATCTCTAACACTTTATCACATAAACTTATCTTGTTTTATATGCAAAGACTTAAAATGAAAAGTAAATATTAACTATAGCTGTCAAAATAATGTAGTGGAATAAAAATATAATATCTTTCCTTTTATACTAAGCGGAGTGGGAGTTCAAAGTATTATAAAATTGAAAGACTAGTAACTTATACATGGGACATGTGAGTGCAACACTTACAAATTAAAATATCTTTAAACTGGCTATGTTTTTGTTATATATTTTCTTGAGTTGTCTTCTTGCACTTTCCCAGGGTTAGTTTCCAACAACATTCAACCCCAGAGAAAACTGACTGCATTTGTTTTGTTTTGTCAACTGTTGCTAATTTCCAGGGTGACAACAGTCAGAGAGTGAGGACGGAAGTTGGCAAACGTAACTAAGCATTACTTTAATAAAACTTCATTGCCCGACAAGATTTCTGCCTGAGTTAGTCAGGAAAATGAACATCTGCAGTGGTGGCTGTACAACAAACCTCATAATCTCACACCACGTCAAACTGCATCTTTTGTTTTCATTGTTTTGATTAAGAGGCCTCTGCAGAGATAATATATTGTTGTTTTTCGATAAAAGACAAGCAACTTAAAATTGTGCTGAAACGTAGTTGCTTACCACCACTTACAAACACACTGTCTCCTGTTCTTTCAGGTTCCCCAATTTCCATGTCTGTTTTCATGAAGTACCAGTTCCTCAACATTACCATTAAGAATGGAGACAATCCAGGTCTCTGAAGACAAAGAAGAAGAAGAAGAAGAAGAAGAAGAAGAAGAAGAAGAAGAGGAAGAAGAAGAGGAAGAAGAAGAAGAAGAAAGCTGTGGAACCAGCCAGCCTGCCTGTCACATCTACCTGCCAAAAAACCCAGTGTAACCCACCCTTGAAGTCCATCCATCTTGCTTGCAGACCATAAAAAAAAATCATCCCCAGCACTTATATGGAGCCCAATGCACTTTTATCCCAGTGTGTCTACAGAGCTAACACTTGCACAACATCCCATAAAACAATGACAGGGGCAGAGACTGTTATCCCATTAAGAAGCATACGGACTACCCACTACCTACCTGAGAAGGCACAGGGTTGACATTGTACACCTGCAGAACGAGCACAGACACAAACACACATACACACACAAGCGCCGCCTCACCCCTCATAGGCACAAACACAACTCTGTAACACATGCACATACAGTACATTCAAACAAAACATCCACAAACTCTGTAATTACAAGTATTAAACTATGTTAACACTTAGCCGTGTGTACCACCGTCAGAATGTGTGTGTCATGTTTTATTTGTGAAAAGAAGAAAATGCTCATTTTCAAATAATATCGGGTTAATGTAAATCTATTGTGTTTCATATGTAAGGTTTAACAATGAAATGAAAGTTTAGTTTCTTCTTTTTTTGCTCATATTCCCCTTTTTCCTCTTCATTTACTCGGAAAAAAAAAGATGTTTAAGACCGTTTTATAAGAATATTATCATCCAAAAGAGAAAACACTTGTATTACAAACTATGTACAGTGATTATTACAGATGTTCTAGGAATTTTACCTAAATCCATTCTACGCTCTGCTAGCAAAC
This sequence comes from Acanthurus leucopareius, assembly GCA_029814765.1. Taxonomy (NCBI): domain Eukaryota; kingdom Metazoa; phylum Chordata; class Actinopteri; order Acanthuriformes; family Acanthuridae; genus Acanthurus; species Acanthurus leucopareius. The sequence continues at coordinate 17,238,426 of JAQMCX010000050.1, read as the reverse complement.
TTTGCACAGCGCTTCAGTTTGAGAGGGAATTTAATATTTTATAGTCTGATAGTCTGTGGCATCTACACTGTGATGGGGGGCTATTAGGACTGTGTGCTGCAGGATTTGATACTGTAGCTGCTGTGTGAGTGTAAGAAAGTCTGCAGACCATGTGTGTGTGTGAGTGAATGTGAGTGTTGGTGTGAATGTGTTATGTTTGTTGGGCTAGTGAACCAATATGCCAGCCTCACACACAGTTGTCCTGTTGTGTAGCTAAATCTGTCTGTCTCTGTCTTTGTCTCCGGCTCTCTCTCTTTCTGTTTCTGACTCCCCTTCTCGTTTTGTTTTGTTGGGACAAACAGGGTAACGTGATGGAGTTGGAGCATTGTGTACAGTGACTGGTGTGCCTGAGGACTGAAATCTGATGGTAAAGGAGTAGTAAGGCCTGTCCCAGCCTCATATGTGGATATTTTTTCTGTGTAAATAGATATTCTATAGATACCAAACAACTAGCAATTATGGAAAAGGAGATTAACTTAGATCCATTTAAGAGATTCCTTTAAGAGTATATGATCACTTAATAAAGATTTTCACTGTAAAACGCTGTTGTGTTTTTCTTTGTTTTTGATTTATTTTGTTCAAGCTATTTTTGTTCCGCGGGCACTGCATCAATTTTTACACATGAACATTAGATTTCTTGTTACTACCGGTACTCAATAGTACAGTAATTATGAAATGAGTAAAAATGAAACATTAATTATATTTTTAAAGAGTTTAGTTTTCTTTAAAAACATTCTGTCATGGCCTTAGGCACATTTCCCAAATGAGTGGTAAGTTCAACTCAAATATCCTTAAAGTTCACTTTTAATCATAGATCAAAATAATAACCAGATCACACAGTCTTTATCAATAGATGGAGTTCGCTCAGTTGTCATGGACTTGTGGCAAGTCATTTATCTGCTGGTGAGAAAAGCATTTTGCAGTTGAAAGGTCCACAAAAAGGTAATATGAGGGCAATGAGTTGGAATTTTATAAATGTACCTTAATGCAAAGTAATGTCAATTATTTGTTCAGTGGATAAATTTGTGATTTACAGCATTCTTTATTTGATTGATTGTCAAAATATGTAAAACAAAATTCTCTGGTTAAATATATATTACATAACAAAGTGGAGCACAACATGGAAACTGTGTTTGAGGTTTAAAGAGGAAGAGTGAGTGCATAAGAAAGCCAGCCCACTGAATTTTCTTATGTGTGACTTTATTTTGCAAGACAAGTCACTGGATGTTGCTACAGTCTAAAACGTTTAAAGGAGCAGAATGTAAAATTATGACAATGGGACTGAAAGTAAAATCTGCTCATTGGGTTTAAATGTTTTAACATCTATTTAATTAACTTTTTATTTAAATGCTGACTTTCAAATGTAAGGATCACATTTAAAAGTCAGACCACAAAATGTAGGTACAACCACAACCCTCAGACCACACAAGTGAAAAACAATTGCTTTGAAAGATGACATTTCTTTGAGATTAAGAAAGATTAACCTCTCTCTCACAAGTCACTTTTGCCCTTTCATCCAAGTCACATGTCATGACTGAAACAAAGAAAAGAATGCTGTGGTAGAGAGAAAATACTACATTTGGACATTATTGTTTGCAACTGATGCTTTAATCACAACAACAACAGCCTGTTTTTGCTGCTCAAAGAGTTTTGTCATCAAGGATAGAAATTAATAATTAGAATTTGTGGTTGTGTGTGGTTTATGGTCCTCATGGGAGTCATTTGGGTATCCAGGAGCTAAGATGAGGATTCCTTTTATTTTGCTTATTTGGATGTCACTGACCCACAAGGCAATTCAGTAAATAAGCACAGGATTTTGATTTGAGGTCATATTTGTAGGTTCATTGTGAGCCATCAGGCCTTTCAGGGTATAAACAGTCATGAAATTTCGTTTCAAATGAGAGGTAATAAGTTTATATGAAGTGGGCCTCCTTTGGACGAATTCAAAACAAAGAAAGTAATGATACAGATAGGTACTATGGAAAACTTAAGAGAGAAGCTAAGCTTTGGCACAGGTTCTTACAGAGAAGACTTTGTTTTTAAACTCAAATACTTCTTATTGTTCTTTTTGATCAGCTGCATTAATTGAACAATGAATTTCTTTTTTTCATATGCAGGCCATAACAATGCCTTACTTTTTTTGTACTTTTAGGATACTCACATTATATTTTAATTCAGGAATTTTGCTTTAGAACGCCAATTTTCACAGTGAAATAAATTGTGGACTGTACCTTTAAGGCAGGCACAGGAAGCGGGGTTCAAATGTTTAAGCCCCGCCCCCCTCCACCTGTCATCGCGGAAACAGAAAGGTTTTTTGGTTTTTGTTTTTTTGGAAACAGAAACTTAACAGAAACCAAAACAAGATGGGTGCATCACTGGACACTCCGACCAAGTGTCCTCTGTGCAACGAGGTGACGAGGGAGCCCGTCATCCTGAAATGTAACCACCGGTTCTGTCGGCGATGTATCGGAGATTTGTGGAGTGTTACCCCGAACGGGCCGTACCGTTGTCCGGAGTGGAGGTGCGGAACAGTGTACCAGACATTGCCGTTTGATAGCAGTTTGACACGACAGTCCAACGACAGTCGGCGTGCTCAGCCTCGCAGCACCGCAGGTACAAATACTAAGTTGACTGTAGGTTTGTTATCAGTCATCTTATTATGTTATCATTACTTTACAGATAGGCTTAACGTGAAGTAAGTTGGGAAATTTATGACGGTGTAGCTAACTCGCAATTAACGTTAGCTACGTAAGCTAGTTGTCTTCCCATCACTTTATATTTTAACCTTTATGTGAAACGGTCAGGCTAACTCATCCTAACCGTTATTTTAGTTGGCTGCTACTGAAAACCTCAAAAAATCCCTTCTTCATCGTAAAATGTCATTTTTCAGGAAGTAGCCTGAAAATTACACAATAAATTGCTATAACAGTTAGTCTGCTTGTAATTAGACCGCAGCTAGTGATATTCTGCGTATGTGTTTAGTGTCAAGGGTCTCAAACAAATCAAAGCAGTCAATTTTGGGCCAAAGGTTGTGGGTTTTACAATGAGCATTTGAGCTTTCCTATATGATCAGAGATAAAGGTCTGAACAGTTTATGGCATGTGAACGTGCTCGTGATTTTCTAGTGTCCCTAAAAAATTGTCTAGATTTTTTTTCTTTACTTCCATTAGGCAAATCATAAAACTTGTATTTCGCTGCTCATTACATCCAGGATCAGTACCCGTGTTGATAATAACGTTATTATGTGGATCAGATACCAGTTTGTGTTTTAACCACAAGTTACTTTTATTCAGTAAGGGCAAGTGGCAAACTCAGTGAGGTTACATTGAACCATGATAGGTTCATGTGGTACAAACAGCTTCTGAAGTCAAAGGTTGAATTACTTAAAGTGAAACTGCTCAGTAGGCAGTAAAAGATATGTGCAGTTGTGCTGGGCAGAAGGCAACTAGCGTGTGTGGGTTTTTTTTGTAAGTACTATTCTAAATTGTGTTAAATAACCCTTTTGACCATTTTTGCTTTATTTGTATTTTACTTTTAAAGGCACATCCAGTACAAATGAAAGAAATGCTGTTGATGTATCGTTGCGGAGACCCTCAATCACCAGCCGACTTCTCGGGAAGAGAAAGGCCAGTACACCTGTACCAGAGCAACCAGACACAAAGCGATCAAATGTGAAAGCTTCCCATGAGCGCTCCAATGACCCTGAGACTCCCACCACTTCCTCCTCAGACTCCTCAGATACTCCTGAGCAGTCAACTAGTGTGGAGACATCCAAGAAAGCAGAGCACCCAGAATCTGCATTGTCTGAAAATGGTGCTGGCACATCAAACAGTGACCATTCTGACAACAAGGCAGAGCCTGCAAGTGATGTCCCACAAGAAATCTCAGTATTAGAAGAAGTTATCTCATTCGATGATTCTGACAGCTCCAATGAAGTAGACATATGTGATGCACCTCCTCCTGCAACCCTCAAGAAAGTCACAGAGGTGACAGGAATTAATGCATCACCAAAGAAACCTGCCTCACCTGCCAACTCTGGTTCCTCTCCTCGGGTCTCAGCTCCAGATAAAGATAAGTCTCCTGTACACAACATCAGCAGTTCTCCTCTGAAATCCACCACTCATCTTGCTCCTGCTTCAGGATCCCCACGTCTTTTTGACATCCTTCTCAGGTCAGAGAACAAAAATACAGGTCCTGTTCCCTGCCATTACTGCCCTAAAACTGGGTACCAGTCTGCTGTGAAAACCTGTCTGGTGTGTGGAGCTTCAATGTGTAAAGAGCACCTGCGTCCCCACCTGGAATCCCCTGTATTCCAGAATCACACTCTGGTTCCTCCCATGGAGGACATTTCCGCCTGGAGATGCCAGGAGCATCAGGAGATAAACCGAATCTTCTGCCGTCAGTGTGGAGTGTGTGTGTGCACAGTGTGTACTGTCATTGGCTCACACCGTGACCACAGCTGCATCAGCATCAGGGAGGCAGAAAGAGAGCTCAGGGTAAATTGTGACTTTACAGCACAACATATACTGTAGATACAAAGTGACTAAGGTTAAAGTTGAGTTAGATGTAAACATAAACACAGCATTGAATACGTATTTGTGTGTTTCTTAAATCAATGTGCACATTTTTCCTCAGGGGAACCTAAAAGCGGAGATCAAGCAGCTGCAGGAGGCTGAAGAGCAAGTGAAGAAGAGAGTGACTGAACTCACAAAGAAGAAAGAAGCCTTTAGAGTAAGAACACTCACCATGTTTTCTCACTAAATGATGCAAATATTAAGGCTTGTTGCTTAAAAAGACAAGATAAGACTTTTTCTAACTAAGGTGATGCACACAGTCATACAGATGCACAGACTAATCTGCATGATTTGAAGGGAAAGAGGTTAACTTATACACTATTGAGCTGTAGCATTGTACGTAGATTATAATTCTATTAGTACACACATATGATCAGATACAAATCGTCAACAAATTTCCAGTGATGTGTACCATACACAAAGTTTTATATTAGATATAGATGACTTGTTCGATTGATAAATAAATCCTAAAATTAGGCAAGAGCTGAATTTATATGATCACATTTAAGAAAATGGTTTGATGATCGAATTGCTCAAGTAAACATAATCCTAAATTCATACTTTTACAATTTTTTTTTACTGTTTTTTACACAGTAGAGCATTAATTAGATATCAGGGAATTGAGATCTGTGCATTTTGTGTCATTCATTTACACTGTTTCTGTCCAGGTGGTTTTAAGTGAGGCACAGGTGGGAGTGGAGCAGCAGTACAGAACCATCAGAGAAGCCCTGGAGCAGGAGGAGCAATCAGCTCTTCAGTGTGTGACAAAGGAGGAGAGCAGAGTTTTGGGGGGACTAGAGGAGAAACTCGGCTACCTCCGGAGCTCCCTGCAATCCATCCAGCAAGGCCTCCACACCCTGGAGGGGCTGGCTGATGCCAAAGGAGACAAATGCATTCAGGACCAGGCTTTCATTATGGTGTGTTTGATGTTAGCAGACAAACATGCTTGTTTGTTGGTAAAATATAAGATGTCCTGTTGTATTATGAATGCTAACAAAGGAAAATTTCTTCTTCCTCTCTGTCTCACACGACAGGAATACAGCAAGTCTGCCAACCTGTAAGTCATCTCCTCTCAGCTTCAGCCTAGCTGCATATAAAGTGATGATTTGTTGAACATGGTTTTAGCTTAATATTCTGCCAACAAAGCTTTAGTAGATGATAAAGGCAGTAACTATTGAATATTTACTTAAGTGTAAAGTTTTTGTCTTTTTACATGTTTTCTTGTCTTATTTATTGCATCGCACTTTATTTGCTAATTACTGGGCAACTGTCCTTTTACCTTGTTTTTGTTTCTTTTGTTCTTTTTTCCTTTTTATGAGTCTATCTTAATGTGTCTGAAGTCTAAAATCTTTATTCCCCTCATCACTTTGCTCCTCTTCACCAGAGCTAGTAACATAGGGAACTGTTTGAACCAGTTCGAGGCTCCAGAGGAAGTGGATCGAGCCCGGCTGAAATGTCTGCAGAGTTGGACCGAGAAGCGGCTGGAGACTGTCGTCCTCACTGTGCCAGGAGAAGACAGAGACCTATACAGACTTCTCTGTGAGACAACTTCTTATACCAAATACCTGTTCAGTTTCCAATCACACACAGCTAATTAAACAAAAGATCTAAATGCATCTTTTAGGCCCAAAAGTGTCACATTCAGTTAGTCTTAATGTTCTCGCCTAAAGTCTACTTTAATTTCTTTTTTATTTGGCAGATGGCACCATCCCCTTGTTTGATGCAGATACAGCACACCCCAAGCTGCAGCTGTCTGATAACAACAGGACAGTGATCTACAGCGAAGTCCAGCAGGCCTACACAGATAACGAAGCTCGCTTCAGCTCCTTCCCACAGGTCCTGGCCTCTAGTGCCCTGGAGAGAGGTCGCTGGTACTGGGAGGTGAACGTGTCTGTAGATGAGGGCCGCTGGAAGGTGGGGCTGTGTGAGGGTCAAATAGAGAGAAAAGGTCAGAAGGACAACTCTCGTCTGGGCTTCAACTCTTTCTCCTGGTGCCTGACCTGTGACAAAAAGAAAGTGGAAGCTCACCACAACAAGGTGACAGTTTCTGTAAATGCAGATGGGCTGCAGAAAGTAGGAGTGTTCCTTGACTTTGAAGAGGGTGTTTTATCATTCTTTAATGTGACAGCAGGGGGCAGTCTAGCTTTGATACATTCCTTCAAGCACAAGTTTACTGACCCTCTGTATCCAGCCTTGTTTGTGTCTAAAACACACTTGGCCATCTGTGATCTGTTCCATTCATAAACCATGCAACACTGGCATGTCAGTCCTGCTGGAATATTAACAGATTGTGTTAAAACACTGTGCCTTTGCTCAGATGCTGAAGCCATTTTATTATTGATAATGTGATTTTTTACAATTCTCTGGGATGATAGTTCAGTCATACACTGTATATAATGATATACTCTTGCATTAATTCTTAAATGTGATTTTATATCATATGACAATACTGGAAATGTACAATACCATAAATGACGTTTATTATACATGCAACACTCCAAATGGTCACATATTTTGATAATTTTGGATTTTAACTTTCCTATGTTTGTAATTTTACATTGCCAATAAACAAAGGAACAAGTTTTTACATGGTAAGCAAATTTACACTGTAGCTCAGAAGGAGCTGATCTGGATCATATTACCATTAAAAATATGTGTTGATAAGGTTCCATATCATCCTTGACATTTATTTGCTGCTATTGTGATTCATTGTCTTTTTACAGCAATAAAAAACAAACAAACAAGTACGCCCTGCATTACGTCTTGCCTTTTTACATCCCGTTTGTGTTAAAATAGAAACACAGGTGCATGAGTGGGTTATGTGTTTCCCTCAACAGGTGACAGTTGGTGTGCTAACTCTGAACTCTCACTGCCCCCACAGCACGTGAGCTTTACCGACAACAAACACGGCGTTTGGCACAAACTCCTAATAGCATTGCAAGTTGCTGCTTTCGTTAAATTGCCCTCTTCCTTGCAAAGGAAGGCTCATTTATTCTGACTGAGGGTCTGTGTGGTTGACGTCATTTAGAGGGATCAAAGTAGTTTTTTCTCAAATTCCTTCTGGATGATTGGTAGAGCACAAGCATGCCAGTAGTTCAGGGACAGCTGGCCATGGATCAGGGTTGATCCAAACTTGTTGTCTAATTTAGAAGCTTAAAGTCCTCAGGATCAACAGAAAAAAATGTACTTTAGGAACTTTTTTAATAAGATTGAGTCTTGATTGAGTTTGCACAAAAAGCACAGGGGGGTAACACTGTTATAAAGAGCAAGGTCTAATCAACACCCACAGTTCTCCTTTTTTCAATGTTTAAAAACGTATCACTCCAGAACATCATCTCTCTCCCCTACAGAATTTTATATTGCATAATTTCAGACATTTGAAAACTTTTAAAGGTGCACTGTGCAACTTTTAAGGGCCCTTCACACTTGGAATGATAACTATAAAGATATCTATCACTATAAAGATATTCTGTTTCCCAAGCATTCATGACAAATACATCTTTCATTCAGCACTTATTGCTCCAAGGAAATGGATGAAGATTTTTTTCACTGATTATTTTATTTTATAGCTTTCGTCAAAAGGTGCTGGTTTTTTCTGCATGTATGTGATTAGCTCCTCTGCAAGGGACACCATTACTTCTGCTGGTATAAATAAACAAATGGAAGACACACCCCTTCCCTTTAAACTTTGTTATGATTGGTTAACATTTTATTGTTCATGCATCAAAAAAATTGCTCCAAAAACTTAACAGTCATAAAGGGGCCTTTATGGGCCTAAAAACAATCAAGACAGAGTTCCTGAAACACATAACAGATTGCTCTAAAAAACAAAAACACAAACAAAAACAGCACATTGTCCACCTAGAATATATTAAGCACACTTTTGTTCAGAAATAAGTAACGTGGTGCACTTTTAAATCCAGACAGATGCACCAGTCAGCCATGGCAATAATTTCACACTTGCAGCCACATGATAGAAGGGTGGCCAGAAATCCTCTGTGAATTCAGCCTTCGTTTTTCTCCTTCCAGCTGGCACAGGAAGGGGGGATACAAGACATGTCTGAGAGAAATAGAGGAGGGGCTTTAACTGTCAGGATAATTAAATTCCCCTCTTACCTGTCTGTTCCATGGTCCCTCATACTCAGCCAGGCTCTTGCAAGGTTTCTCAGGCTTTCTACCATTAAATGAAATGAGCTAAGGGCATATAGCATGTTGGCAGGGAACAATGTGTCATAGCTATAAAGGAAAAAAAAATGTATGTGATGAAATATTGAGAGCTTTTGACAGATACAATACAGTGGCCACTAATGAGGCATCACTAAATAAAGGTACAGGGTCTTCATTAGTGATCCCACGAACCTCCTATAACAAAAGGTAACAGCCTCGGGTTCCCACCTGTCCAAATATTCTTGCATAATAAGATACACCTACCCTTTCCTGGCTGCTGTGGAGAAATGCTCTCAGGTGTTTGTGTCTCAGAAGAATATGCAAAGAATCAACTTCCTGAATTACTGTGTCAGTGGCATGGAAGTGTACAGTGATAAATTGCTTGGAGAATTTGGCCTTGCCTCTTAAGCGAAAAGCCTTTGAGTTACGGTGACAGTAAGTTTCAAGGGAAATAATGGTTTGATTGTCTGATTGTATTTTGTTCTTTCCTCTGGTGCTCTCAAAGGCAAATAAACAGGCATTAAGCACAGGTTTGAACTAGAAGCCAGGTAAGAGAGAGAGTGCTATTTGCGTTTAAAATCAATACTTAATTAAAGGGAATCCAAACACGTCCAATTATTAAGACGAGTCTTGTATAAGTCTGATTTGTCTTTACAGAAAATGCCTTCACTCTCCAGTTAATTCATACTGAAGTAGTGCAGTAAGTGGGTCAATGTGGGTGTCATTTGTGAAGCTTTTCTAGTCGGCACTCTCCTGTAGATTGCATGCTTTTATCTCTCATTATTGTTGTCAGGATGGAAAGTGGAGTGGCATTAAATGACAGGTCAGATATTTTCAAAGAGATGGTAGACAGCAAGCCTTCCCCTAGACCGTCTCCCAAATGCCACAAAATGTCACTCTTTTTCACTTGGAGCTTTTTTGATTTGTCTTGACCTTGTGTTAAACTGCTAAGAGGTAAAGCAATTTCTAGAATCACGTTGAGATTTTGATACATTTTGTGCTTTCATGTAGATTCCTGAACATTACAGCCTCTTTTTCCATCTTCTCTGGAAGCAGTGGCTGCAGCACAGATTGCATTTGCTCCTGGGCTTGAAACAATTCAATTTGCATTCTTCCATGTGAAAATCTGCCCTGCGTCAGTTTCTACCTCCAAGCACATGATCAGTCAAATCCACCATTTCAACTCATGAAATATCCATTTAGCATCTGAAATGTCCATTTAGCATCTGAAATGTCCATTTAGCATGTGAAATGTTACATATAGCATGTAAAATGTTGCATTTATAGTTGACCCTTTTGCTATTGCTATTTTATTGTGAAAATGTGATGATTAGCTGTGTGTCTTAAATGTAATGGGAATGCATGAGATGCACAATCTGAAGTTATTGTATTCATGTGGAAAAAGATGACATTTATTCTCCTAAAATACCAAGCCAATGAGACAAACTTAGCTCAATTTCCCCAGCAGCACTTGCAAGAGCACAAAGACTTAATAGAATTAAAGCATTTACTGACGTTTAAGTCATTTCAACCAGCATACTAGTTGGTAAATAGAATCTGGAGTCTGAGCTGTGGAGGGATTGGATCCATGCTAATTGGCTTTTGAGCTCATTACAAAGCATATACTCATTAACAGTATGACAGAACAACATATTCCTCCGTAGGGGGCAGAAATCAGCTTACAGTCCATTTTACCAGCTTGTCAACAAGCAACAGAAGGTTTTCTGCTCATGCATAACACATTAAGTGCCAGAACCTTCTTTAAAATATACAGACAAGCCGGCATTTTCAACACAATGTGTTGGTACTTAAACCTTAAACTCAACACAGAGCTTTTTTTCTACAAACCCCTCTTAGTATTTGACATTTATAAGTATTCTAATAGCAGAGCACAGGAGGCCCTGTGTCTGTTCCATCTTATTGTGTCCATATAAAAAATTAAAACTGATAATAATTACTAATAAAATTAATACTCTAACAGTCTCTGTGAAACTGGACTAAACCAGGCAGAGGCCTATCTAAGAACTGGAAGCTGTTCTTGAACCATTTAGAGTAGGTGCACAGTCTCTTCTGAGGGGTAACAGGGTCTGTGCTCATAAATAACTTTAAACTGTGTTAAATTCTATTTACATTTGTAATGAATGTCACACGTTGTGTGAAGCATTCTAACAAGGACACATTTACACTGCCTATGCAAGTATTACCAGGGGACGGCAAAATCCACACACATACACACACACGTATACACACATCCCCCTTGTTGGCATGGCAACCGTTTGTGAGATCAGGTGAGCTGAGAGAGTCTCACGTGTCTGACCCAGTCACCTGCCAGGCCTGGCACGGTCCGTGGAAATCTGAGACAGAAGAAGTGATGGGTCTATTGTTGAGTGACATGCCTATTCTTTTCCTTCACCTTTCCCCAGGCAAATCAATTTTCTCTCCACTTTGCCACAGAAAACGCCTCATGACTTTCATGAAGCGAGTCTATCTCCGTATGTGAGATATGTCAGCCAGCGCCACATTGATGAAACCCAGTTTGATGAAAACCAATTCTCTCATCTGTCTGTGTGGCTGTTCGTTCTCGTATGATTGCAGTTTGATGTCAAAATGCAAAATTTCTAAACGCTTGGAAAGAAATTAAAGCAAGTGCACGGTATATTTTAAACACTGGCATGCCACACAATTATTTCTTGCTTGTAATTGTCTATCCTTCAACGTTATTTCGTACTGCTGCACTTTAATAAGTATGACGCATCAGCGTGTTAAGATTAGGAGAAAATAGCAGCAGCATCTGTTTCAAACACTCTCCATTGTCATCTGTTCAGTGCCAGTCTTTCTCTGCCTCCTCCCCCATCCCACATACTGTACCCCCAACCCCCTCCTTTCTGTCATCGCTCTGACTATCTGCAGTATCTTGAGCATTATTAATTTATTTATTTGTCTGCTCTACTGCTCTTTTCGCTTGGCCATGCTGCAGGAAGGTCAGAGTGCAGGGTCAGTGGCAGACAGAGCCTCAGGAAGTGACTGGGACTCAGAGTCTTAGTTGGGGACAAGTAAGCAGAGGGGAGTCTTGTTCTCATGAGAGAGTGAGACTTACTGTACACTAAATACAAAAACAAACATATAACATCTTCCAGAATATTCTTTAGCAAAGATTTTTTTTCTTTTTGATCCGTCAGTGGATAAAGGGTTGAATCTTGAGTTTTTTCAATGCAATGCATCAAGTTCTGTGCACATTAAAGCTTATTTTTACACTATTTTGTCCTAAAACAGTAGACTTAAGTATCTCCCATCTATGGACAGTCAATGTATGGTTGACTTGAAAACATACCTGCTAATTTAACTATTTTTCTAAAGAAAAAATGAGTAAAATATGGTGGATTTAAGAAAGATGGTCTCTTGTTCTCATAAGCCTCTTAGGTTTAATGTAAGGGCCAGATTTATAATCGAAATGAACTTCTTTGACCTTCCCCTAACCCCCTCTTTTTTAATCTCTCTCTTTTTATTAGATTGGAAAAGACTGTATCTATAAATCACATGAATGATCAATAACCTGTATATTAGGAAACCAGAAAAAAACTCCCTGGTGTAGAAAAGAAACTTAGCAATAAAGGTTTCATAAATAAAGCGGGGATAGCCTTTGAAAGAAAGAAGTCAGGAAAAATATCAGCATACCAGTAAATGTTTCACTATAAATGCTGGGAAATAAACTGTTAAATTTTTGCTACATTTACATTTTGCAAAAGCCGTAAGCCTCTATTCTAGTTAGATAACAGGTGTTAAGCATTGACAGTCCCCCCTCCACTGCTGGGGACATATAGAAATGTGGCAATACAATCTAGTTTCTTTGTCATCTCCTGTGATTTCATCCATTCTTTTTGCAGCTACAGCGGCGAATATTTGCAAAAGATAATTGCATTTGTATTGCATTCGTTATGAGGGGCAAATGTGTGTTCCACAAGGGTAATTTAGATGCACTTAATTGAATTGTCAGTCAATGAGGAGACTCTATTTCTAAATTTTTCAGTTCCCTTGTGGCCTTGGCAGTATTTAATGAAACAGATTGAGTATGTGCAGAAATGAACTGAACCCGTGTTCGGCTCTGATCATCCTGCAGCTTCATTTTCCAGACAGACACAGTTGGGATTTGTGATCTCTCTGACTGTCACCTCTGAGGTTATGTCTTGTTTTGGCCAAAGTTTGCAGGTTGCTCATCACACACAAAATAACCCGAGAGTCAGAGTTTTTAATCTTTTAACTGCGTCTCTCGCCATTGGGCTCATATGTAACTCAAAACATGTTTTCACAGTCTGAGTGTTCATTATATCTGTCGATGCCACAAGCTCCTTTGACCCTCTTCATGCATTACATCTCCCACACAGACCCCACAAACACACATACTCACAACACTCAGATCATGGAAGGACAGTTTCTGTTTTTAAAGGAATAGAAAGGAAATATAGGAATAGGAAATAAGTTTATGTCTTTTCTTGCTTGAGCCTTAAAGTCTGCTAAATATAACGGCACAGCTTATAAGCCTATCTAACAACTGAGAAAGGAGGAAAAAGCTGTCTGAAGTTAAAATAATTCACCTATCAGCATGTTTAAAAGCCAGATTATGCTTGAAACAAACTTGTTCATATATTTTGTTTTATTCTTGCCACATTTAAAGCAGATTAAAAAGAAAGATTGGGACGCTATATCATGTAAATATGGGAAATAGCATTTTTATGCACAAAAAGTAACATTCTTTTACAAAACTGTTATAACACAAAGTAAACACACACTAAAAGAAACCCAAAAAAGAGTAAAATATACATCTTATTTGTTCTCTCTGCATAGTGAGCCTTTTGCTACTTGAAGTAAAGGTAAGATTATAAATTTAGAAAATGTATCACAGTGGTCAGATACAGCAGGAGAAAGGAAGTGTGGGGGAAGAGGATTTTGGAAGATATTCGACTATCTGACAAGCAACTCCAACGGATTACACTGAAACCTTCTAAATCACTTATTAACATGTTATTTTATCCTTTGTTTAATCCATATTTGCATTTTTTTCCCCAAAAATATGGTTAGTTGATGGATTCTGTAACCTTCAGGCAGAGTCTGAGTGGCCATTTGAGAGTTATGATCCATTTAGCAGGATCAGTTCATCAGCCTGCTTCACCATTACATTATTGCTGTGATAAATTAAAAACTATAAATAAAACAATCCAAACAGTTATCCCTTATTCATTATATGACAAGTCTTAATGGAGAACGTGGGAGATGTGCCATCAAATGTCTCCTCCACACACACCATCAAAATATCAGCCAGGGGGGCTGTTGACCCTGAACAGATACACAGCACTGAACTATTGTGAATGAGGAAACATTTGGCATTTCCGCACACGGCAGCTTTGTGACCGGGAGAGGAAGCCACCAAGCCTGAGACCATTATTTGTGCCTGGTACAATCAGCCCTTCTTGGTGCAACATATTGCATCCTTATTGTAATCATTCCACATTTTTCATTTCCCTCTGCCCTCCTCTTGGGCCTTTTTCCAGCTGTCTGAAATGTTTTTCTATCACTGATGGAGACAGGGGGGCTTTGAGGTTTTCAGAGTAATTGGTATGTTACTTTTTGAACCCACGGATGAAATTGTTAGATATGAATCATAATGGCACTGCTCTTTTTATGAGCTCTGCGGCTTTTATGAACACTAATAACACCAGCGCACATATGGCCGTCACAGCTTCTTCGATTATTCTCCAGGTGACGCAAATGCTACCAATGATTTTTGATGTTTTAATTGTCTTTGTAGTGATTAGGTCAATATTTGTGGCAGATGTTGCTTCTTTATGAGCAAAAACTTTTACATATTCTTTGCTATTTTCTGATGAGTTTCCAAATGTCCCCTAAAGCATGTTCATTAAAATAAAAGCTTTGCAGTTCTTGCTATTTCTCTCATTTTTCCTTGAGCCTTTTGGTGGCACATTATTAATTCCCTGAGTTTACTCTCTCCATCTTCCTCTCGCACTGTCATTCGTCTCCTTCGAGCTTTTGCTGACTTGGGTGATTTATTCACATCTCAAATTCAGTCTCATGGCGAAATGTGAATAACGTCTGTGTCCCCTGGGCAGCTGACTGGTCTCACCTGAATGCACTTCTCTCCAATCTGTGACTATTATTTACATCCTTACTTGAGCATGACAAAAAGTTACCGCACTGGATTCTCTGCAGAGAAAACTGCAAACTTTATACCGGTAGACCTCATCTTCTGTATTTTAGTCATTTTAGTTTTGCAAACATTTTAAAAAGTTGTCCTTCTGCCTACCTTGTTCTAAAGCAAGTATTGTAGGTGGTGTTAGCCTCAATGGTCCTTGATGTGCCATGAGTGCCTTAGCGATGCAATAAGCGGGATAATATATGTAAAAATAAAACACTTCACATACTACTTATCATAAAAAAACACTTATCTTAACAACCCAAATTACAAACAAAAGCTCTAATAGAGAAGAATGATATCTTCAAGTTTAGGTGCTGTGTGTCCAACCCTGGTGTTAAACTGATACTGTTCTACACAAACACTGAAATAAAAACCCTGGAATTGAGAAATCAGATATTTAGTGTGGAGACCTGGATAAATTAGCCAAAAGCTCACATCAGGATGTCAACATACTCACAATGGCAATGATAACATGCTGGTACTTAAGTTTACATAAATTTTAATAAAAATCACAAATTTCAGCCTCATGATGGCTTTACAGCCTGTGTCTTCACTAGGGGGTCCAAAACCCCTAGAGGTTCTCCATAGATACTGCATGGGGGGCATCAAATTATTTGAGAATATTTTGAAAGTTTGTATTTGTTTAAAAATGTAAAAATATCTGAAAATTCACAAATCAAACAGATTATTAACAAAGATTAATTTTGTAGAGATTTAATACTTGTAAACATGAGTATGCTGTGGGTGTGTTTCACTAAATGCTGCAATATTTCTTGACACCAAGGTTTGAGTTTGTTATCACTTACTTTGTGTCTCCTTGCCAGTCTCTCAGCATAGTTTTCATGCAAAAAAAAACCTTAGATTAAAAAAAAAACAGGAGCAAAAAGCCATCTTTTTTTTTCCGAATGTTTGTGCAAGCTAAAAACTATCTCCAAATTTACAAGTTGAGCCAACTGGTGTTAATACCATCACTGTTCTGTAATAACATTTTGAAAGAACTGATCACATTGACTTTGCCCTTATCTTTCAGTCGGCTCCAAAGTAGAAAATATCTTGATTTATAGATAAAGCCCTGGAGGGCACTGTAAGAGAAGTCGGCTGCCCTTCAGCAGACCCAGAGAGCAAGGGCGAAGCCTTCAGACAGACAATGGAGAGAACAAGGACATGGGGAAGTCAGTCTGACTCCTGTTTGTATCTAAATACACTCACACATAGAACGAAGTCTAAAAAGAAAACACAATCAATGAAAAGCAAAATATTTCTCTACCCAGCAGCTGCATGTGACATGTTCAGTAAAACACAGAACAATGTGGGCACTCAGGACCATTAGAGGGGGACACATTTCCATGTTTTATATATTTGGAGGGATGTGACCCCTCCTGTCCCTTTTGGCAATTACACACTTGTCCGAGTCATTTTTTCACGAAGCGAAAGCAAAGACCTTAAGAGTGTCAGCCAGGGTCACAATACACCTCCTGTTGGAGAGGATATTAAGATACAGTACTTTCAGTCCTCTCTCTCTTCTCATCAATGCAATGACCGGTCTGTCAGCAGGATACAGAACAAATCAATGTGTGCCTTCACACAGGAACATCTTGGATGAGCTGAGGTTGTCAAACTACTCTCAGCAAGATATCAAGGCACGAGAAAGGCCTGGTGCAGACTTAAAAGTGACTTCTGAATCATCCACTCTTAAAAAAGACTGATTTTGAGTTTATTCACTTCTTTGAGCTCAAGCAACTAAAACAACTTCAAAGATATTTAATAATGGAGAACATTTTTCATGCAGAGGTTACTCTTGACGTGTTGTATTGCCCAGTTTTTCATGATAAAAAACTCCTTTGTTCTTTTATTTTTCTTCCCTCTGCTTTTCTTCCCTCCGCCTGTGGGCTTTGGGGTGTTTGTTGAGGTGTGAACCATGACAAAGAAACACTCACAGCCAAAAGCTCTAGTCTCTCAAGTCTCTCCGCTTGCCGGAGATTCGGCTCAAGAACTTTAAATCTTCCTCCTTTATCATTGGCACCAAGCTGGAGTCCTTTGTAATCTCTGTTCACATTCTGCTGCACACTGTACCTCCCTGTGGGCCACAGTTCAAGGTGTTTTCCAAGTGATGAATCATATATAATGTCAGCTACTCTCAGAGGTAGTCTCACAGAATGGTACAAGTAGTAAACATCGTGATATATTTTTATAAACAGTATGATGTACAAAGAACAGGATAAGCAGGAGCAAAGAAACCACATTTTGCTAAAGGACAATGGTTGTAGAGGAGTTCAAGGTCCAGGGGAGGGTGCAGGGCTTGGAAGAGAGGAGTCTAAGGTGAGGCAGGGTCAAGTGATGAGTTGAAAAACATAAAAACAAAGTGTGTGGTCCATGGAATTACAGGAAGTTAGATTCAGAGTAATATATGATGTTTTACATCTTACCAAAATCTTAATAAATATATTGGTGAGAACCCAACATGTCCTTTAAAGTCCTGCATAGCGTTGCTGAAGCACATTGTGTAAGGCGTAAAATAAAAAAACGTCTTGTGAGCGATTCACCTTGAGGCTTAACCAAATGTTTATGTATTGAGAACAAGTAGCTGGAATGAAACTCACAGGATGCAAAAAAAAAAAAAAAAAAAAAGATTAAGTCATGAGGGTGAAAAACTCTGGCGGCACACAACTCTGAAATCATGATATAAGGCAGCTAGAGGCAAGGAAGGACTGGAAAATGGGAGTAGACACAGGAAAGCAGCTCATAGCCCTTCAGGAGATAGCCATTACTAATCTAAGAACAGATCTTGTGTTGTGGTCAGAAGCACAGTGAGCTGCAGAGCTGGTGGTTGTGCCATGGGAGGAGACAGGGAAACAGCACACAGGAAGGCAGTGTTGGTGGCAGAGCCAGAGGTCCACCCAGTGGAGGCTGGCTGTCAGGCTTTGTCGGCAAATGAGTTTGATTGTCAGAAGTTTATGCTTTGATGATTTCCATGGTGGTAGCTGCAGAGGATTGTTTGATTACATGTTGGCTCGGGCAGCATGCTAATTAGCATGGCATGCTGTTGGCTTAACATTCTTGTTGGCTTCAACGTGCTGTTTGTGATGAAGTCTAGCTGAGTGTAATTTTTTAGTTGTTTCTTTGTGACTTTAGCTACATGCTGGCAAGCCTGACATGGTTTCAGCTGGTTGTAGCTGGTTAGCAGCTGTTAGCAGCTATTTTTATAGACAAAAGTAAAACTGTTGGGGCTGTATTAAATGTGTAGGTGCAGATAAAGAGGGTGGTGGTTGTAGGATGCTGGAACACGCTGATGAGCATTTTGAATGTGCCCCAACCAAAGCACCGTTTCATGTGGGGCCACCTGCTGACCCTGTAGACTTGTCTGCATTTTTACATTACCAAAAAATACATTTTCAGGCCTTTATTTGGCCAGTGAGTCAGCAGCTGTGATTCAACCTGAGCAGATACAAAGTTCATATTAGGCCAGACATCTGCTCCTTGCTTGGGTGATGGTATGGACCCTCTTAAAGGTGCACTAGGACAGAGACTGGTGTAAAAAGCTCTCTGATATAACTGAATGTGTGTGCACCTGCATTGCAGTATTTTCTTTTGGTGGATTCTCAGTACTTCCTTCCCCACCTGCAGTCCTTCTCCCTCCAAGCCCTTTTGCTTGTGGACTCTTGAACCTTTTTGATGATAATAGCTGTTTGATATTGAAACGATTTATTCATGTTTTGCGTGCATGAGTGAGTGGGTGAGTGAAAAAGGCTAAGTATGTGGTGGTGCTAGTGCCTCTGTAAAGGACAGGTCCAGCCACAGTGTATCTACTCTTTGCTTGGGTGAGAGTAGAAGTAACGGGCAGCTCACAGTTCAGGTCAGGGCTAGAGAATGGTGTTAAACTGCTGCTAACATCAGCATGCTCACAAGCTTACAATACCAACATGCTTATGTGTAGTAAGTGATGTTCTCCTTACTTTCTAAATGGCTAACACTCATTAAAGAGTTAGCACCGAACGTTAAATACACAAGATAAATTATTGGCTACTAGACTCAGATGGAAATCACTTTGTGGTTACATTTAATTGTCTAAAAGGTTAGGGTAGGTCCTGCTAGAACACAATAAAATACCCATTAAACATGCAAAGTCTGTGGTGTACCAGCAGAACAAAGGTGTCTTTATAAAGTATTTAAAAAACCCCTGCATTTCAGCTTGCTGTAATGTATGATTCTCTGTCTGCAGTGCTCATGTATGAAGGGGAAAAGCTGATCTGCATCTGCTATTTCTCTCTCATACTGAGCCGTTTTCTTCCTTGATGAAGAAATATTATGCAAATGTGTATATGGTCATGTGAAGGGAGTCATACATTTATCCATGAAGGTAGAGAGCATGTTAATCCATATGGAAATACTGTATAGCCCTTTGATTTATACCATCTGTGGTATCAAATAGATGTGGTTGTTACACGAGGGGTTTTGATCAATTGTACTGGCATTTATTGGTTCAAAAGGCTCAAAGGCTGTTGCTGTTTTTCCAAGCAAACAGTCGTGTTTGTCCATCCAGTCATCTGATGCCACAGTCAAAACCTCTTTTAATTTTAAACAAGAATTAATTTGAATTAATCTGTATTTAATGAAGTTATTAGTATTTCTTCTAGCTGAGACCTGTTGGCACCTCATGTTAAAGCTTACATATTCCTATGGGATTTATAGCTGCTGTAAAACCCCTGGGACATCTTTCTCCTTATGACATGTAAATGTTTCATACATCATGTAAAATCTCATCTTGCTCCTCCTGAGTCATCTACTGAGCCTCTCTTGTCGAATCTTAGAGGTAAAATGCCCTCAATTGCGAATTAAGCCTATGTTTGGGTTAATGATTTTCTCCTACTTTGAATAAATAAGAGCCAGGTTCTTAAAATAGCTCTTTGGCTGAGGCGAAGAGGAAATTTAATTATACTTGAAAGAAGGGACACTATTGTTTCCATAAGAAGAGCAGCTTAGGTGCTAAATATTTAGTTAGAACCCACATAGCAGCATAATGTGCTAAAAGCCTCACAGAACTGCTTCATATAAAAAGACTGTTTCCATTTGGCTAATCTTTTTGAATGTACCAAATTATGCAGCCTGTATGCAGTGTTTTCCTAAGGGATTTTCTAACATACAGCACCTTAGTTGTGTACAACAAAGGCATTACTTTGCTCCCATTTTCTTGTCTCTTATCACTTTTTGTTGTTTTGTTTTGTGAAAGCTATTTGCCAGGAAGGTAATTCAGTTTGTGTCCTGATTATTATTGGATTAGTGAGTTCTCTAATTCTGTCCAGGATCGTTTGGAGAAAATAATGATTAATCTCAAGGTAAAGGTTGAGCCAAGGAAATTATTAACTGGCTGTGCTTTTGTCCAGTGCTGTGGAGGCCAGGTCAATAAGCCTGCATGCAGTCAGAGAGGAGGGGAGAGTGGGACTGCATTTCAATAATACTTGACCTTTGCCTCCTTCCACTTTTGAGCAACTGTTGGTCTAAAGCTGAGCCTCATGTGGGACTCTAACTGATGAATAAACAGCCAAACCGCAGCTGACTGCTGCTTGTCATGCAACCTTGGCCTCATTCCACTTCTCAAATCCACCATTTTTGTGTCAAGGTGTGATCTGATAGGATAGCCTCAGAGACATATGTAATAATTTGACAGCTGAGTAATCCAGATTAGAATGTGTGATTTGAAATGAGTCTGAATTTTTTGGTGTCTCAAGGTTGGTTTAAAATTCATGTGGAACTGCTGTCAGAGCAACAAGTCATTGAGTCCAAACCAACAAATGTAAAGCCTCACATACAGTTAAATGCGCCATTACAAAGATGTTTTCAACTGAACCGCCAAATACAAATGGTTTGGTTAAATAAAAGAGTGTTGATTAAAATTTTATATTTATATGAGAGCATGATTATGGAGAACTAATTATGACCTGTTGGTGTAATTATCATAAATTAATTTTCATAATGGTGAAATGACTTTACATTTTTTAATTAAAATAAAATAGAGGCATGTTCTTTGAAGGAACCACACCAATAATGCAACCAGCATCACTTGTAGTCCAACCACATTCATCAGCAATATTGAACTGCTCAGCAATGGTAAAACAGTGGAACCATTGTGGAACATAATGCAGAGTAAAATGACATCCATTACCAGGGAACAGAAAAATGAGCCTTATGTCTGTGAATGTATTACCACAATGCATGCTGGCAGGGATCCTAACCTCGTGTGCATGAAATCACATGATCAGCACTCGGCCGAACTCTGATTATGTTTTCAGCTCCCTACTCAAGATTCCACTAAATGACAGGATTTTTTTAGCCCGATCACCACATGTTACCATGAACTACTTAAGCCACATTTGAAGAACGAGTCCCTCGATACAGCTATTTTAGACAATGTTTCCTCTGCAGAACAGAAAACGGTTTCCTGCCAGGTAACTTGTGAAATAAACTGCGACTAACCCTCATAACCTTCTCGTTTGCTCAAAAGCTCACACCTCTGTTGAAATAATCTTCCTGTTGTACAGTTTCTGCTTCCCTTCACCTGGAATTATTGGCTGCAGACAGTATTGGCTGGTTCTTGCTTTTTTCCAGGAAGTCACTGTCCTCCTTGATTTCCCACCATCTTCCTGTTGTGATGACTGGTTTCAGTTTCTCAGCCTTCTGGCAATAAGCCTAAATAATCCATTCCTTAAAATGAGGAAAATATCACAATCTTGCTCTTCAACAGCATATCCTGCTTTCATGAGGCAAGAGAGGATTATAGGGATAAGACTTTTGATACATTTTTGAGGCCATATGAATAGCATATGCAAGAGATATCTCGGGCTTTAAAAACATCCTGCAACCATAAGACATGTAGTGAGATGAAGCACAGCAGGAGAACTTGACTAATGCCCAGAAGGCTGTTTGACATGATTATCTGAAGAGGTGGGATGTCTGTTAGGAAGCTGATAACAGGACCTTAGTCAAACCAAGATCCACTGAAGTGTTCGGTACATGGAGTTGACCTGGATCTTCTTTTTTAAGAGAATGATTTGTACTTTTTGGAAAAAGAGTAATGACAAGAAAAAAATAATCTGGATATCACAATCAGGAATTACAGGAAATGTTTTTGTTTTGAGTTTCAGTGCAGTAAAATCATTTCTGTTCACTTCAACAGTTATTTTAACATTCCTTTACCAAAAAAAAAAAGCAAAGTCAACAAACAATTGGTCATCTATCTAGAGTACACACAAAACGTTCCAATAGTTCCCTCTCCTCATCCGCCATAACCAAACACCTTGCTACAGATAATATTATTTGAGAAAGATCAGACAAAAGGCAATAAATTTTATTTTTTCTATGTTTAAGCACAATTGATTGCTGTTGCATGGAGGTGGAAGAAGAGTGTTGTTTGTTTGACAGGTTTGACTGTGGGTGAAGACAAAGCATGCAGGCCTCCCACATACCAGCCCCTTTCTTAGAGCCCCTATTTTCTTCCTCAGTGCTCAAATCAAATACAGCACATGTGCACACTGCTGTGTCTGCAGGCTAAAAATGGTATGCATTGAAAAATGTAATAATAAACAGAAAGAAAATGAAAACATTACCGTCTGAAAACCTCTATTTCTCTACAACCAAACCATAACAACCTTGTCAGTATTGGACTGTAATACTACCTCTACACATGACTCTACATTTTAATAACACAGGGCTCTGAGATTCATATCAAGAAGCTCAGTATCAACTTTAGCAAGATTAAATGTTGGCACACATGATTTGTTTGTCAGTTTTAAAATGTCAGATTCAATCATTAACTATTTATGCACCTGCAATAGTTGATCTTTGTGAAGAGCAGATTTTTAAGGTTAACTTGGCAATTATCGTGTATTGGTCTGATCAGATTGTATTTAGTGCTGGTTTTATTCCACAATATATACTGTTATGTTTCACATTTTGTGCAATGCTAGGGCCTGCTTGTATTTATCCTCTCTTGATTTGCACCTCATCCTGCATTTCTTGTAAGTTTTCTGTTTGCCTAGCTGTTTTATTTTTGCCTACTGCATACACAGGACACCCATGAAAAAGAGGGTGAACTGCTCTCATTGGACCACCATGTATAAATAAAGGTTGAATGACTTTTCCCTCGCACTGTATCCACATTTCTTTGCTTTTCTCCTCCTACTCTTCCTATCCCTGAACAAATTGCCCTTGCCTGCCATTTACCTGCAACATTCACCCACTGCTATTACCGGCCCCTCTCAAATGTCAGTGTTTCCCTTGAACGCTTGAATGTTCAATATCCTGAAAGGTGGATGCCATAATCAGGCAGGTGGAACAAATAGGACTGAAGCAAGACCATGTCCTGCTTTCTCCAATATCCTTTGATGTGTCATTTACATGATATTTCTTGGCATCTTAACTCAATAGCAAGACTGATTTGACATTTAAAAATATGCCTTTGCATAATAAAATGTAAACTGTTTTAACTTTGGTAATACTTGACTATGTTATGATTACTTTTACAGAAAAGAAAAGGAGGAAGAATTTCATATACAATCATATGCAGTACAATGTACTCTACAACTGGACCCCCATGGAAGCTTGAACAAAGGCATGTTTTGATTTAAAGCTCAGATCATTTTTAATGCATGATTATTCACATAATGGTTTTCAATAACTCCAACATCAATTACAGCCTGAACGTGTCCTACTTTTTTTGTAGGCACAAAACGCATTCTCCTGACATCTTTTTTTGCAGGCTTTCAAGCACGCACTGGCCTGCTTTGAAGCAACATTCCTAATTATTGTATAACAACTCACTGTTCCTTCACTGAACACTGTCATTACATTCCTCAGCCATCACTCAAGACTGAACAAAGAATTACATCAAAATTCTGACATAAATGCTCAACCCCTGATCAGGAATGTGCTGCTGTTGCTTTTCTTGGGATTAAAGTCTCAATGCGTCATATAGAACTTTATGAAAGTAGCTTGAATCATAACAAAATGATTACAGATTCAGTGTGATTTTCTCCTTGTCATGGTGCAAAAAAAGAACTGAAAAATCTGAATTTGTTCTACTTCGACCTGCAGTGGGAATGTACAGTAACCTGTGTGATTTTTCTTTCAGACATATGTATGTATGTACAGCATGTTATTGTAAAGCTGTTCTGTTTAATGCGAGTTGCTTTATTCTGCTGCCAACCTCTGTGCACCTTTTCCCTCCCACACTTCATTTTGCCGCTGCCAGTAAATCCTCAGAGGTCCTTGCTCCAACACTAACTCAGCACCTCCATTCAAAGCTGAGAAGCCTGTTTTATTAGCACCTGCAAGGATATCCGTGATGCTGTTACAAAGGCAATTAAAGACAAATAACCCTGCCCTTTTCCACTCAGGCTTTGAAGACAGATATGGAAATAAAAGGCTGTCAAACTGTAACTGTCCTGCAGTATTAAGAAAGGTTATTTGTTAAAATGCCAGGTACTTATTGAGTAAATAGGAGCATTTTATTTCATTAACTGTTCATTTGTTTTCTGAAAAGGTAGACAGAAAGAAGGAACCAGGATCACATGCTCACTCTTTTTTTATACAGTAATAGTAGCTGGAAATATGTACTTACTGGAAAGATGCTTTATATGAATGAGTACCAAGAATAACTGTCCGCTTGATCTAAATATGCACATGAATCCACATATAAACTGGGAGGGCTTTTACACAGTAACGCCTTTACAGTACTGCTGTGAAAAAAAATTGCACATTGATTGTTGCCTAAGGTGTATCAAGTTCTTTTTTACAGCTGCTTTTGTGCTAATTGGAAGCTAATATTCTCAAAGTACCATTATAGAGGGTTATTATTTAATTATATAAGATATACAACATAACTCTTATAATTGGGCATTCTACACAAGTAGAGTTTTTGAAGAATAATTTAAAGCAAATAGTTTCAAAAGAAAGAGTTTGAGTTGATGACATATGCTTTTTATTAGTATTTTTACTCTGTACTATTGCAACTTTTAGTTAATAATTAATATTCTTTCGTTGACAGTAGCTTTGTTTTCAATTGAAGATATTTACGGTGCTATCCTATGTATTACGGTAGGGACTATGCAAAGTGCGTTTTAGTGTTATCGTTAGTTATTACGGTAATGTTCAATTCGCTGCTCCGGGGTCTGTGAGAAAACCGGAGCTCTGCGATGAGCCTCCACACTATTTACTGTGCTCTACCGCTGTACTAACGGCTAACGTTACGCTGAGGCAAACTCTGCAGACCACTCCGCTCCTCCCGGTAAGTTACACTTGTACTCTCTGCTTTTCTGTTAAATTGACCATTGTTTTTTCCTCGAACTACATTCTTACTTCGAGCTGCTTCGAGCTATGTTTTGTGTCTGCGCTCGTCTTGAAGAGTTAACGTTAACTGCTAGCTAAAATATAAGTAATTTTCGGCGCGTGCTTGGAAGAGCTTGTCGACTAACGTTAACGTTATTTCTGTAAGAGATTTTTTTATTTTATCCGGTGGTTGTTTCGTCGCGGCAGTTTTTGTCTGAATTATCTTGAAAGTATGGACACGATTTTAAAAGCTGGGAAAGAAAAGTCGAGCGTGTTCAATAATTTTGTCAAATAAACTGTTAAAAATAGGGGAAAATACCTTCGTGTGGATGTTATGTACGTTAACGTTATTCTGAAAATGAACCTCTTTTTTATTCTCCAAATTTTTTTATCGTTTGGCTCTGTAACGTTACCTGTATTATCGGCTGAGCTGTTACACCCCACCCAGTAACGTTAACTGTGAAGTTATTTAGCAGCCAAAGGTTACTATTAGAGAGCAAGTAATTATTACCCAGTTAACTAAAAGTCCAGCAAAATGTGCTGCTATTATCAAACCTGACGTAGATGAAAATATTCACAGTCCTTATTGTCGAGTTTAATCAGTTACACATCACAAAAAATGCTTTTTAATAGACTTGTTTACAGAGTTGACTGCTTAATAGGTGAAAGTGAGTTTACTAGTGAGGTAGAGCAGCTTGAGCCAAGACACACCACTGTCTGGGTATTTCGGTGGACGAAATTGCCAAATTAGGGCAGCACTTAGAATAACTTAATGAAAAAATGCCAATGTACCAGCTGTGTTTATCACAAGGAACAGGGGAGTCCTATACACTAGCATGCGGTAATGTTTCAATAAACAAGAATGGGTTTCATGTCCAAGTACACAAATCATATTTTTATGTCTGAATTCCTTCCTGAAAATGTAATTAAAAAATGTGCATCAAAAATAGTTGCTGTTGCAATTTTGAGTGAGATAAGTGACTCATTGTGGGTTTTCTTAACACCTAACACGTCAGGGTAGTGTGTGTTAAGACTTGTCCCAAGTGCAGTTCAGCAATGCTGTTGCACCCTTTTGTCAGTGCTGTGAAATGAGCTATGCTTTTAAGTAGTCTGCAGAAAAAGTCTCTGTCCTGTTTCCCATCAGGATTGTTTATTGGACGGCTGAAACATAGGTTTGATGTATGTCCTGACCTCCAGTTACTGAGTCAACTGTTTTTAAAAACAAGAGCAGACAATAAACAGCAGTATTTTTCCCAAATTACAGTACTGCTTTATAAATGGAGTGCATTGGCATACCCATCTTTGTAATGCCCAAGCGTTTCAACTTTCAAAAAAACCTAACCCTTGGTTGCTAGTATGGCTTGTTTAAGCAGAAGCCAACAACATGAGGGATGTGACATTGTGACTGCTGGATCCCTTTTATCCGGAAATAAAAGAATAAATGTGACGCTGAATATGGAGACAAATGAGAGAGTATATCCCTCATTATTAAGCCTTGTAAATTGCTTATTTGATTTTTCATGATTCAAGCTGCATTCCCATCCCAGCAGTCATACTGTTTTTCTCTAATCGCTTTGTGATCAGGAATCATCATGTAATCCAGGCTCTGCAGGCAGATTGAGGATTCTTATTGGGCGATTAAATAGGAAAGATGAAACAGGGCTTCCTTCACTGTTCTTTAGGCCTACAGTGACAATGTTTATAGCTTTGTTGAAAAAAGAATAAAATTGATATGGAGTGGGCAGCAGTGGCTATCTGTTGGAGATGCTGTGGCTTTGTTGGTGTAGCCATCAGCTATTTTTCTGACTGAGCTAGATGTTCAACAGCATCTCTCTCCTTTTAATCAAAGCAAGTGAGATCAAACCATTGGGTATTTTCTCTTGACATAGTAGTACCCTGTTTCCTAAATACAAGAGTGGCTCTGGTAAATGGGTCAGTTCGAGCCTGATGCTGACCTATTACACTGTTTTCTTTTTCCACGATCGCTTGTGACTGCAGGATATTGTTACCTCAGTCAACCTCAAAGACTCTTTTAGCTTTTGGTGCCAGTTCTTCACACTGATGGCTCTCATTGCAGAAACAAAAATAGACTCTTTGTGACACCCAGAGTCAGTGGTTTACACATTCTACTACTGTATTTAAAACATGTCTGTACTATGAGAATATTACATCATGAAACTGTATCTCTATTTAGTGGGGCATCATCTTTGCAAGGATTGCATCATTGGAAATAGTGTTATATTTCACACAAAACTGAGTGGAAAAAAAATTATTCTCTTTGCGAGTTTTAAATGTATCTCCTTGCACTCCCCTGGACTGGATAGAGGGTTAACCTTGTCTAAGTGGAATTGGGCTGTGAAGCTCAACTAATCTTTAGGGAGTTATGCAGTAGCATATGTAGATAGTTATGTGTCTCTGTGTAGTTTAGTTTTGTATGGGGAAGCACTAGAGAAGGGAGGGGCAGCGAGCTCAGCCCCAGGCAATCCCACAGGTCCTTCACACACTCTTGGCATGCTGCATGCTGGGTATCCAAAGCAGATGGTGACCACTTTTTGTTTTATCCCCTGAGCAATTAACATATTCATTCATAACACAGTGCACGAATTACATAAAAAATGTAATTATTACATTTTTGATTGTTATTTTTAGTTCAGCTTTACAAACATGCTTGCATGTGCTTTAATGCTGTTTAAGTTGTTAGGGTAGCATTTATGACACCTGAGGCACAGTGGCACAAAGTGATTTCTGTCTTAACAGTGACTGTAAATGCTATTTGCCCCAAGGTTCTGTTTTATATAATCAAAGAATTTGTAGATTGTAAATTTTTTCAATCTAGACTCTCAATTTGATGTCTTTCACTTGTGTTCTTATACTTGTTGCTTAAGATTTTATTCATTTAGAAGCAACAAATATGGCTTATCTCAGCATAATGTGGTTAGCTATATTTAGTTTTATCTTTCTATACTTACTTCTGGTCTGTCTCTAGGGACTGCTCTGTACCAGCAATTTTCTTCTGCCAATGAGGATGTCTTTCTCTCTTTCGCTTTTAATTTCCTACTGTCTAGTGTAACAGTGGGTTAGCCGTAGCCTTTAATAATGGCCCAATGGCAGATGTGCTTCTGTTTATTTCCAGTGGACAAGATTAGAGAAGCTAAGACCATATGTTGCTTTTCAAACTCCGCTGTTTTATGGCAGTGATGAGCTACCCAACTCATTAATTACATCTTTGGAAGACAGAAAAGCAATTCCATTGCTAAGTGTCGACTAAACACTGTGGACAATTTCGGTGTATATTTGGCAAGCCATTTCCCTTAGGCAGTTCCAGCTGTCTGCAGCAAAATCTCATTTGGGATTCATTATCTTTGATAAACCTTTTCCCTCATTTTGTAATGTTGTACAACATGTGGTGCTCTCTTTGATTGTTCAAAAAATATTTCTGGGGCTTTTATGATTACTGTGGTCTTTAAATGTGCTTGGAATATTTTGCAGAGAAAAAATAATTTTAATTCTAATAATGTGCTATAATCTTTAACAGGTTGACTTTTGGGGACCACATAGAACATAGTGGAAGCGAGCAGCAGTATCATCAACTGAAATTGGGGTCAGGAGAAAGGTGTGGACTTCTCATCTAAAGTATTTGTATTTGGTAAGTGAGAAGGTTTATTCTTGTTTTGCTATGCTGATTCATTTTTTTTGAAAAATTGGTATGTCAGTAGTAAAAAGCCTACCGTCACCCAAAATGTGGAATATGCCAGGCTGTGCTGGTCAGCTGTTTAGAGAGCTGTGCTGTTTGGACTGGTTGTTTGGAGTCTGTATGTATTCATGCTCACAGTGAAGCATTGTTATTGTTTTTGGCTTATGGTGTATGTTTTCATGTGTGCTTTTAACCAAAAACCCAAATAAAATAAAATTTCCATAGTAGAAGACTAAGAACACTAAATTTTTTGATTACCAACATTGATTCAGATTAATTTTATTTTGATCAGTTAACTGAATAACTTGATTGCCATTTCCAGATATGTTTTAGAGGCATGCAAAAAAACCAGACCTAAAAACAGGAGTTTGTGATTCTGGTTGTCAGCTAAATTGATATTTATGATTAGATTTGGTGGACCTTAATTCAAAGATAGCAGAAAGATAGTTTTCATCAGATTTTTTTGGCCCTCCAGGCCAAAATAGGACAGGACCAATAACTTGGCTGGACTAATCATAAATTATTTCTCCAAGCCAGCTAGCTTGGATGACTGCAAAAGTTGAAATGTTTTATATGCTTAATTAAAAAAATAAAAATAAATACTATCTAGGTGCAGGTGAAAAAATCAATTCACATAAGAATCTTGATTCTTATACCCTAAAATTCCAAATCAGTTCTCATATTTAAAAAAAAAAGATATCCAATAGTTACCCAATGATGATGTGATGTTGATGAAACAAAAACTTAAATGTAGAACTTATGTGTGAGGCCACTTCAGCACCCAGATAGTTTATAGTGCACATACATTTAAATGATACTTTAACCCCTAACATTTTCATCCTCACAAAAGGCTACTGTTGCAAGTTTTTTTTTTTTTTTTTTTAAACCAACACTGAGGTGAAGATAATAGCTCAGGGCTAAGTCTGTTTCACCTCAGAAACCCTGCGCCTGCTGAGCACCTTGTAAAAGGATAGCTTTACCTGGAGCTAACAGGGCAGCAGAGCAGAGAGGCTGTGCTTTACTACTGGAATTATAACTTAAATAACAGAAAGGCATCCTCCTCGTTTTTTTCTGTTTGTCTCTTGCACGGACATGCTTCAATTTAATAAATCACTTAATTATTATAAGTTATTAGGTTATTGTTAACTTTTTAAATTAAAAGGCTGCATATATTTTATCTTAATTGGTAGTTAAGTGACGTATTGAATTTTAAGGGGCTGAGAACACAAGTGATGGGTTTGGCACATTGTATATTGGAGCAAGAGACCTGATATAGTAGCCTTTTTATTAATTCAAGGGAAATTTGTTTTGTATTTTGAAATTGTTTTGAATCAGAAATTGATTTTGAATCCAACTGTGACATCAAGAACAAAATATTCATCAAAAATTTAAATTGATTTGTTAGATTTCCAATGATTCCCATCCATGGTATCATCCACATTGAGGATTTTTTTCTAATACACTGTATTTTGACAGCTTAAGCTGACTGAAAAATATTATTAGTGTAAAAAGTGCGTATTCTCTTCTGTATAAAATTTACAGAAGTCCGACGAGGTACTCCACAACAGAGGCTCTTGTTTTACACTCTTCCACACCTGACATGTTGTGAGGAGTAAAAGTGTGTTGTTGGTTCCAATATGAAATCTTACACAACTCTCATACATACAAACTCTGAAAAATCACAACCATCTGCTGGCATTAGACTTTCCTTTTTTTAGCACTATATTTGCTTTGATAGAAACACTTTTTAAAACTTTTTTTTTACTACTTTTAAATGTATGATGAAGCATTTTCAGTGCAAATGATTGCAAATGCATGTTAACACTCTGGCCACCCTGTTGTGCAAAATGATAGAAAATCCAGGGAAATATACAATTCAGCCTTGACGTCAAATTTGCCCTGCTCTTAACATAACACATATTAGATAGATAGACCCCCCCACTGTCAGATACACATACTTTTCTTTCAGCTCAAGCAATGGTCTTGCACTTGAAATTGTCCTCACTGAGATTTTTTTAAGGATCCAAATACCTGCTCTGAAGCACTGAGTGTAACAGTACTTTACAGGTTTTCCAAAAGCATTTGGGAGTAGTGAAAATGCCTTACCTGGCCTGAAATGAAGACTTTGCTAATATTACAAAAAATGATCACATATTTACTAAAAATAACATTTCCAAGCTTCACACAACAAAGGCTGTTTTAGAAAATCCTGTTAAATTTAGCAAATTGTAAAACTAGGCATGCGAACTAGTTTATGAAATCATTTGCATCTACATTTCATTTTGCCAACAGTTGTAATATATAATCAAATATCCAAAAAGACTTTTGAAATATACTCTTGCTTTAATCGACGCCCCTCGGGCCATTATAGGCTTTTACATTTGCGGATGTTTTATTTGGACAAAATTTGAAACATTAATGAGGGAGAGGAGGGAGTAATATCTTGCTATGGAAAAGTAAAATTTCCTCTCAATAATGGTAGATTAAAAATATGCTTACACAAGCAGGCTCTTGCCAGTAGAATGAATTGAAGCTATTAGAGCCAGGAGACAAATGCAACCCCTCTCCAGATAAGATGTCTACCACATCATGCTCAAACATAGGCCACTCTGTGCAGGCTTGAGTCGCCACTGGCTAAGGATGATTCCCTCATTTGTTTCTGTGTAAACTCAGCTGAGCCCTCATGGCATTTGTGTTGCTCAGTAAAAACCTGATTAGCAAGCTGCGTGGGTGTATTCACATTTACCAGGAGGCTTCTGTGGCATGTCTGAGGATGGGTTAACAGTAAGGAGTATGACAAAAATTGGCAGCACTACCTCAGTAGTGAAGAGCCTTTTTTTCTGAAGGCGACCGGGAAAAATCAAAGTCTGCTCTATGGAAATATTCAGAGTAAACATCAACAAGTGTATATATGAACATATACTCATTATATAGTGACATCTCTATTTATAGTCCATAGTCTTGCTGTTTTTTTTTCTCTCACTGTGAAAGTTAAAAGTAATCCAATTAGCTTTGGGTCCTCACAGATTGCCGCTCCTGTGGTCTATTGAGGAAAATGCTGCCAACGATTTTAGTAACAAGCTGTCTGATCTTTTTCTGGCTGTCTAATGTAGCTTAAATGTGTTTGGGGCGAGATGTAATTTCCCTACATCAAAGACCTTATACATGCGGACACACATGAATAACTGACAGAGTTTGGGAATGTTTTGATGAGGGAGAGTAGTTTGGAAAAAATAAATCTGCTGCAATCTTCAGTCCAGACGAAACCAGCACCCACTGAAAAACAAAGACTTTATTTAGTCATATTTGGTTATTTGTAAAGTGGGCTGTGTCTTCTTTTCCTGGCAAGCTGAAGGCCATGTTCCACTTCTGAAACAAGAATATAACATCCAAGATGATATGTAATGACTTCTGGAGGGAAATGGCAGAAAATCTGTTGTCTGTCTCCAGATTATTTTGCACGATTCATTGCTGTCCACCCACAAACTAAGACCACAAGGAATAACTGCTATATTATCTGTGTAATCAAACAAGCTAATATTGAATATTATGTTGTTAACAGGTACTTTGCATTTTTATAGACTGCTCTCTGTAGACAAAAGAAAGCTCGAAGTTTTAATGAGATTGTAACATGCCGTGTTTCAAGTAATGATTTTCTGTCAGAGAGAACCTTTATTATTTGCACCCTGTCTGCAGTGTGGGACAAACCAATCACAGAGTCTTAATAGTAAGAAGAATAGGATGTGATGGTGTAAATATCTTGAAGAGTCATTAAGACAAGGCAACTGGACTCTGTTGAAATAAATTTAATGACTCTTCAAGATAATCATGACCTTGATGACTGGGATTCTCCACAGACAGATGGTGTAAATGCAGCTGTGTATATTGCACTGGTTGTCGAAGGTTCTCTGCTAACTGATAGTAGGGCACTGATTCAAGATGAAAGTCAGCTTTTTTGTATTAGACAGAAGAGTAGCTAAAAGCTTGGAGATGAGGGTTGTCTCAAGAAAGTAGGCCTCATGAAAGAAGACATTTTAATCTATTGACAGAGAGCACTGTTGAATTGCTTAAAAATTATGTTTTTGCACAATTTGTCAAATGTAAGTAACCATTTAGTGAGTCATTGTGCATTTTTAGTGATCTTGACTGGTAAGGAGATGAAGCAGAATTCAGAAAGAGGTGGTTTGACTAGTAAATCTAAGTTTGAAGGCTTCTCAGATGCCAAAACATTGAATGTCAGTTTTTAATGCTTTGAGATAGGGTTAGCCAGATTCAACTTTGTGCTGACGCCCTCTGAGGCTACATCAACACCACTACATTTTTCTCCAGAGTAGCTTTGTGGAGCTGTCTCTGAAATGATCTCCATTTCAACAAACATGCCTGGAAACTGGGCATGCACACTGCTGATGTAAACAGGAAATAGATGGTTGGTTGCATAGTTCCAGAACACACTGTGAAGAAAGAAAAGCAGATAGAATTTTTTTGCTCAGACAGAAAATTCCAAATTCCAATTGTGCAGATTTCAGAGCAAATCACTGTGACTTGCAAAGAAGACCGCTGCATCACATTGGCAGCAAAACAAACCTGGTGCAGAAGCTGTGACCTAAACTTGAAGCAGAAGAGCAGTGTGTGGCATTTCTGTACTATTTGGTAACTGTGACAAGTTGATGGTGAGAAAGCTTTTCAATTTTATGGTTATTGCTCTGTTTTCCTAAACCTCCGATTTCTAAAGTCAATAAATGCTACAATGTCACAGATGTTTTAGTTGACTTAGCTGCTTCAGAGGTCTGGTAAGGTAGCACTTCTCATGTTAATTGCTGTCCTAGTTGCCCTGATATTTTCCCCATTGCCCCTGTAGTGTGTGCTACAAACAAGGGAATTCGTCACCCCATCCAGCTGGCTAATGAAATATCAGCATCATTAATTCTTGTTGCTTTTGTAGCACACAATTTCAGGGTTTTTCCCCATCATTATAACACTTACACGCGGCGCTGGCTCTCTACCTCGTTTTGTTGTCATTTATTGCTGTCACTGCGCTTCTTGTTCCTCTCGTCCAAGTGTTTGGGCAGTTATATACAGACACACAGCGCAGATAACAGAGAGACTGTGGTGGAGAAATGAAACTGATGAAGTGATGGTTCTGTTTAGAAAAGAGATAAGCAGTGTCTACAATTTTTGTTTTCAACAATCACAATATGCACATTAAGATTATAGTGTATCCTAAAAAACATGGTAAAACAAAAGCTGTCTGTGAATACTCTTAATGTTTATCTTAGCCACCACAAGTCTTAAAGTTTGGTAAATCATGATTAACTAAGCTACTGGATGGGATAGCCGTGATACAACAGTAAATCTCACCAGCAGCACACACACTACACACACTAATGTTGAAACTGTTGGCCATTACTGTGGAACCTCATGCTGGCTCATTTGAACTTTATAGGCAATAAAAATGTGTTTATTGCTGTGTGAACTTACCTATGTGTATGTGCATCAATTACTATTACCATGTCTGGAATAATGAACAGAGGATTACAGCAAGCTGTCATACACATATTCAGGAGAGGAAGGGAGATAATAAAGGATAAAAATGCAAACATGTAACATAATGATCCAAATTTTACTACAGACTAATGTAATTAACAACATGTTGTGTATTTTAGGGATCTCTTTGTAAACTTAACTGCGCATTTAATTCCACATGAGGAGATCCTTAGACACACATATTGAGCCCTCAATGAGTACTTGTCATCAGCTAGCAAGGCTGCCTAGCAACCAGGTGGCGCTTCAGTTAGCAAGACAAGCTGATAAAAGAGGGACAAAGTTGAAAGCTTGAAGTAGTCATAATGCATAACTTTAGGGATCAGTCCTCTAATTAACATTATTTCATTTATTGTGAAGCGATTGTCCTTGGTAACACATTATTATTACGTCTTAGGTATGGCATATCTTTAAAATCAATTCAGAGAAGGTATTTCCATTCTACTGCTTTCCATTTGCTTTAACACTCACTCACTCTCAGAGAGGGATAGTCAATGTCCCCAGCCTTGTGGGGTTCCTTAGGAACACAGAAACATTCTTTCTCATTTCAGAAATGGCAGATAATCACACCTCCTTTTTAGTTCTTTAGCACTGGTCAACAAGATCTGAGAAGAAGAGGAAGAATGTAAAAATAAATTTCTAAAAAGAGAGAGTTTGGTGGAGAACTTATGTGGTATTTTGCTTACATTCCTACTTCAAAAATGTGTAGAACTAGATTCATATAGTATCAGTAAGGAGTATCAATATACATCATACCCAGATTTTAAGCAAGGAAAACCAAATCAAGTGTTCAACTCTGAACACATGCTGGCCTAGGACATACGTGCAGTCTTTTCTTTATTCTTCCTTGTATCATTCCTTGAAAGGGAATAAAAGTCTTTTTCTCTACAGTTCACAGTGGTCTTAATGTCTGAAAAGGTACAGTGATGGTAGAGTAAGATTTTCAAATAATGGTTGGCTTTAAGCCCACATTTGCATCCTGTTTCTAACTTAACTGGTCAGAGGAAGCTACACAACAGAAATTTTTTTTTGTTGACTGTAAAACAGCTGAAAAATGCAGATTTCTCAGTTTGTCTCTGACTGCAGGAGAGAAACAGAAACAGAACAGTATTACCATCATTTAAAAACTCCATTTTCTAACCACTGCTTTGATTTCAACATGTCACAATCTTCCAATTAAACAGCTTCTCAAGATGCAATTATAGATACAGTACATTCTCAACAATAACTATAGTAATTCTTTTGTTATCCTCTTAAGCAAAGTTAATATCAGTGCACTTTAAAATGGACCTATGAAGTCGGTTTCCTGCATTTTAAGGCTGTGCAAGTATTAAAACACAGTAAGTAAAACAACCCAACTGATGACTATTTGTGTGGTGATGAGTTTGTGGCTCCCTTTAAAACTGCTTAAAAATTTACTCTCATGTGCCTGCAGTCTTAAGGGGAAAATAATTGGGTGTGCAGAGTTTTATCCACTAATAACCACTTGTTGTGCGTCATTAAAGCATGCCTCATTTGATCATTTAATTAGTCTTGGCTAACAGTTACCCTGGACAACAAGCTATTGACATCTGGTATTTCTAGCTATCTTGACTCCACTGCAGCACAAGGACCTTCATTATTTCTGACTTAGATCTGTACAGAGAAATGCATATGCAGTCAAACCTTTTTATATGAATGAGAGTAGGCAAAAAATAGTAACACCTCTTTGTATAATGCAGTACATTCAAAAGCAACATGAACTATATCCTCCAAAATGATCATAAGTTGAATCAACTTTTGTAAAGCTTTAACAAAATCTAAATATAATTCTCAGGAGGGTATGTTTCATTGTAGGGATTTTGTATTTGACTGCATTATTTTAGTTAGGTGTTCCTATCACAGTGGCATCTAAGTGTATACATGTAGCCTAATAATTAAAATTTAATAGATCAGCACAATTTAACTCAGCTGCAAAAGAAGCTTCTTCTTTCTAAAATACTCATATTTACAGTTATAATTGATCCATATCTTCAAATTACAGTGACACTGCAATAACATGATGCTACAGAGATGAGGATATCAACAATAACCCTAACTGTTTGTCACTGAGTAACTGTAAAAATAATAACCACATATAGGTTGTAATTTTTACTGGTTGGTTGTTTTTCTCAGCAGCAGTGTTTTGAAGTGCAGCAAAGACACACCATTGAAGCCTTATGTCAGCCTTGTTTGTGTGTGCGTTTGAGGGCAAGTTGTCATTCTCATTGTCTTTTCTCTCTTTATGTGCTGAATCCCTGCTGAGCTCTGATACTTTTGCTCCTTGGAGGAGATCATTCACCTCCCAGCTGCGCGTGTGCACCAAGTGCCAGCTCTGCTTTACCTCACCACATTTTGCTTCTTGCATGTTGGCTTCACAGTGAGCCTGCTGTGTCAAGATGGCTCCAGAGATAGAAACACCAAATAATCACTACTAGAGGCCCCCCTTTGGTTCATGTGACACAAACTAAAAATAACTCACCTGTCTTTCTTACAGACCATTAAATTATACATTGTGCCTTTGAGTACAAAGACCTGTCAAGTCAAGCTAAAATAAAGAACTGTAGTTTGTTTTTGTTATAGGGTATTGACCCAAATCTAAGACTTTTTTTTTTTTTTTAATTTTTGTAAGCTAGGACTGGCTACTAAAGTGCTTGTGAGCCTGTCAATGGAAATTTGCATTGTGGGTTTTTATCAACCTTAATATTACCAGGCTGGTAAATTTCTCTCATCCCATCTATAGTGTTTCTAAAAGTGTTAGGAAAACCAGGTTTGCCATGACCATGCTGCCACAGACAAAATAGATTTCAGAGAGATTATAACATTTTTGTCATGCTTTATAAAAGCCACAACACTACATTTACTAATCCAGCCAAATTTACATTTTTTACTTCTGGCACTACATTTAAGTAAATGCAAGATTTAAAACAATATTGTTCAAACAAGGAGGTAGGGATGGTAGCACAAGACGAAGGAATGGAGGTCAGCGACTGCTGAGACCTTGCTGTACATGAAATTATTTATTATCAACAATCCCTACAGCTGAGTTCATAGGAAAATACTTAAATTTGTTGTTCAGAATTCAGAATTGCACATTTCTTGTCAGTATCTCCCCTTACAAGGAGGGTAGTCATGTCAGATTCGGTAATGATTCCTGTCATTTTAAAACTAGACTATTGAAACAGATTTGTATTGTGAAAGTTGATACTTCAATGGATTAAGTGGCAACATCTTATTACAGTGACAAGGGCTCCTTGGATTTTTTGGCTTTATATGTAACCCCCAAAAGATTCACTCCTACATAGCTATGCTGAAGTAAGGCAGCAAAGAAGAGGGTAATATCCTCGCTGCAGTGTGATGTAATGTTAAATATTAGGCAGGGAAACTCCAAATCTTAGGAATCCTTAACACTAGTTCATGGTAGCTCTTCCCAGATGATTCAACAATGTTAAGCAGTCAGACTCAGCACAATAATCCATTGATAGTGAACGAAAAGCAGTTCTCTCATCAGACTGCATGCAGTTTGTAGGACATGCATTGGTGGCCTGTTCTGACTCATGATAGGAATTTACTGTCTTCTATATTGTCCTTTGTTTATCATCAGCTGTCATAAGCTCTGAATTAAAGTAAAAAAAAAATACGGCAAGGAGTAATATTTTCAAAGTAATACTTAAAAGTTGACGCTCGTTTTGTTTTTTTGTTGTGCTGTACTTACATCTCCAACTCCAGCTCTGGTTACTGTCAGTCGGGGTGCAGTGCTATTTTTATTTAGTGCCAGAGCACATCTATGAAGCATGTGCATGTGTGCACGTGCACGATTAACATGTGGCTCTTTTCAAAGGTTGTGTGGATACACATATTCAGTAAAACTATGAACACTGTGTGAAGGCTGGTCTATTCAAAATAGTTAAATATCAGTTCTGCGAATCAGTTCATAAAACTCATTCAACAAAAGAAATAGTTATGGTCCTCCATGCTACTTAATAAACTAGAAGTAGTAAAAAGCTAAACTTTTACCTTTTGAACTATTCTAAAAAAGAGAGGGATTCTTTAGTTTTTTAAATCTAATGTACATTACCATATAATTGCAACAAATATTTAAGAGATTTTGCTCTGATTGTGTTAGAGATGTTGCCTTAAGTCTTTAAAAAATTTGAGGCTGCATTTTCAAGTTGTCTCATCCACTCTTTTAGGTTGTCGAATTTAATGGAACCAATTTCAATGAAGTGCTTATATATACAATATCAGTGTTTCCCCTAGGTTTACTAGTTTTGGGGTGCTGAGGGAAATGACAATGATGTAAAGCGGTTTGGGGGCGGGGTGTATTAAAAATATTAAAAGTCTTTATTATTCAATTAATTAACCTCAACAACAAAGCAAGGACAGCTTTTAAAGTTTTATTTCTCTTTATATTTGACAGAACAATATAACAGAAATCTTTGGTTCCACCACGTATTTCAGACACAAGTTCAGGAGTAGTAGGTTGGATGACAGTATTTGGGGCTGAGATGTAATGGCAAAGTAAGATATTTAACCTTGGTTTAGAAATTATGGTAAATGACAAACATTTAAATGCATTTCATTTGAATTACTCTGTATTGTTGACTGTTACTGCGAGAACAGGGAACACCCAGATGGTCCTATTGATCCCTGCTAATGAATAGTGCCTATGGATTCAATGGGGACAGGCAGCAGTCGAATCAAAAGAGATCATCATCGACTCAATAATGCAGCCTCTGCTGTGGTTCAACTGGAGGCAAAAGGCAAACACTAACATGTTCACACATAGAATGGGATGTTCTGTCAAAAAATTGATGGCTATTACACAGCACAGTTCTCTGGAGAAGTAAAACAAGAGCAATACTTTCTCAAGGATGAAGACAGCACATCTAATAGAGCGCTTTGTCCCCAATGAAAGAAAAAAACAATCACTAGGAAACAACACAAGGCCTCTACAAGTTAAGGCACAAAGTAGGCATCAAGTGAATATAAACAATACACTAATTTTTTTATACAATAAAAGTTAGAGGTGGTGATTGAATAGATCATTTCTTTTTTTCCCTGTTCAGTTTTATTCCGCTGTTTGTATGCAGGTGAATGCAATGCATAATCATGATAATGCAAAAAAATCACATTCAGCTCAAATAATTGGGACCAGGCATTAAATTATTTTTTATTTTTTCCTGAAAAAAAAGAGTACACAAAATATTACAGGTTTTTTTTTTTGGAATGCAGTGCTTCTTGTTTTCTAATGTAAACACACATTCTGCAGCCTTACGTGGACAATTTTACAGTATAAAATCCATAAAACTTTGATCTCCTCCTCACTCATTTGTTTTAAAGGGACTAACAGGTGGGTACAAGAAACTGTCTGAAATTGAGTACGTTTCTCTATGTGAGACTTATAGAAACCTTTGACAACATTCACTTGAATTGGCATGCAAACATAGGATTGCAGTGGTCAGTAAAGGCAACAAGGCATGTGCTCAGACTTTGTAGTCAAACATTCCACTTGAACTCCTACACAGTGCTGTGAGGCTCTAGACGTTCCCTTTTCTTTAACTATCAGCAGACACCACAGAAGGGAAAAACAGAGGAAGAGTGAAACTTCTGAACTTATGAAGGCAAATGTGGAAAAACAGAAAAATCAAAAGTTTACTGATTCAAAGTTACAGAATTTCTCCACATAAATAGTATACAGTTTTAAAATATGGTTGATTAATTTGCATAAAGCATACTTCCTTTTCTTGGAGAATTTTTTCATGCAAAAATCATTGAGAAACTTTGAAGTGACCAGTTGTATCCTACAACTTCGTAACTCAAAGCTGAGAAATAAACAAGCAAATCCTTTGTCCTGCTTTCATCTCAGTGGCATTGTCTAAGGAGAAACGAGAAAAGAATTAATTTAATTACTGCCCCGGTCAGTGGTTTAATTTTGACCTAATGTTGATCTTCTCTCCAACCATAGCCCCATTTAAGTCTTAATGCATCGGTAAATCGCACGTTTCTTCCATATGGTAAAATACCCTTGCATGTTTCCCCCTTTTAAACCTCTACTATTGCCCCTTTAACTTGCCAGAGTAATGCCGTTGCCTAGCAACTGCCAATAGACCAAAAGTGTCTCTTATTTTTGACAATAACTTTCCTGATTGAAACCACCTTTGACAACAAGGTCTTTGCTGAGAGCATGTCATTACGCTACTGTCGTTCTCTTTTGCTGTCATAGGTGACATTTTAGGATAAATAACTTTGATCTATAATCAGTCAGCTGGAGTGAGGAAATGCTTTCCTAATGAGTGACATCTTGTCGGCAGAGAAGACTTTAAGAGTGACTGATTTGCTTTTCAAAGTTAAGTCTCTTTTTCAACGTTTAAAAAAATGAAAACTAATGTTTTTGGCTGTATATGTTATCTCGCTCCTTTAAATTTATTTACCCATTAACCACATCACATCACACCTGGATAATGAGAGAGTTCAAATGTGAAAGATTAGAATGAGATATGAGTTGTGCTGCTTAATAATAAATTATTAATTGAGCTTGACAGGATGAATGATGAGAAGCTGAATTTAGGAACACATCCACTGAGACAGAAGTCCAGAAGTCAAGAGTAAAATTTCAACATTCAAGGGCTGTCCAAATTCCATTTTTGGGTCTCTGAAGCTAATCAGCAGCAAGACTGAATGAGTATGAAAGTATATTTTGCATATTAAAGTTAAAATGCATCAGTCTTGCTGCACTATGAGAGTCAAATTAAGGGGCTACATTTCTGAACAGCTTTGTGTTATATCTATACCACAAACATGTAAATTGTATAGTTATGAATGGTGATGATTTAGAGGTGCAGCACTATGTGCGCCCACCAATAATAAGCACACAAGGACAGGGTAAAGTTGTTGCTCATTTCATAGGTTATGTAACTTCCATTCTGAGAAAATGTTGCTTTGCAGGCAGAGATCAAGCTTATTTGGTAGGCAAGGCTATGGAAACGTAGTTAAGCAAGGTTTCCTTTCCTGCAATCATTGCAGATGCAGCACAAGCTGGCCAAATTTAACAGTCTACCTTTGTAACGGTTTTTCACAAAATGCATCACAAAAAACAAAGGAATTGTGAATAGAGTGAATGATAACGAAAGAAAGGATGTTTTGCTGCTTTTCATCTTTACAGCACATCTAAAATGTCAATTTGTCAACTTTTTAACATAGCATTTGTTTTTATTGACCTGCATAAAATTCACTGTCTGATGATCTTTAAGCACTTATGAATTTTAATGTTCTGTTCTGTTTCTTTACTGGGAGGAGTAGTATCAGATCAATCCTATCAGTGTAGCACTATACCCAAGATGACATAGCAAAAGAGTCACACCTACAAAGCATAAAGAACAAGAGTTTAACCTTGTACACAGATGATTGTGTTTATGTAAGCTTAATTTGATTACATTATTTTAATTTTACTTGTCAATGCAATGTTCCATATTAGAAGGTAAAAATATATCGATACATTATTTTCCTGCTTTAGAAAAAGAGATGAGAGGCAGATGTATCAGTGACGTAAGCTAGAAAACCTGGTATCAATGCTGTCTGAAGAAATAGTGTTTTTTTCACTTTTCATTTTGTGTTTGTGCATGCCTTTGGAGAACATCAGTGCATTTACCTCCCTGTTGAATAAACAAAGAGAAGGAAGGGTCATATCACAGCAGAACACATGAATGAATCACCATATGTGTGGAGGTGACCAGGTAATTCCACCTGGAGTGAAAAATAAATCAAAACC
This sequence comes from Acanthurus leucopareius, assembly GCA_029814765.1. NCBI lineage: Eukaryota > Metazoa > Chordata > Actinopteri > Acanthuriformes > Acanthuridae > Acanthurus > Acanthurus leucopareius. Next base: position 17,196,094 of record JAQMCX010000050.1, on the reverse strand, counting down.
TGAGAGTTTAGAGCCAGCAACTATATAGTGTGTAACAAATACTGTCTCTGTTGCTTTTCCTTGGACTTTATGACAGAACATGTGCTGTTGAAATAAAAAGCTGGTAAACATAGAGGGAAGATATTGTGAGAAAGGTGTGAACTCCTCCAAAGATCTCTGGTGGCTGGAAAGATGCTCTGTAAAAAATAATTGTATCATATGAACAAAGCAGTGTGTGGGTGTTGAGGAGCAACTGCAAACAAACGTGTTACTCAAAATGAGAAAGTAGACTCTCATCTCAGCCATCCCATCTCCTCCTCCTTTCAATAGCTTGAGACACAGTTGACCAATAGCGCCTCACCCAATACCCTTATCACCATGTTTGGGAAATATTGCTGCACCACATCATGCCAAGATTAAAAAATCTGCAACACAAGACCTCTATTCAACAGAATCTAGAAACAATTTTTAACTGTCTATCCTTTATCAATCAAGTATCTGTCTCTTGTGCTCAATCAAAATAATTTACTGACCTTTTGTAAATGTATTACTTCTCATGGCTAGTGTTAATGGTATGGATTTCCCATCGCCCCCAGGAGTAATGGAGCTTCAGCACAGGAAAAGTTTAAGGTGTGGACAGGAGGATCCATTCTCGTGTGGGCCAGCCGGAATAAAATCAAGAATCCTTCACCCTTATTGGATAACAGAGGTTCTAACGATCTTAAGAGTTGCAAGTTTGTAATGTCTTGCTGTTGCAACAAACCAAGCCATTACCTCTAAGACTGCCCTTTGAGCTCAAAAGTATGAAGAAAAATGTGGAGATGTTCAGAACTACTTTTAGAAGCATGGCTAGATGGAAGGTGATTCTACTGTTAGATCAAATACCCTTATAACCTCTTGAACTGATTGCTTTGACTTATGGGGTTAATTAAAGATGACTTTTGTAGCACTGCCATAAAGTTGACTCTGTTTCCTGATGTTTGATCTTAAAAACACCCTTTCATTCAACAAGTTGGAAATTAAAAGATTCTGGTTCAACATGCTTCTTTTCCATGTTGTCCCCACCTGCTATGTCTTAGTCCTCCCTGGTGTAAGAATCGTGGTTGGAGTTGATTTAAATCGCAAGACCTTGTTCAGTGCCCACGGTCTAAACACCAACAGTCCTCCCAGCTCAAAGCTCTGAGTCTGGGTCTCTATGCTGGTTGAGCACATAACAGCTAATATGGCCACTTTTTGTTTCACATCTACATATGCTAACAAGCCAGTGACAGCTATTAGGAACTGACATATATGGTTACAACAAAGAGAATAGCAAGCAGCTGTGGGCAATTACTCTGGTGATGCGATTCTGCTTCTCATTTGTTTGGGGTAACCATAAATGGGTGGCTAATTCTTACATATTACATGCTGAGGCTTTAAAAATAAAGCACATGTCCTGACCTACAAAAGGCAAGCATAGTAATCACTTCATAATTTATAGGTCATGAAATACATTTGGTACTACATGAAAACAAAACTGGCTGGCAGTGCAACAGTTTAATTGTTATCTGTTTTTAACACTACCAGCATGTGATGATATAGATATCTTAAAGCAAGAAATTGTGAACTGTAAACTATAAAATAAAAAACTGAATTAGGAAAAAATTATTGAAATAAAAGCCATAGGGTATCCATCCTGAAGAAGGCATAACTCTTTCTGTAAGGCAAGGTTTGGGCATAATACTGTGAAGACAGTACAAACTGACATCAAACCTACCTTCCTCTCAATGCGTCACATGTTGACAGTAAAATTTGATCGATACGCAGAGTGAGACTCAGTCACCAGAAAGCCCAGCTCCATTTACATATGTGTGTGTGAGCCATTAGCCTGTCAGATCAATTGGCAATTTGAGTAGGTACCTGTGTCTGTTGGCCTCTTGGCAAACCTAGAGAACATCTGGCTCCTGCATCTATTCTAAATTTTGAAAAGGGTTTTATGGGTTGCTTGCGTTTGCTAGACCCATGTTATGTAATTGTGTTGCGTAAGTCAAGCCCTCAAGGGGATTATTGGTAGATTGGAAGTTACCTCTTCCTGCCTATGCTGTAGAGAGGTATCCTCTTCAGAGCGAGGAATAATAGCTGAGGAAAAGCTCCACTGATGTTTCTTAAATATATATTCTGAAAACTCCAAATTTAATGAGCTTTGTCTTTTTTCCATCTTGTTTCCTACTCTCTCCCTGTTTCATTTATTATTTGTTTCCTCCCCCAATAATACCATGCAGACACATTGCTTACCTACCTCCTCTTCTACTTCTTTGTCAGGTGTGAGCACCATGTCCTCTAAACCTCACCCTCCTCTGATGAAGAAGCACAGTCAGACAGACCTGATAAGCCGCCTTAAGAGCCGGAAGATCCTTGGAGTTGGCGGCGAGGATGATGATGGTGAAGTGCACCGCTCAAAGGTCAGTTTTTGTCATGTGATATTTTAATTGTATCATTATTATTCAATATAGCCAGTAATGTGGTCAACATAGGCAAGTAGCCAGTGCATTAGTGCGACAAACAACTTAGTCATAAATGTAAGCATGTTTTAAGCCATCAAATGTATGATACTGCAGTAATGCATGAGAAAAAAATGGCAATAAACCAAAATTGCATTCATAAACCGCTATAGATTCCTTTTAAAGCCACAATGGGCTGCTAATTGGCTCATCACTCTCATAGTGTCCCATTGTGTGCATTTGCGTGTTAATGCTTCAATGAATCTAGATCACATAATCCCATGAGCTCCTGCAGCTCCACTGAGATGTGACTGGCTCCTCTGGGAGACTCCCTGACTCTTGCATCTCATGTATTATATTCCAGCTTCACATGTATTTTACTGCAGTGCACAGTGATGTCATGCAGGTTTGTGCCAGGAGAAGTAAAGCAAAACACTTGTTACATACATGCATTTTCAGGTGCACAGTGGCAGACAACAATAATGTCATTTTCCCCTTCAGAGGGTTCAGATATCAAGCTTAGATTTTTTAATTCGGATTGCTTTGAGTGATAAGCAGAGCAGACTGTTCCTCACTGAAATTTTAATCAGGCAAGTGGGAGAAGGGAACAGAAGCGAGTGGGCATAGGGTGGTGGCTGATAGCTTGTGATGAGATGTCGACCCCCTTTTCTCAGCCCTCCTGAGTGTTTGTTTTCTCTCTTAATGTTTTAGCGGGAAGCCTAGCCTAGACATCTGCCACTCAAATCCCTTTAGCAAATCATACTGATAGATACATGTACTAATAAAGAAAGAGAAACAGTGAATGCTTAAGATCTTTGAGGTTGGATACTGTCTGTACTGATTAAACAGTCACAGACAGTAACACAATATTTGGGCTAATGAGGTCTTTTGTACGAGCTGTTTTGAATCTTAGGTTTCCTTATTTCATTGTGACAATGACCCTGATTTAGAAATAATACTGTTGCTCCTACAATGTAATTGTTCACCTCTTGTAATGCATTGTGCTGTTACTCTTGAGTTGTTCCATTTATCCTTGCCACAAGTGTTTGTGGTAAAGAGACCCATGGGATCTCACAGTAAGGTTAGCTGCACCAACAGAGTCGGTTTGAGGGAGAAACATTTGACTCTGTGCCTGTGGTCCCTGTAAACAAAGGAGGGAAGTGCTCCTGTAGTCAACTTACTGCCTTTTTTTACCGCTTTGAGATAACAATACTGTTCCTGTTACTAATGCCTCAGCGCGAAAGATGCTTTGTATTTATGCTACCATATGTTTGCGACCATGCCAAGAGCTATTACTGCCCATTGTGGCACTGCCTGCTTCTTTACACTGCCGGTACACATCTTAAGTGCTCAATTCATGGAGCAATGACTAAACTCTGACAGCCTTAACCCACTTTGTGTATATTTTTTGTCCCAGATAATTTTCACTGAGATACAAATGAAATTCTGATCTCTCTGTGTTACTGCACAAACAGGAAACATCCAGAAGTAAATACTCAAGTTACATATTTTAGGTTTGTGATAACAGATTTGCTTTAATGTTTTACATGCTCAGTGGCTAAAAAAATAGCCCTTTGTGTACTGAATGCAGCTGACTGAGTGACTGCTGACAAGGCCAGCTAAAGCAGCTGTGATTAAGTGTTTCTCCACAGACAGCATTGTGTTTTTCTTCCTTTTCCTGTTTCTCCCTCTCTCCCCAACTTCCAGCCAACTTCCATCTGCTCTATTCCACCCAAAGCCAACCCTGTGCCATCAGTTTTCTCTTTTCTCATGCCAGTCATGAAATGTATGTGTCCCTGTCAGAAACAGCCCCTGAAATCATGGCACAAAAAGACTGATTGACCTAGTCACATGATCGTAGCTGGCGTAGAAGGATTCAAGTGCAGGCACTTCCGCTGCAGTACAAGGAGAGATGTTATTAGTCTAGTGTGACTCTATATCTTAATATCATTACTAGTTTGACTCAAAAGTGTCTTTTGTTGAGGGCTCTGCTCCAATGTCAAAGATAAAAGCAGTGGGGAGTGAAAGGAAGTGTTTAAGTGTCTAAAAGAATCAGTAACAAAGAAATTCCCTTTTTGCTTCATTTACATTAAGACACATAAAATCTTTTCATATCATTTGGTCCTATTTTTGACAAGTACCAATTCTACAAAGATGCTTAAAAAGACCATTTTAATGGTTGCTATTGCTTCATTTTGTGTTTGTATATGTTGAAGTGAATAACTAAACAATAACTTTAAGGGTTGTTCCTGCACTGATACTAGTACTAGAAGTAAGTACCATAAAGCTTCAAATGGTGGATTGGGTATTGGCAATATGCAAACTTATGATATAATATATATTATATATTATTGTATTATATTCGATATCACATAATTTAGTTGCCACAAAATGAATACCTCTCCTTCCCCCTCTCAAGAAAACCACTAGTAAATTTGAATTTTGGAACCCATCCCTGGCTTCAAGTAAGAATGGAAAAGAAATTCTTTGTTACATATTCAAAAATTTCCATTCTTGTATCCCAAATGATTACTGACTCTTGTTAAAAGAAAAATGTAATGCAACACAGTGGTAAAAATGCCTATCTCAACTCTTTCTATCATGCAACAGACATCAAATTTAGAAGTATATAATTATAAAACACAAAGTTGATCAGTTTAATCTTTTATTTAACTATATGTATTAAATTGGAAATTATTTGTATATATATGATTCTGTTTTTATTCATGATTCTGTTTTTATGTATTTTCACACAGCTCTGCCCAAGCCTTCCTGAAATTGGGGTTGTATAAATAACTTGTAATATTTTTAGATATCATATTGAGTTAATGAGAATACCTTTTCGTGATGATTTAATGGAGCATCTTAATAGAATACAGCTGTTTTTTTTAAATGCTCCAAAAGCAGTGCTCAGTAACATTCACATGGTGGCAAAACTTTGAAAACCCATGTTTTGATCATTCTAGTATGTGACATGAATCATTTCATTTTATTCACTCTGACATTTCACAGACTTGTCGAGCATAAAAGTAGTTTCCAACTGATAGTGAGCTCCCTGTAAACACTGCTAGCCAGAAAATGATTCATCGTCCCTGCTTTAGTGTTTTTCATACTTCAGCGTATTTTTAGTGTCAGTGACGCCATGTCTCACTGCAACACAAGAGCAATTTCTGAGGGAAAAGATAGGGAACTCATTGATGTTAGGGAAGTAATAGGACCTGAAGGCTTTGAAAAAAGGAATTTAACTTCACAGCCAACCTACAAACTATGGTTTACTGCCTGTTCAGACTGAATATTATTTTCTCTCTTTCCCATTCTATGGTTTGTCTGTCTTTGCATATTTTTGGATAAAAACAAACAAGTGAACAGGACATCTGATTTTAGTATAATTTCTGAGCATATTTTATCCTCACATGCAAGTAAAATGTCAGTCTCTAGACCACCCTTTTACGTTTTGGTATATTTACAGATATACATATACGGAGCACATAGATTGTCTCTCTCCAGTCTGTATAACACTTTTTACATGCAACATGTTGCATATCAATTTTTTACTACAATTCTTCTGAATACTGACTACTCAGGCATTCGGATTTTAACTTTGTCTGTCTTCTATCATTTACCTCCTGTGAACAATTAATGTCATTATGAATTAATCTGTTAAATATATTTTTATCTTTAATATTATTTTGTTTACTTGTCAAAGAAGTGTTGAGAATGCCCATCACAATTTCTCAGAACTCAAGATGATTTCTTGTTTGAGCAACTGTCTGAAATGCAAAGATATTTAAGTTGGTAAAAGAGGCTTGAACCACCAAATGCTTGTCAAAATGTTTTATAAATGACTTGGATTATCCAAAAAAAATCATAAAATGTATGAACTAATTGTTTAATCAAAATATCATACTAGCCTTAAGGCAGTTCTGTATTAATATTAGCATGATGGTATTATCAGACTAAACAGAAAGAGCTTAAGAGTATGCTGGGATTTTTTTAGTGTTTTTTTTTTTTTTTAAGAGGTTTATGTTAATATATTTGTGCCCAAGCAGAGTTAGATAAAACAAATTGCCAATTATTAGCATCCCAGCATCTTCTAGCATCTGGGATAAGAAATTCTTTTCCTAACAGATTTTACTCAGTAAATACTTGGGGGTGTCTGTGTGGCAATTCATGAATATTAACTGTTTTTATTTCAAACTGGAATAAATAATTACTTCATTTGTCATAGTTTTCTACTACTAAATGGTTTAAGCTGTCAAGATTATAAATTGAATATGCTTAATTCTCGTGTTGCCAGAATAATGTAAATTTTAATAGAAAAAAAGACCTCTCTTCTGGCACAGACATTAGTTGGTTATTCATACAGAATTTATTGCAAGATGTTGTCACAGCATACCTCTTAATCTGCAGAGGGTGATAAAGACAGTGTCTCTAATTAACACCTTAATGGGTCCTTTTTTGACACTCAGCTTCTCTTTTTCTTTTCTTGTCAGTGCTTTGTTTAATATGCTTCTTTCCAGTGGCTTGCTACTGTTGACAACACTAAATACACCTACATGGAGGGCACTTTATTCTTACTTATGTGGTGCTTTCTTCAGGCCTGTCAGAATTGGTATCTGTTGAAATGATTAGATTGTTTTATATTTCCCTTTTAACAACTCATTTCCTTTTTCTTTTGTCTTGCCTTTCTCAGATCAGTCAGATGCTTGGAAATGAGATGAAGTTTGCAGTGCGAGAGCCTATCGGGCTGAGGTGAGACTTTGACTGCTCGGAACATTTCACAGTTAACACAGCAGACTGTATGAGGTCATCTGTGTAGCACTTACAGTAAAGATCAGCATCTTGTGAATGCTGAGAAAACAAATGTACAATCAGTATTGTACATAAATACATTAAAGAAAAGAAACAGTCATATAATGTCTCTCTTCTTAGGGTGTGGATACTGATCTCAGCAGTGGGTTTCAGTGTTATGGCCCTAATGGTAAGTGTTGCTTTGATTAAGCTAAAAAGTCCTTATTTGATTTCTTGTTTCCTTGTCTTTTGTCCTTCCTGTAAGTGCATCGATTGTGATGTGATCTCTTCTGTTTAGGGCCTACTTATGCCATTGTTATGTAAAAGCTTGCAGATTCACCTGGTTGATGCCGATGTCATTCAATGTTAAATTGTATTAGATTGTTTCCTTTGGCTGTTATTATCAACGAGCTTCCTTCATAGATGGTTCACATGCTGTTGTGAAAAAAGATTTCACTGTAAAAAATAAAAAACCGTAAATTATGTGTTTTGACACATTTATGAAAGATAGTGCTGGCAAAGACAGTCAATGAGCAGAGACATAAAAAGAGGAGAGAAACTTTGATAGAGGCGAAATAGTGTGTGAGTTACTGTAGATTCTTTTCCAACTTATCAGCGAGGGACATCTGGAGAAACAGCTACGTCTTTGTTGGCCATGCCACCTAAATGCTCAATATACTCAGTGTTCAGGACACATGCAGTGATTCCAAATCACAGACAGGAAGACTTTGTAAATGCTACTGCATTTTGGGGTCTTATGGGGAGAACAGAATGCTGTTGTGTTGGTTTGACAGAGTTGTGTTGTGCTTTTGTCTTCCAACACAGGCCCTGGTGTTTCCCAACCAGTTATATGAGCTTGTTTTTGAGGAGGAGCTCTCCACGACTAACATCTCTGTTCGCCTTTATGGAGGAGCATTGCTTAGTAAGTCTTTACCCATAAAATGAAGACAAACAAATTAAAAATGCTCAGAGCTATTCATGCCTTCTTATTTATATCTGCAGTAAAGTTAATATACTACAGCTGTGCATGAGGGAGTGCATTCACTGTGCTGCAATCATGCTGACACACACCCATTTTTATTTTTATTTTTATACATGCTAAAAGTAAACACTGCTCAACTACACATTGTCTCTTGTAATAATGCCTTTTTATGTATTTGTTACAATTCACACACATGTATTCAGATAATATATAAAGAGCTCCCTTCTTTCCGCAGAATCATTCCTTTAGGCAACAAGCAAATGCTGCACAAGTTTATTCAGTTCAGTGTATCTACAGTTCACTGTGAGGGCTTGACAGTACAGAGACCAACTCTCCAGAACGTTCACAGCAATGGCTTTAGTCGCCCCTGTGTCTTTTAATGTATCAGGTCCAAACAGCTGTTGGAAACTCAGTACAGAAAGTCAGGACAATGTACGTGTTGTGTATATATGCTTAATTTATGTATGCGTGCATGGGTTTGCCAGGTTGCTCAGCCATCACACATTAAGTTGTGTGAGGATTTTTTTTTTTTTTTCCTCTCCTGTGCCATGCCACCAACAACAGACAATCGATCCTCATAAATATGCCAGGTAATTATGGCATTTGTGCTTGCTCTTCTATCACAGGAGATGTGAGCAATTATTTTAATGGCAGTAGTTTGAGACAAAGCTGTTAGGCAAGTCAGTGAGTCAGTCCCTCAGTTGGTGATTGCAGGGTTTGTGATTGCTCTGTAAAGAGGCACAATGTGACAATGACAGAGATGCAGGTGGCACATAGGTTGCTTCTTAATGGAAAAGTAAGCTGGGATAATAAGAGGGATGAGGGCAAAGGTCAAGCATATAGTCACTAAATTTTCCAGGTTGTCTCCCTCAGCTTAGTCAAGCAATAACATATGTCAGCACCTCGACCTTAATGTAAATAGAGGAGAACAAAATATTTAATCTATCTGAAATGCTCTGCACCTCCTTAGAAGACATTTATGGAAATACAAGGCGAAACCTCACACTGTACTTGAACTCATTGTATACATATTTTAATAAATCTGTACTGTGTAAAATCTGAACGCATCAAAAATAACCCTCTGCATGATTACTAGATTGCCTGAGGAGAGAGAAAACATTAAACACATGGCACTGTGGAGGAAGATATGAATGAAGCAGCTTTCTATCTCATAAGGCTGACAAAAGACAGGCGGCTTTATTTTAAATGTCAGCAGGGCTGTGGGGAATCGAGAAGGAAAAGGAGTGATGTCTTACAAGACAAAGAGCGGTTAAGGAGGCGAAGGATGGGGTCTCATCTGCCACACAGATGGAACCTGGCAGGGAGAGGATACAGTCCATCAACCCTCCCACCTTTCCGCCCACCCCTTCTCGTTTCCACCACCTCACTGCGTGTGTTTGTGCCTGTGGGTGTCTGTGTGTGGGTAGAAGTGAGATACAGGAAAACTAACTGGAAAAATGGCGGGGGAATCAAATGATTGAGCACAGGCTTTTATCAGAATCAATGAGTCAGAGCATTTAAAGGAATCAATCGGCTAATTATCACTGTGTGCACATGGCATCGCAGATTACAGTTAGACTACAGAGTTTACAGATTACAGAGTACAGTTGCAAGTAAAGTATTCTTCCAGTAGTTTTGTCAGTGGCATTGGTCCTGAATGTGTAGGAGTATTTTTCCTGAGTTTCCATTTTTTTCTGTTTTCTTTTTATTGCCTCTGAACCTTTACATTCTCCATGATTACATCATTTTTCAGGCCTGGCCCTCATCATGTGGAATGGTCTCTACACAGCAGAGAAGATTGTAATCCAGTGGACTCTACTTAGTGAGGCCTGTTACTTTGCTGTCCAGTTCCTAGGTAAATGAATATTTCCAATGTATTACATTACAGTTTTGGTTTGTATTTTTCACCTCAGCTGTTATTATTGCAACATCAGAATCTACCTTTTCTATATGCCTTAGATAGTGACAGGAGTTAAGACAACCCACTTGTCAAATTTTACTAGAGGATTTTGCAAGTGTATGTGTTGACACTGCCATCTTGTGTTCATAGCGTAAAGTTACTGCCTTGCATTAAATGAAATATGTGCATTAAACCAATATTTCTTTTGATGTAAAAATTTGAAATGATATCGTGAGATCCACTTTGCAAAGGTCAGTGTAGCTAGAAAATCATGTGCTATCTGTATATCCTATTTTAAGCACTAAATATTGTTTTTTTGTTTCAGTGACATCTTTCACCTTAATGGAGATTGGCATCCTGCCGAATGCTGCCATGCTCCTGCTCCTTAGTAGAGTTCTCTTCCTTGCGGTCACCATGACTTACTACTACCATCTGGGTCGTAAGCCGAAGAAGATCTAAGCTGGCTGTGTGATACTTGCAGGGAGGGGACAGCTGAGCATCAATCACGAATGCGGGGTCAGAAGGTTTGGAATATTTTTTGACTGGGGCTTGCAGCATTACCAGTGGATACCCTTGCCCCTGTCCATGGGACCTAGCCTGTTGTAACCCCTAGTATTCAACAGATGATCAGTGTCACATTCCGGACTCTACAACAAGCACGAGAAACCTCATAGTGAAAGTAAATTACTCTTTCTCTGAGCTGTGAGGTCAAGCCCCTCTTGACACACATTCCTCCTTTTGTCATTACAAAGAAGGAGTTAGCAGTTTTGTAGTGCATTGTGTTCTTGTGTCACCTATCATGATTTAATACCACAGTAAAGTATAATTTTGAACATTCGGCTATGTTCATGTACAGCTTACATGAATTCCAGATTCAGTATTTAGTGTTATCTGATAAAAGCTGCACCTCCACACCACTTTTTAGTCATACTCAAGGATCATGAGTTTGTGTTTTCAAAAGTTGTGTGTTTGACTCTGTTGATGTAACCTCATACAGTTTGTATGCTTAAGTGAAGCTTGAATATCTGGGCTTTTGCATGCTTCTCTGAAACTTCTCCAATTAACAACCTGGATGGAAAAAGCATCAACTGTACTTAGTGTAAGATTCAGGTGCAGTCAGATAAGCTCATATAGCACACAGAGGAAACTCTTTATGGTCAGTTTTTTACTCTCAATCATGCCCATCAGTCATATTCAGATTTAGATTGTCCAGATAGAATTCTGAATCTACACATTTTTCAGGGACAAAATGATTTTTATTTTATTCCTTAAGGTCAATAAGTTCTACCAAAGTGAATAGGAATTGTTTTGTACTTACAATCTTGTATTACACTACTGAGATTAATACATGTATAATGATTAGAATTGCACATATGAACAGACTCAAAGAAGAAAAGCAGTGTATTCCTCCTCTTGTTGTGTGTGCACTGTAGGACTTAAGCCTGAGTGATCTGACAAAAAGTATTTAACATCCTGACCTTTACTGTAAAACAAGTGTCACAAGCCGAGCATGTCAGTGTGTAGGGCAAACAAACCTGAGCTGGTTCCTCTTTGGTGATGTAGCATAGTTTTTTACATACACCGTATCCTTAGCCTTGCCTTAATACTAAGTATTGACCAGTCATCAACACTGCATCCTACTTCTTGCATATATGTAAATAAAGGTATTTACTATTATGTGGTATTCTTGTAAACCGAACAGGGAACTTGTTCAGTATTTGTTAAATAATTTTCAAAGGTTGAGCTTTCTCTTAGCGTGTTATTTTTTACTTATTTAAGTGACATTTGTGTTTTTCGATGTAATGCATGCAGTATAATCCAGCAAAACAAATAGCTCCAACTGTGTAGCAAGCTGCCACCAAGTAGAATGCAAAGCTGATAGAGATATTTATGGTGGTGGATAGAAGTAAAAGCAAAAGCCTGAAAAGGAAAATTTGATTTATATAAAAAACTGTGTAAATAAAAAAGATATTATCTAAAACTTTTCAGTTTTCACCCTATCGATAGGTTCATTCCATTTTCTACCTCCTGATACCTGGCACACCTTCAGGTACAAGACATCCCAGCTCAGTTTTTGTATAGGGCTGTGCCAGCAATTTTGATTAGTCAACTGCAATGTCTGTAAATCATATTCTTCAGCACCTAAGGCCAGTGAAAAAGACAAGTTTTAATTTTAAGTCGAACAGCACTCTGTAGCTATCCTTCAAAGGTGGTCCATATTGTTGCAAATGACCACCTTGAGTCCTGCCCCAGATAGGAGTGGTCCTGAGGTTAGAGTGATTGAGGGTTTGCAGTTAAAAGTCCAGCACTGAAGGCAGATGTGCTTGTCATTTGGGTGAGCTTTCAGTTCAGATAGGGAACGTGAAACATGGGTGAGGTCTCCTGTATTCCTGAAAAGTTGTAATTATCCTATTTCCAGTGTTTAATTAGATGCAGCTCTCCAGAGTGACATTGTGTGCCCCAACCTACTGCTCTGTCCTGACTAACGTGGTAATTATGGAGTTCAAGAAAAATGTCATTCCATTTCCGTTGATACTACGGGCCTCAAATCATCAACCCTGTAAAATGAAAGGGTCTGTAAGCAGGTTATTTTAGGAGAGATGGGCAGTTTTTAGTGGATGGGCAAAAGAAGGGGGTGGCAAAGAAATGGCTCTTTCATTCTCCCAGTTCTCTGACGTAAATTAATCCAGAGCATTAGTAAGTTGTGTCCCTGAAAGCTTTGAGGAATGTAAAGTTGACCTAATTATTCCCTCTGATGTAGATCCAACATATATTGTACTGTTGTGAATAACATACCAGGTCAAACTGTTTCAAGTTGTAGCAGTGTGTTTTTATGTATATATGTGCTATATTGTACCTCAAAGATGAATTGTTATGGATTTCCACAATTTAGTTTGAAATAAAGGACACTATTGTTTATTTTGAAGACTGGAAAAGACATTTAATAATCTGTGTTCCTCATCTTTTCTTATAGACATATATAGGAATGCCAAAAATATTATTTTGTCACGACTTTATCAGTGTACTACTTTAAAAAATGATCAGTTTATGGTACTTAAATATCACTCAGTGAGCAATTACAGAGAACCTCTGTTGTGCACTGGGGTAATGTATTTGTTTCATTTCAAAGGTTTCAAACTGTGTTAAAAGGCTGACAAATGAACATCAAATAATATAAGAAATACATTCCCTGAGAAGAGCTTTCAACTCAGTGAGAACATCCAGTTCCTACACGTTTTCCCTATGAAATGAGCATGAGTTTGCTTTAAACATGTATAAGTGATGCCCAGCAGCAAAGGTTAGACTGTCGTTTTTGTTATTATACAGTCTGTAAGTGAGTTCCATAAGTTTAGAACCAACAGCCAAGAGCAGCCTGTATTGTGGAGAGTCTTCATCAAAATGTCCCGTTCAATTCAATAAAACATATTACTTAACAAACCAGTGCCCACAACTTTGTTTTAACATGTCTGAAGAAACGAGACAGATGTTATGTAATCTCATTCTTTGTTTAGTGTTTTCTGTTTGGTGGTGACGAACGTGTCACAACTTGATCTCTGCACAAAGATCTGTTCTGTGAATTTAAAATGAATCTACGCAGTGTAGCCTACCACATTACCATTCACGTCTCCAGTCCTCAGCCCTTTTTACACACACTCATTGGACCAACAGTGAAAAGGGGGACTGTGCTGCACAGGAAATGTGTGTGGTGAGGGTTGTTTATAGGTGAAAAGCTTCCATGTGTCTCTGTGTTTGCATTCTCCCCATACTTTCCAGTTAACATATTGAGACCTGGTGTATTTCTTGAGGCATGTTGGTAAACAGACTTTGAAAAGGGCCTATAATGGATCATTTAAAAGGCAGACTTAAACATTTTGTCAGGTTTACACAGCAGCAGTTTAAGATTAACCAGTTATATTTATTATAGTTTGAAGCTATTTTTGTATTTAAACACATGTAAATATAATCAGTTAATTATAAGCTAGTGTAACTTACATGATGTTTCAGTAGACTGGACAGGAGCAAAGTTAATTATTTTGTGGTCTGAAAACCTTTGTCCCTTATAATTACAAAAACGTAAGATAATCTCAAATAACACAAACTGTCTTTATGGGATCATTAGATAAAACTAATGAAGGAGTAAGTGCTCAGTTACTATCAGTGGCAGAATGTAACCGTACATTTATTCAAGATTGTAAGTGCAAATTTGAGATACTTGTGTTTAACTTGATTTTTTTTCATGGCACCTAATACTTCTACTCCATTACATTCAGAGGGAAATGTTAAACTTTTTGCTCAACTACATTCATTTTTCAGCTTTAGATACCAATTTAAAAAACCTAAAAAGAGCTTATAAAACATGTTTTGTTTTGAATAAAACTCACATCAGTTAATTCAAGAACAGCTAAACCAAATAGCTGGTACCTGATAAGTCAGTCGACTGAAGTTAATTGACAACTCATCATCAAAGTCACCTATCAAGTAAAAATTACAATTATTGGGTCCAGCTTTCTGGATTGGCTGCTTTTTTTCAACTGTTTAGGCTTATTTCTAATAATTTGGAGTTGGCTAGATAATCAAATCATTTTATGAGACTTGAGACACTTGATCAATCAATTCAAAAAATAGTAATAATAATAAAGATAAAATAATCAGGAGATTGTTCTACAACAAAAATAATCATTAGTTGTAGTCCTACACAAATCTGTTAAAAATGTTCAACCCTAACCAACTATTACAATAAAACCGATTATATTGATGCAAGAGTGAAAGTAGTCTCATGATGATATATAATATTAAATGATAGCGCCTATTGTTCTGTATCGAGTGCTTTGGAAACTGTAACTACATTTTCCATATCATACATTCAATGCCCCACTTCTAGTTACAAAATAGTATTTTTTTTACATTAAAATTTTCACTTAGATGAAGGATCAGAGTACTTCCTCCATCATTTTTATAGTAAGAAAATGCACCATCTTTACAAAACCGTTAAGCTCGACAGGCACGAAAGGGTTAAGCCCCGCGCACCGTGGGGGTTTGAACACACACACAAACACACACATAATACTTGTTTCTCACCACACACAGTTCAGTCGCTATTCAAGCAGGACAGAAGACGGTCGACCTTTCAGCCAACAGTCATCATCTTTGGAGGACAAGTCAAAGTAAGTTTTCGTCTTCGTTGTGTTTATAAGAGTAGATAACGCTAGCAATGCTATAGAGATTAGCTACAACTTAACGTATAAAGTTAACATTAGCGCTGTGCGCTTTGCCTATGGGAAACTTTCTGACCAACGTTAGCTCTACAAATATTTTTCTGCCAACGTTATCTAGCAGAAAGTCAAAGTTAGCTTACACGTTTCAGCAGATAAGTTAGTTAGCCAAGGTTAACTTTCGCTAAAGTGTTTGAAATCTTTGAAATATGTAAAAGAAACTGTTAATTTCACTGTCAGTTCTCTCTTGAGGGACAGTGAAAATAAAAGTAACGTAATGTGAACTGTCTGTAACGTTACAGTAGCAACTTGTCAAAGTCAATTCTTAGCTTTTTCTGTCTTTATATTTTGGCAACTTTATCTGTTAAGGGTTTCGATATGTTGTAATATTATTCACGAAAGATTAATCACGTATCGCTCTTCAACTTAACTCTTTTTCACTATGAGTAAGACTTGACGTTACGCTGGTGTCAAATTAAGGACTTTCCAGATTCACCTTACTGCAATTGGTTCAACTTAAGTCATTGTTTCAGTATTTCATGGACTAGAAATATTAGCCAACTGAGAAATGTCATGTTACAGTGTGTTAGAACGACTGTCCTCGTCGCAGGACTCAATTTTGCAATTTTAAAGTGTATTTACCCTCCAGGACACTTTTCCTGTTAATGGGCAATCAGCTCCGATAAAATCTGTTATTAAAAGTTGATGTGTATTGTGGGCTAATGTACGAGGTCATTGTTTTATAACAAAAGCCCTGGTTATGAACACATTTCTTTTTGACATTTCTCTGCATGTTTATTTTAGAACAGAGAGCTCTTTTAGAAAAGAGCTGCCAGAGAGTTTTTAATGAGACGGAAACTTATTTTTTATTAAGAAACGTGTGTATGAAAAAGGAATGACAGAAAATGAAAAGGTTGTGAGCTGTACAGACGCAGTCTTGTGGCAGAGCTGATAAGAGGCTATGAGTTACAGACCTACCCACAACACAGGAGGCACCATCCCATTGCCCCAGTGCTTTTTAGGTGCAAGCCCATGCAATATTATGCTTTACACTGTAGGATAACATCCATTGCTTGTTTCAGTGTCAAAAACCACCTTAAGTTGGAGGATGACTTTATTAAACTAATGAGTTTAATCCTGTAGAGAGGTAGAAAAATACTGCCATCTAGTGATTTTTCTGTAATCATTGCTTATATAAGCCTATTTATAGCTTATAATTATCAAACTGAATGTTTTGGTCACTATGTGTCTTTAGTAACTGAATATATTGATTGTTTTATTTCACCTTGCCTTACTTGTATGAGTGACAGCTACATTTGTTTAAAGGAAGAACACTTCTCTTTTAATCCCCAAAGTTTAAATATATCAACTCTGAGCTCACCTCCTGCTGGTAATCAGGTCCAGATCAGATGAGAACGGTATTCAAGTGTTTATTCCTCCAGAAGTTCCAGTCCACCCCTGACTTTGAATCATCATCAGCATCTGTCTGCCAGTGCTTGTCTTAACGCTTTGCCCATTCAACCCACACAATATTCGAAGCCCCCCGATGTGTGTGATAGCCTATGCAATTAAATTAGAATTCTAAAGTCAGACCCCTAAAGGAGTTTTAGTATATTTGGCAACTGATTTCAGTGTATCAAATAATCAGCTAACTAGTTGGAGCAATTGTAGTACTAATGATGCACAACTTGCCTTAAGAGGTTAAAAGAGTGGCTTTCGAATCACTTTTGAAGCAAGTTGTGACGGAATTACAATTTTTTAATATATTAAATTAATTATATTTAATATATTTCAATATCAGAAAATAATTATCTTTGTTCTTATTTTTATCTAGTTCAACTTAGAAAGTAATTTAAGGTAATTTTCCTTCAGTAACTTCTTCGTTTTTTGTATAAAGGCTCAAAGGATGATCAGTGATATCTTGAAGCACTACTTAAAAACCAGCAGTGCTCAGTAATATCTTGTTGCCACAGATGCTTTATTGTTTCCACTACATGGTGGGAACTTGGCTGGCATTGAATCCCCCCGGAAATTTTCTCCTCTATATCATACAGTAAAAGGCTTAATGGGAAATCCCCTCCCACTCTCATAATTTGTTGGGGCAAGTTTGTTGTAGCAACTCAGCTAATGTCACATTGTTTGGACTGCAGATTTGAATGACAGAAATGAATGTACATAAACTTTTGAGTACAGATAATTGATATTTTAATAATGCAAACTATCATTATGAGAGGACGTGTTCTCACCCTTGTGAGCTGCATTATTACTCAGTGAAGAGTACACTACCAGTACCTGTTCCTCTCTCTATATATATATGTATATACACACACACATGTGGTGAAGCTGTTTCCTTTTATATAAACAAAGTTTATACTTTTTGGTTTAGTGACCAACATGCTACTGCAGACAGTCAGCTATATTCTGTCTGTCAGTTGTATAAACAAGGTTTTTGCAGATGTCAAAGTAGGATTCTGATGAAGTATTAAGGGCTTTAGTGCCAGAATGGTGTGGGCAGCTCCATGCCAGTATGATGGTCTCACAGATGTGGAAATGGGTCATAGGCTAGATGGGTATGAGAGGACATGGTGGTGATCTGATTTGGCACATTGCCTGACTTTTTGTGTACTAAGGGGCTGTAGTTGATCCATGCTGGGTCCATTACAGACAGAGCTGATGCCATCTGCTGCTAATGCTTTTTTCATTAACATCTCTACCCAGTGTGTCAGCAGTGACTCTTTGTTTATGAAATAACGCTGAATTTGACTGAATATCTCCTCCAACCTAAACACTGTTTTAATGTACGCACCTTATGCCAAACCAAAGGGAAGGAAATTGTGGCTACAAAGGTAACCACAAGCCTATTCTCATCTATTTGTGCTGTACAGTTTCAGAAAATCTATGTAGTCTTTTGATGACAGCAGCATTATGAATACTAGCTGTTGTACAGGGTTGTAATGGAACTGTTTCTTGAAGTTGCCATTCGACTCTGCTTTGAGTTTCCAGTGGACTTTCCACTCCATAACTTTAACCTCAGAACAGATTTGTCTTTTGCTTCCAGGGAGTAGAGTATAATTGAGTTTTTTTTTATCTAAGAGGTTTCAGCAAAAATAAACAATTCTATTTTCCCAAATCTGTTTAATATGTAAGCTTACATGAAAGTTATGCAAAAGACATGGACTGTATGTATGGTGGGTTTGGCTCTGCTGCTAGTTTTAAAATCATTTTCCTGTTGTAGAATCAATTGAGCTGGGCCTGTCAGCCTTTTAAATTTATTGTTCAAAAATATAATAAGGAGCACTGCGATATTGTTAGGAATCTCTTCAGATAGACGGGGCTCAGTCAACAAACAATGGTTGTCATAACTAAGCCTTTTTTAATCCGCATTGCTGCTGCTCACCATCTAGACATAAAGACCAGCAATCTCCTTTAAGGATTATCTACTTTGCCAGAGTATCTCCTGTGTTTTTTGGCCTTGTACTGTTACCAGTTCTGTAAACATGAAATTGTGTTGATATTTAGGTTATGAGATACATTTAAAAGCCTAATATAGATGATGATAACCTCGGCTGTCTTTTAACAGACCCTGAGGCTGTGTCTTCTCAATAAAACTGAAAGCCAGCCAAACATGGTGAACAGGAAAGATATAAAAGTTTTAATTGTTTGTGTTTGCATTTGTTACTCTAAATAACTTTGATGGGCTCTTGTGATGGTTCCCAGCAGTTCAAATTATATTACTTGCTGAATCCCAACTTGAGTATTTTTTTTTTATCTTGCTGACCCATGAATCTGCTTGGAATGATTAGATTAAATAAAGGGAGGATTTTTATTATAAGTATTATCAATTTATAAAAGTGTCACTTTAATCAAATAACTCCTTATTGAGAAAAACTGTCTAGTGAACATTATGATGTTGTTCTTTTTAAATACCCAGTTTCACATTTAAATTAGGGTTGCAATTCATTACCTGTTGCCATGATGCATTGCTTGCTTGGCTATTATTGCTTCACTTTTCACCTACTTGTGTACACAAAACATACTGCTAACTGACTGAAGAGGAAGATAAAAGTCAGATGTATATGTAGTTATTTGAGTATGTGTTTTCAAGGTATCTTAAAAGTATTGAACTGATTTACAACATACTGGTCTTTGTAGAAAGTGATGTTTTGCCTCATAAAACATTGCAGTTTTCACAAACCGAGTAAAAACTATCCAGATTTGATTGGCACCGCCATGTACTCATCTACTGTAAAATCCAACCTAACAGAAGAAATATGTCAGACAAATCAATCAGTAAAAAGAAAACACTGCAAAACATGCAACCTTTAGAAGTAATGCACAATATAAACGAGGTCATGGGTATTTGCTTGAAAAATCACTTTATGCTGTCTGAAATAGAATTAAATACACACTATTATATAGACCAAAACATTTGGAATAACCTATAGTTTTGATGTAAAAGAGAGGGAGAGGAGAACAGCTTGTGATCTTTATAGGAGTTGTCTTTATAAGATATTTTCAGACTCCTCAAATAACCACAATGGCTGGTTGTATTTTCAGTGCTCCCAGTGAAGGAAAAAGGTCTGGTTGTGGTAAATATTTTTTTTGGACTCGTGGAACTCAGGCTGAATCATGTTGCCAGAGAGTTTCAGAAAGTTTTCCTGCTGTACTGTAAGTGTGGTGCTGGCCTGGCCTACAGGTGTTAGTCAAAGGAACATGTTACTTACTGAAAAGTCATTACTCAGTTCAGTCATTTGTGTGTGTATGTACACATCTATGTGCAGGGGAAACACAAATATAGATGAGTGATAGGTAAACTGTTTGTAAAACAATGTAGACATCAGTATAACATGCCCAGACTTCAAAGTCAGACAGCTACAGTTCTCAACCTGCATTCACCACATGAGTGTATTGTCTGATATGTGGTCTCATGACATCAGTCAGACCTACTGAACATGGCTGGATTACATTTAAGTTGAATTCCCTTGCTGTACATTTGCCTTAATACAGTTTATAAAATTGGCTTAAAAAAATTGCTTCTAAGCAAGCCTATTGCTGGTAGTAAACACAGTTGTAGATCAGTCCGCTGTCCTTTTTGCTTGCGATGACAATAGCATGTCCAGCTACATGCTGTCATGGTCTCCACGTAGCCACCATGACTTCACCATTTGCCACTTTTGTGGTGGTCCTCCTTGCAATCTTTTTAACCAGGGTGGTTCCACTTGTTTTTCAAGAATAAAACTTTATTTGTTAACAAACTTGCTTTGAAAAGCATAGCATGCTTTGACGACAGGCCTGTTGTTGTCTTATAAAAGTTAACTGTTGTATAAAAGTGGGGATTAGAACAGGTTGGGCTGTTTAAGACTGGAGAAACGTGGCTGTTGAAAATGAATTAGGCTGATGTTGCTACTTTGAAGATTAAAGCCGTGTTTAATCAGGCACCCAACTGTGTAGATTTTCCTGTCTTTGTTCTGTAGATCTTTTACTGTAGTCTACTGTTAAAGCAAGACTATCTGAAGTCTTTATTTTGTGATTCTGTATTTTCTCCATTTTGTGTCTGTCTTCTCTTTTTATCTCACACACCCACACTATACTGTGATATTACAATCAGTTGTTTGATTTAACCATTGAATTTTGTTTACTTCCAGAGGTGCAGCCATGACGAAAGGATGCATCACAGTCACCAAGTACTTTCTGTTCCTCTTCAACCTTCTCTTCTTTGTAAGTAATAACTTTCTTTATCACTGCATAGTGGCATGCTACAGTTAAGGCAAATGCAAGGCCTGCACTGTCATTCATGTCACATGACTTCCACTTTATTAGCAGCTTTGTTTACCTAAGATAGTAGGATAGGTCCGATGCTCTCATCTGAAATAGTCAAACTAAGAGATGTCTGATGTCTTAGCACTGTTAATAAGAGGCCATATTCAAATAGCACCCGATATAAGTGGAGATACATAGGGAAATGTTGCTGTGACTCTGCCAGGAGCAAAACACTTACAGTACCTCAGCGCAGCCAAGGCTGTAGAACAGCAGATGGTTTTGGTTTGTCTCCTCTGCTCTCACACCGGCCACAGTGTAAAGTCCACAAACTGATGTTACCCCAGACTCCTAAAACTGCCCCTAAGAGGATGTCCAGACCTTTCCAATGAGACTACGGCTGTAAACCTGATGCAGACCGTTTGATGTGAACACTCCACTGGTGTCTAATAAGAAGCGTGTGTGTGGTGTGTGACTTTGTCAGTGTTTGTCTGTGTGGAGAGATTAGACTAGTGGAGGCTAGGGGAAGCCAGGAAGTGGTGGGCTAATGATGGCTGCTGGGAGCTCAAAAGCTCCCCTAAATGAACAGCTCTTAACCAGGGCTCTAATGACTGGTGTGGGGTTTGCGGGGGGGGGAGTTGTGAATTAACAGAGCCTCTCATCTATGGATTTTGCCCCACTGCAGTGCCCCACAGTGTCTAAACAAGGGCCCTCTTAATGACATGAAAATTCTGCACTACATAACCTCATAACAAGGATACATAAGGTAAAACTGATCATTTTGTGGACTTTCAGACGCCAGTGACAGAATATTCCTGTCTCAAGGTGATGATTGCTCTTATTTTCCTCTTGTCTTTACTTGACAATGATCAGTTCTGGCTGGGATATTGATGATTGAGTATGACTTGTAGATCTCAGGCTGACTTGGTGTCTTTTTGTTTTGTTTTTTTGTGAGAAAAACCAGTAAAGCGTGTCTGTTGATCCTCTCTACATTCTGTTTCTCTGGAAATGCTGTGAGATAAAGAGACAGAGAGAAGAGCTGGGATCTGATTAATCCCAGATGTGACTAAGCTCTCAGTTTAAGAAACACCAGCACAGTTTCTGTGTTTCTCTCACACAAGATTTAGTGCCTGATTCTTTTCTATTTCCACTTCACAGATCTTCGGAGCATTGATCATGGGCTTTGGCTTATGGGTTCTCTTTGATAAAGAGAGCTTCATTGCTGTTTTACGTAAGTGCTGTAATACTCACACACACACACACACATTTGGTTTCCTGCTCCCACATTCTTTGGTATCCACATTAAAGTTAACAAACGTTTCGTACTTTTGACCCATGTCAGTTCAGCTGTCCTTAACGCAGTGAAAGTAGGAAGTTTGCTCGTTGTCACATAAAACCTCGTGCCTACTCTGTGTAGCTTATGTCGATTTTATCCTGCTGAACTTATCCCAAAAAACCAAAAAGAGATGTTTACTTCCAACTAGCAATGTGACTCACAGATGAAACTTAACGACTTCCTTAGCCACTAAGCCAAAAGTTGCCCTGTAGACATGCAGTCACTCACTGACAAAAGCATCTGTTGAAAGCCCGGGGAAGGAGGTTAGTCGAGGGAGGTGACAGTTTTGTGATCATTGATAGCATTTATTTAGCATCTCAAGTTGTCTTATTTTATGTTCGTGAAAAAAACCCAACTGATTTTGCTCTCCATTTCCACAGAATTGTACTTTGAACTTTCTGGCTCTCTCATTTTCCCAGATGGCAGACTTGCACAGATAGAATTTTCCACCTTTACAGATGTTGTCACAGATCTATTTGTAGAAATATCACTGTGAAAAGGAAACAAAGCCTCCAGATGGCAGTCTCTAGAAGGGCAAAGTTATTAGTTTTGTCATAGACAACAATAAGTCTAACTTCGGTTATCTACTGGGATGACACCAGAAAAAACATAATGAGACTCAGTTCCAGCTTTGCCTGAAAAGAGCAGGGAACCACGGATAGGGTTAGGATGGAAACTCTTAGTTGCCATAAATCCTGATATAAATGCTTTCAGTGTATTCAACCCAGATGGAGCATTGCCGAGAGCAGCAGTGTTTTTTTTTCTTCCAAGATCAGCCTATAAAGAAAAATTCTTTCCATAAATTATCTGCCAACTTAATATGTGTTTGAAGTCAAATATTGCGTTTCATTTTCAATGAGATACCCTTTTCTATAGGAGATACACATATCATATAGGTCACAGAGTTATGTCTGATGATGAGTGTGAATGCATCAAGTTCACCCTCAGATGTGGTGACATGTAAGACAACAAAAAAATGAACAATTTAAGACACTGTGTTCTGACATTTATAAACATAACAAACTGATCAAACAAGGAAATATGGCCAGATTAATCAATGGTGACGTTGTAAATCGTAGGTCAATTTTAGCCTGAGTTTGCAGTCCATAAATGTGATTTTTTTGTGAGAAAGGTGAACCTGAGGCCTAGCAGAGCTGGACTAATCTATATTTAGGTTGGAAGTCTACGTGACTTTGTCTGATAAGCGTGGAAAAGGCTGGAGTTTTGACAAAGACCAACCTGAACTGACCTTGTGTGCTAGACTAGTCAGACTGAAGCCTAGTCCGCATGTACAGGGGTATTTTTAAAATAGGGTTTTTCCCTCCTTTGTTCTCAAAAAAATTCCCATCTACACAAGGGCTGTTTCAAGTAAATCTCTGTCCAAATGAAAACGCAAAAAAATAATGGAAGGACTGTTGTGAGCATGCCACACCAACAGATGGCATATAACCCTAACCCTAAAGCTTCATTGGCTAATCAGAAGCTTTAAAAAGGTGGGCGAACTGCAACTAGAGGTCCAAATGATTCTCATCCAAAACCTACAACGTTAGCAAGGGGGCTGTGCTGAGAGAACTGGCTTATGTGGTGACCTCTGTATTGTGTTTTGATGTCTTTGTCCTTCAAAGTGGTGAGAGAGTATCTGTACAATCATGTGTAAATATATATAAAATTCCTTTTAGCAATGTTAGCACCAGCACTAAGTTACCTCATAATTACAAAAGAAAACAGCGCTTACTCTGATATCAAAAGCCAAAAACTCCTTTTTCCCTGTCTGTATGACACCACTGCAAACAGAGTTTTGGAATATCTTCACCCTGGCAGGGGCTTTTCAAAAGATCCTTTTTCAGTGACCTAAAACAGCATTTGTGTGTGGGCGAAAGGCCAAAACACATTGTAAAAGCTTCATTTTGAAAAATGCAATACTTAAGCCTTGTCTTTCTCTGGCTCATATTTCAGCTCTCGAGGTCACTACTTAGAGAGGAATCGCTCCAAGGTTATTTTTGAGCTAAATTTGCTTATCTCCAGTCAGGCATCCAGGACCTATAGGCCAGTACAGTATCCATCATTCCTGCCAGCCCCAGTCCTATTGTTATGATAATCCAGCTGTTCCATCAGAGATAGCAGGGATCCTGCTTCATTCATGCCCTGAGGATATCCCTTCCTATGTGATGCTTGATGACCTTCTCTCCTCCATATATTTTTGTTCCCTGCACCTCAACTTCTCCCTAGGTCCCTGGATTTCTAACTAGACTGGAAACCTCCTACCAATTTGTTTGAGGAACAAAAGCTAATGCTGGAAGCAACTCTGTTTATTGACCCTGTATGTTCCCCTCAGATGTTGTACCATTGCCTGATCATAAACAGGATCTGTGTGTTTTCAGTTTCCATTCTTTATGAGTTGTATTAATAGAGGCCTCTGCAGCTGTCCCAGTGACTTGAGGCAGGGGAACTATGAGAATGTTTTGATTTCGAGCCCCTTATTTTTTTTAGTTTAAAGGGTATGTTCTTCTGGATGTACACTTCTCTATATCAATACACTGCTCTTACTTTACTTCAGTGGTATAATGCCTCGAGGTTATCCTTCTGGAACTTGCCAAAACACAGCTTGCCTTATGTTTAAACAAAGTCAGCCTTGGAATAGAGGTCTGTGAGCTGGTGTGTGCTCCGAAGTTGGATTTAGAAGCGTACTGCAGATTAATTAAAAAATAATGAACAGAGAAAAGACCACTTGGGAGGAGGCTTTTTTGTTCTTTTTAGGGAGGTGCTTAATCTTAAAAAAAAATTAACACAGAGGTTATGTACTCATGTTTACGTTTTATATCTGTATATAATGTTAACTGTGACTTTCCTCAGCTCTGAGTTAGCTGTGTGTGGCTCTGGCCGTGTTTACAGAAGGACCCGTAATACCAAACATTGCCCCCTCCTCCCTTAGCAGCTTTCTCGAAGGAAACCATAATTTTTGCCTCTTTAAGTGGAAAGTTCCATGGAAACCACCCAGAGAACTATTTAAGAATATCAGCAGAGACCTACATGGAAACTGGCCATATTACACCACAGAACAGCACAGTAATGAGGCAAACTCTTGCTGACTTAAAAAAACAGTTTTATGAAATGACCACAGAACACAGATCCTAGCTTATTAGCATGCTGGTGTAAAATACAGTATCTCTGTCTTTGATACACCTGACAGAGGGTCTAAGAGGAAACATGTCTTTAAATTTTTAATATTTGGAATAGAATGTAGAATAGAAAAAGCAACTTATAAGTACGGACCATCAATATATTTTAATGTCAGCTACAGATTCTAAATGATGTTTGGCGAAATAGTTATTCCAAAGGTTAGCTGTATTCGAAGGAATACCAAAAACCTGCTTTAAATAAAAGTTCAAAGCAGTTTGAACAGGATCGATTTGAGGCATTAGTGTTGCATTGCCTATCCTCTAACTCTAGGGTGTGTGTTTTTATTGGTTCAAGTTTTCATTTAATCACTGGGCTGCAGAAAAAGCCACAAACCACACACAGAAATCAATCTCAATTAAACTTCCCACATTCATTAAACATAGAAAACCAGCTTATGATCTTCACAGAAAAGATATGTTGAGATCCATTCATCTCTATAATGCTGAACAACTACTGCAGCAAGTGAAGTAAAAAGCTTCTGTGCCTTTCAGCAAGCACTGGGGTGAATAACTGTGATATCTGTACATTGTGTACTGCAGTTGGACCCAAAAGCGCGAAACTGACACAGGGACGAAATGGTTAAAATAAAGATTTATTACCTTGATAGGCAGCAGGAAGAGGATGGAGAACCTCACCCATGCAGACAACACACACAGGCTTAGTCCACACAAACACATGTACATTTTTAAAACAGGTTTTTTTGTCCTCTTAAATTAAAAAAAAATCCTGAAAATCCTTCATTACTTTCTCTATTGTTACTCTGTTACAGAATTTACTCTGTTATAGCACTAAACAGACATCCAGCAGTCTCTTGTAAGCACTTGATTGGCTTGTTTAGTGTATTTTGATTGTCTTACTCTCAATCTCTGTCAAGTTAGAACATTTTTTAAATCATATCTTGCATCTTCTCAAATTCTTCAGGTCATTTCCATTCCCAAAGGAACATCCACGTCTCTGTTGCTTTTGTGTGCCTGTGTGTAAGAGAGAGAGTGAGAGAAAGAGAGGAATCAAAATAACATACTTCAACAGATTGCTGGATACAGAACATACAGTGTGCTTGTCTGCCTCCCCTTAAATGCTACCCAGTAGCCACATAAGCACTGTGCACATGTTGAAGTACTCCTGGCTTTCAATTATCCTCAAACCACCTCGGCATACGCTGCTCTGGTAACCTATATAGTGTCAGCAATGTACATGCATGTAATGATTTCTGTGTGCAAGTATGTAATTATTTAAAGAAACTGACCAGTGTTTTGGTTAACGATGAACCTTTTTTGTGGCAGTAAGGGTATTGTAGTAATATACTCTGCAGGCTTTATGTGAAAAAAATAAAGACTAAGAAGGTTTCCAAAGCAAGGAGTTGCTAAGTTGTAAAGTGTTTTGAAAGTGTGTTTTGCAACTTATAGCCCGACTTGTCTGAAGTATGTGCAAGTAAATGTTGGCTCCATGTATGTACAGTGATCAGGTTTGACACAGTAGAGTTGTTCTTGGTAAGAAAGCTTGTTTTTACAGTCTATGAGACAATTTATAATCACTGTACATCTGCCAGTGTGTACTTATATGATCATGGCTGCATGAAGCAACAGCAGCTAACATGATATGGAAATTTGGAATAACTTCATCTATTCACCCAACCAAGTGAGAAAGCCAAGAGGCAGCATTACATTTGAGCAGTGGTGGGGGAGATGCTGTGTCTGTCAGCTTCCTCACCAAATTGATGGAAGTGAGTTATCTGATAGCTCTGGCTGGTTTGTCTGGCCCAGGAATCTTTAGGAGTTGGAGCCATTTCACAGAGATCACATTCTGGCTTCATCTGCAGACCGAGCTCTGACTCTGGAGCTCCTCCAGCTCCAGATAACACACAGCCACATACTGGCTCCAGTTTATCTCCTCTCCAACCTTCCAATCTTCCATTTCAGTCCCTGCACCCTCCTCCTCCAGGACCTCTTTTGCACTACATACAATAGAGGGAAATCAATTATTCTCACACACATTGACTTGTTTTGGGCCAACTCTCTCTGTTGGCCTATTAAAAAAATCTTTTGTGGGAGAAAAACACTACAATGGTTTGTATTCAGAGAAGTAGATGGTTGTGCTGTGAATATGTTTGGCTCTCTATGTGCATAAAAATATGTTAACGCGTGAACAAAACCTTCATCTGCATATGTATTGCAGGCACACACACTGATAAATGAAGAACAACAGGACCCTGCTACCACTACTCTATCATTAGAAATAATGTGTATCTAGTTTTGACAAATTGGTTTTATGTGAGAAGTGTTTGTGTCATTTGTTTAAAAGAGGAGCTGAGTTCAAATACAGAACTGAAACTACTAATTATTGCTGTAAAACTGTTGTAGCAGACAAAAAGTTTTCATTGCCCTTAAACAACTACGATAGTTTTCAGTGGTTCTGTGTGAGTTCAACTCTTTATGTTTTTCTGTGTGTTTACATGTGCTTCTCCAGAGGAATCATCACACACAGTAAAAGTGGCTTCCTACATCCTTATCGGAGTGGGCTCCTTATCAATGGCCATGGGCTTCTTCGGCTGCATAGGGGCCATCTATGAAATTCGCTGTCTGCTAAGTCTGGTGAGAACTTTCATTCACTTTTGAGTTCAATGCTAACATGCTATAGCTAGATTTTTATTTTCTAAGAGGAAGACACAGGATTACACTGCCACTATGGCAAGATAAGGTGTTTAAATTAAGAAATGCATGCCAAACTCATGTAAGATCTAACAGTCATCACCACACAGGAAATTAAATGCTATGCATGAAGGAGAAAATTAGTTGGTTAAATTTTTTAATGTAATTTCTCTAATGCTAACACAAAATCAGGCTTATTCTTAGGAGTGTTTTCCTCTTTAATCAACCAGAGGAGTTTCTTTTAACCTTAGGCCTGCCAGATATACATTTAAAGTAACTTCACACCTTTTATGCATGAAAATTCACCTCAATGCACCTGCTTCAGATCCCTAGCATGAATAAGTATACATGATAGATCCCCACTGACAGTAAAGCCTGTTCGCATCTCTGCTTATGTATGGGCTGGGGGCTCACAGCATGTGTGGATTTACAGAGGGGAGGGGGATGACAGGGATAAAGCTAGTGAGATGTGGGGGGTACAACATGAGTGGGGATGGGTGTATGACCTCCACAGCGTTAAACCTGCTGGGGGTTAACTGAAGAACTGCTGTGACCTACTTCTCCCAGTGACAGTAACCAGCTGGCAGAAGACACCCCATTACACAAACACACTCACACACGCGCACACGCACACACATACACAGACACTCACAAACACACACACATACACACACACATCCACTTTTACACTCTGAGAGAGGACATAGATGATATCGTGGAAGGATGTTAAATGGCTTAAATTGTTCTTACAGAAGGTTTTAGGAGATTATTGTCAAGGCTCTAACCTCAGATTGACTATCTAAGGGAAAAATGTAAACCAAGGAGGGATTTTCTTTTCTACTTGTTTTGTTAAAAATGTGATTTTTTTAAACCCACAGTGGCAACAAGTCAAATTAAAATTGAAATATTAACAGCTTTTGAGTAGGTATGGCAAATTTATAAGCAGTTAGTTGCTTCTTTAAAACATCCAAAAGTTACAGAGGAATATTGTCATTGAGTTGTGCTTTGAGCCACCTGGTGACAGAAATGTTAGTGTTTAAAATACTGGATTATAAATATTTTTGGATGTTTTCCTTTATCATTCACAGTACTTCACCTGCCTCCTGCTCATCCTCATCGCTCAAGTCACTGCTGGAGTTCTCATTTACTTCCACAGAGATCGGGTAAGACACTTGCTGTAACATACTTCATCAGTTTACTTTTCTCCTTCCTCTTATTTCACCTATTTGTTTCCAGTAAGCTTTTTATTCTTAGTTTTTGTCCCCTATTTACTTTGTGTTCTGCTTTGATCTTTCAACCTTAACCAATTTCCCTCATACCACCCTTTTTCTAGCTAAAACAGCTGGGGCCTTCTGGGTATTTGTACTTACGCATTCACAGCTGGGAGTAACTGCTTTTAGGCCTTAGCTGTACCTGTTAGCGAGCCCCCTGCATCCTGTGATGAAAAACAACCCATACCACATGGAAAGTGACTGTCAATAGGGCTGGAAACTACAAGAAAGTGCAATGAAGCAGGGGAACTGTGGGAGATGTGTGACAACTGTAGAGGAAGATGAAAGTATGAACTAACACTAAATATTTCCAGTGTCGCCTCAGAGCCCCCTGTGGCTGTTTTGGGGAAATTTTGTTAGAGGAAGAGGAAGAGGAAAACAAATGATGATTAAATTTAGCTAAAGCTAAGCTATGCTGACATACTACATTGGAATGTTAACACTGCCTAATCTAAGACAGAAATGATCACCCTTGGGACAGAAAATACTTTCTACTGAGGTCTTTTGGTGAGTTGGTGACCTCTATAGGTGGGACCACCAACTCACTAGAATTGATTGAATATGATTCAGTCTTTTTTTGTTAAAAAAAACAACAAACAACACTGAAACAATGGTTAAAGCCTGTAATCAATAAAAAGTAAGCACAGGGGTAAACTTAAAATATTTGTATTCAGTAAACAGCCAATGAAATAAACAAATCAGGCAAACTGCATGTCTTTCTTTCAGTGAAAACCATGTATCGCAAAAATGAACTATTTTGAGTGTTTCAATTGAGCTGACGGCTTAAGTGTTCCTTGTGAAAGTGAAAAGTCCCCCACATCTTTAACAAAGAAGAAAACAAGGGTGTTTTTTTTAACTCGTGAAAAATTTGCAATTGCGGAGATTTT
Organism: Acanthurus leucopareius; assembly: GCA_029814765.1. NCBI lineage: Eukaryota > Metazoa > Chordata > Actinopteri > Acanthuriformes > Acanthuridae > Acanthurus > Acanthurus leucopareius. The sequence goes on along the minus strand of JAQMCX010000050.1, from coordinate 17,165,670 downwards.
GGATGATGGTAATAATATGAATCATATGTAATCTCACTGTTGTACAAACACTAACTCACACCACAAGAGGATAATTTTTGCTCAGAACCTTGCTAAGCCAATGAGGTAAAATAAAAATCATAGGTGCTGCACCCATGTTAATAAAACTGGCAGTTCATATGAAACCAAACCTTGGAGTAAAAAAAACATGCAGTTAAATTTAAAAATGCACTCAGTATTAAGAAATACACAGAGGTATCACATGTTTTCTGTTAGTTTTACATCTGTGGAGTGTTTTGTGGTTTTAAATGGATCTCTTAGCATTCTTTTTAAGTTACAAAATACAGCATCAAACAAAGGTAGAGTTTTCAACTCTCCTGATTTTTTCCTACTCTGTTGAATCTATGGTAAAATAAGTAATAGGACAACCCTAAACAAAAGAACCGGCCATGTTTGTTTGCACGGTTTGTGAAGGGAGTGCTGGGTTTTGACACACCCATCTCTTGGACTTGTTTTGTACTCTAAACATGGAGATCCCCTCCCATTACATAAAAAAACTTTTCTCTTGATAAACCCCACACCTGCAGCACTCAGAGTAGGTGGAGGCTGTTGTTGTCCTTTTGGCTGTTATACGCGTGTATATTTGTGTGTGTGTTCTTGTCAGAGCACATGTGTCTGTAGCCTTAGGTGCACTCCCTGTGTTTAAGGCTTACCACAGGGCAGGGTGGTGGCCTTTCCCAGAATAGGGTGAGGCAGTCACTCCTCTCCTGTAGAGCTCTGAAGAGACATCGCTTCCACTGCTCTGCGGTTTTACACACACAAACACAGAGTCATGCTCCTACGAAGCTGCATTTGTGCAATATTTCAGCCCAGCCTTGGACTCAACAGGGCGATATCATTAGAGGTGTTACTTATTGAAACACTCAGTCCAGATGTTGGAGTGAATTTCAGAAAAAATTATTTATTATTGTGTTTTCGTTTTCTTTTCCCACCATTGATTTCCAAGTGAGCAATTTCAAGCAAACATGCATGTGATTAAAATTATTTATATCCACAAAAAGCAAGCCATCTGTATTGTGTGTGTGAGATGCGTGAACCTTGCTTTGTTGCTAATGTTGTCTCACCTCATTTCCAGTTGAAATATGAGATGTCCAACATCATAAAGGGCATGATAATCAACTACACTGGTCAGAATAGGACCACAGAGCACACCTGGGATTACATTCAGAGATCGGTGAGTTGACACTGTAACCTGCTTCGTACAAGACACATACAAAAGTGTAGTGTAATAAACATTTGACACTTTTTCTTTATTAAGTTTTTAAGAACATCCTTTTTTCTTTTTACACAAAAACTAAAACGATTCAACTGAATGAATTCGACACGGCTGCTGTAATAAAAGGACAGTTTGCATTGCTGGTACCTTAATACCCATTAAGCTCGAAAAACAGCTAATGACTTGCAAAGTATTAGAGCTGTTAGATTAGTTGAGTGAGTTTGAAAACTACATCACTTCACTGTAATGCAATGCAAAACAAGGAAACCGCAACACTTAGACCACATCGCAGTAGAACTAAAGTAACTCTTACAGAAACAGCTACATGAGTTCACTTATTTTTAGAATGGGTGTCTCCAGTGTGATCTTAGCTCTTGACCCCTCAGTGCTAGTCATATGTTCTTTTCAGAATCAGAATCAGAATCAGAATTCCTTTTATTGTCATTATACCAAAAAGGCACAACGAAATTAAAAATAGCAGCTTCACAAACAGTGCAAAAAAACAGAGAAGGTGCAAAATAACAAGAAATATACAATAATTACACAATAGGAAAGAAAGAATATATATCTGTGATTGTCATTGTAATGCTGCATCTTAAGAGCCGTTTTACAATATCACTTCACCAAAATGACCTTTTTTTAAGTATTGCAAGTGCAAAACTAGCTAAAACTAGTAGTTTTTGTCTTAAATGGCTGGGTTTTGAAATTAGGCTCTCAAGTTTTCGACCTCCAGCCCTATTTTATAGAAGTAAACAGGATTTTGTTCAGGTTGCACAAAACACTGGAAAACAGCATGTAAACTGAAAACGTACTGCAGGACACTAGTGAAGAGCTAATCCCTGTGAGGATTTGCAGGTCTTTGGGTTAGCCTGAATGACTGAGAAATTGATTAATTCAAAGCATTTTGCTGTTTAGTTTTTCAAAAATAAATTTTCAATACTTTCAGGTAAACCAACAAAACTATTCAGTGCTATTGTTTCAGTTTCAGAGATAGACTTCTCTAAACCACAGAACGTTAAACTGAAACTATTTACTTATCATATAATCAGAAACTAAAACGGTAAGTGAGAAAACATGTTATTGTTTTTATGCTCTGCATGATCTGACTCATTATATTTACCAGCCCACAGCAGATAAAAACAGGTCTGAAGAAAGCAAAAATAAGATCAAGTTTATACATTTTCTTCACATCATCCCTCCTCTCAGTCTCTTTTTTCTCTTAAGCTTTTTTTTCATGCATGTTTTCAGACTCCACATGCTGCTTTTTCTCTTATTCTCTTAACTTGACTCACATCATCCCTCTCTTCCATGAAACCAGATGAAGTGCTGTGGATGGACTGGTCCAGGCAACTGGTCTGAGAACATGGTGATCAAGAACAGCTCCCAGTACCTCTATCCATGTTCCTGTCGCAATGAGTCACTTGCTGGAACAGACATCAAGTTCGTCGGCCTGTGTGAGCACCTTTCAACAGACCTGCCAGTCTATGAAACGGTGAGTGACGCTGAAATCTGCATTGCTCTTTCTGTACTAAGTTTGAGACTAATTTTAAAAATCATGATTTTGAATTTTCTGATGAAGCCAACAGCTTTTTGCCCAGTTTTCCCATCTCTGTTCAGTATCAAGAATTAAAGCCAGTATGCCAAACATTACTCAGATAAGTTATGTGTTTGAACCTTTGCTATGGTGCAGCATAATTCTGTGATTGGTTTTTAAATCCCTCCAACCGTGCCTCCTTAGTTCATCATTTTTGTGGTCACTCAGGCACCGTGTGAAACTGCTGTGTAGAGCAGCTGCAGCTTAGGTCTGCTGTCTGCCTCGCTGTGATGGACCAACTGCGTTTTTTTTTTCCCTTTAGAAGGAACTTGTTCCCTAAGTGCACTTTTTACTGGACTGTGCTGTTTTCATTTGGATAAAGATCAGCTTTGATACATTTACTACCCAGACGTGTTGGATATCATTTTGTTCAGCTGGTTTTGCTTCCATTTACAATATCTTAAAGAAATAAAAAAAAAACACAACATGCATTAAGTGCATTTAATCTTTTGTTAACTTAACAGTGAGTCCTTATAACAGGTACTTTTATTTGCAACACTAGACAGTAAGGGACTGCTGAAACATCAAAAACAGGAGTGAAGTAAAAAATGCACTTTCCTTTGAGATGTTGATGTGTTGAACTGCTCAAGCATTGAGCAGGTCAAAGTACTTTGAAATTGTTCTTGAAAAAACTGTTAGATAAACACAATTTGTTACTTTTTACTCATGTCACACAGACATTTTACCCAACACACAGTGTACAGTGCTTCTCATCCTCACTGAGGTTTACATAAATGTTAACGTTTTTACTTGAGAATGCTAACAGACCGAAGTCTAACCCCTGGTTAGTGTTCCTTCAGCAGAGTGCTGCAGCATGCCTTTCACTGTTCTAATAAACATTTACTGATTACATAAGTCAGTTTGACTCATGTTGTGAAACTCTGCCAGCTCAGTGTGGCACTGTGGTCAGACTTAATCAGCGCAGTGAACACCGACGGCTGAGGCGTGTTGTTTGTGCTGTATGATTTGTTCAAACACCAGGAAAGCTCCATTGTTCTCTTGTTTGGTCCGTGTGTTTCAGAAACTTTACTCTCTCACTCCCTATAGTTTTCCTGATCTTAGCTAAGCCATGTTATTCTACCCCTCACAGACTCAGTCCAAAGCCAACAGTTGTGTTTTGAAAAGGCTCTGTTCATGTCCGGCTGGAATCACGTAGCCATTCATCTCGTCTGCATGCTGGCGTGCAACCCCCCTCTTTCCATGTCTTTCTTAACCTTTCTCTCTCTCTGGTTCTTTCCTCTAGGGTTGTATAACCAGTGTGGAGAAATGGCTCCTGGACAACTGTGGAGTTATTCTGGGAATCTGTGTTGGTGTGGCAGTCGTGGAGGTATCTATCTTTTTCCCCAGACTAGCCTCAAAGAATGAGTTCTTTTTTTTTTTTTTAGTCCTTCTTGTCATCATTCTCTCATGCTGTATGTACTTCACGTCAAAACAGTTTGGTCACTAATGTCATCCCTCCTGTTATTACTGCTCCTGTTCCATACTGGTCATGATTTAGTTCCTCCCTGACAAAACTTCATCATAAAACACTGGGGACTAAATCCATGCAAAAGAATGCATTCTTAGCTCAGCCAAAGCCAATGAGAGGCTTTGTCAGTCTGAAAGAAATGATATATTATTGTAGTCACATGTAAGTTTGTTTCTAGGAAACACAGTGTTGTTAACCTACACTTACAAGGACCGAAATATCACCTAGTTTTGCCAGAATCTGACCTTTGAAGCCTCAAATTAACTTCTAGCTGACCTTTAAAAAGCCATTTTGAACGGTGAAGGGTGTGTAGTTTAATGTCCTCCATCTTTTACTGTGGAGTCAGGTTAGAAATTAGTCATTAATTACTAGTGTTTGAGTAGTGCTCTGGTACTGTGTCATCTTGTTGCATCCTTTTTTCATGGTTGTGTTCATGGCACCTTACTGAGGATTTTGTACCACCAGTTATTAATCTTAAGGAACCAACTATAATCACATGAACCGTAGTGGAGAGAGATGCACATTTTCCTGGAAATTAAATCAAAATTTCCCTTAGATTTAAATGTGAGCCAAACTCTACTGTGTATGTTCTCTGTTTCCTCGATTCAGACTTCTTGATATTTAAGTGAGTGCTTTGAATTTCAGCTCTTTTTAACTCACATCTCCATCTCCTGCAGCTTCTTGGGATGATCCTCTCCATGTGTCTGTGCAAGAATGTTGTCCAGGAGGATTATACCAAAGTACCGAAGTACTGAGCTGAAGACAGAGCCAGCTTCACACCACACACAGATGGATGGACTCTTTTCCCTCTCTCTCTCTCTTTTTGTTTCTTTCTCTTGTTCTCTCTCCTTGTCTCACATTCTTATGAACACACACACACACACACACACACACACAAAATTAAGACAGCTGTCTCCACCATTTAAGCTTATCCTGCCTGGACAGCTGTGCAAATTTCTCACGACCAATATGTCCCACACACACATTAACACACACACACACACACACACACACACACACACACACACACCTCTCAATCAAGCTTGACACACTTGTTGGATTCAAGTCAACAAGTTACCAGTGTTGTCTTGTCATTTTGTGTTTTAAAGTGGTCATTTGTTAAGATTCGGTCATTTTTCATTTCGTTCAAGCCTGAGGATTATTGCGTTTTAATTCTATGCAAATGTTCAGTTGTGTGTTTTGTTTTCTTTGCCTGACCTCAATGAAGCTCTTAATGTGGTGGTATAGAGAGCACTTTAGTGAGCAGAGAGCCAGAGTGTGTCCTGACTTTGGGACACAGAGATGAGAGGGAGATGTGAGTGTGTGGGTGGGTGTGTGATCCTGCAGCTGGTATTTTTTCCGTGCAGAGGGTGGAGGAGAGGCCCGGGGCTGAGTCAGGGCAGGGCTGCTGTGGTGGAGGTTTTGGCTTCTTTCATCAGACTCCTTGTACCCAGTAGCCCTAGTATTAACCTTCGTTTACACCCACAGCCACCGCCTCCTCCTCCCTCCATCTGTTATCGTCTCAAAATCATGTCTCTGTCCTTCCCTCGGGTGTGTCTGACTGGTGACCAGTAGCTCTCCAAAATCGCCAGTTTTGCATGACAAAAGTGTGTGTATGATGTGTCGAGTGAGTATTTTATTGCTTTTTGTCCTTTTTTATATTCTCATGTCATGTGTTTTTTCTTTTTTTTTTTTTAAACTGTACATATGACCTTGGTAAAGGATTATGGCACTTTAGTGCTTGTTCAGCATTTTATATGGGAAAGCTGTCACCCACATGCTCTGGTTTGAGGAGTCCTATTGTTCATTGTTTCCTGTCTAATGTATATGATGTACAGAATGTGGCTGTCACAGCAGCTCGTCAGCACTATTTAGGTCTAAATCAGAGAAATTTGAACCTTTTAGAGTAAATCTGTCATCGCTCTTAAAGCTACACTTTATTTCCTCAGTATAGCATGAGTTCCTGAACAGGCAACCTGACATGACATCTGCATATCGTTAACATTTTTGTTGAACATCTGCCCTCTTTTGAAAAAAGAAAAGCCCTTTTCACCATCATAGCAGTAGGGCTGTTCAAATGTCATTTTTCTACATTTCTAAGTATTTTCATTGCTCACATGAATTTACCCTGGCACCATTTGTGTCTATTTGGCCCAAATAGCCAGATTGCGAAGTCATAAGATAGCAAGCAACTGTTTGTCTGAACTTTGAATTTACAAGACTGCTTTTTCAGTTATTTCCCTTTCAGTTTTTCCCCCATTTCTTCATTGTTTATTCATCTACTTAAGTACATTTCCCATCAGATAAGAAATTCTGGTCTTCCCCGGACTCTTTCACAGGTGCAGGCATCATCATCAGTTATCTGCTGCCGTCTGTCCCTCTGCTTCACCCATCCAACTCACACATTTACTGCACATTTACCCAATCACTGTTTATAGCAGTCAAAGCCCTGTGATAACATGTGATAGCTTACACAATTGAATGTTGATTTATAATTTAAAGGTCATTGTTATGAAAGAAACTTTGAAGCTTCTTTCAATTTCTCAGTAATAACATGTGAGTACAGTAGTTGTGTGACCACAATGTATTTTCCCTTCCCTGTATGATTGTTTGTTTTCCCTGAAGTAATTTTCCCTGGTTTATATTGTTGGTAACAAAGGCAGAGACCAACACGAGAGAAAAATGTTGGAAGCCATCAGTCACTGCATATTTCAGTGGGCGCTACAAACAGAAAGTGACTGTTCATCAACTCATGCTATTTTTGCTAAAAGTGTTTTTACAAAATATCTCTTTCAGCTTTCTCATCTGTTAAACCATCTTGTCATCTAAGTCTTACAGCTTCTCTTGAAATACTCCATAATTATTACTTTATGGCTGAATTCATGGATAATTAGGTGGACAGAAGAAACATTTATGTGGCTGACAGTTTTTCATGCTTTCTCACAAATCATTTAAAAATATGTTCATTACGATGCAATTACACAAGAGAAGAAGACTGATTATTGAAAAAGACAGCTGTGTCTGTTACATCATTCCCATCAGTATCTGTTTTCTGACTTGTTAAATAGAAAGACTGATTTAATTTAAAAAGAGATGAAGGCTTTTTACTGTTTAAGATATTTTTACACTTTTGCAAAAAAATGAATAATTTTGTTCAGTAGAAAAAAATATTTGTGGACCTGTAATGTCAAAAAAATTGTTTCTTTTTATTATATAGAACTATTAATAAACATAAACCCACACGGATCTGTTGAGCTCTTCTTTCATTTTGTGATTTTTAAAACATGTGGAACAGGGAAAAGACAACTTGGTATGATAACAGACCTTTTTTTAGTCACTTATCAGGTTTTGTATGCAAAGCAGCCAGAAGATGGCAGCATACAACCAACAGAGTCACAGCCTCAGACTGATATGCACTTGATTTGGGCAAGTTTAGCAGTTGCAGTGTTAAGAAACAAAGAAGAAATCAATTATTTTACTTCTTCACCTTAAAGCGTATTTACTTTTTCAATTATTATTTCCCAACTTAATCTTCGTATTTTCTTGTAAATGTAGTGTGACTAACCTGTGACTGTACAGGAGAAAGAGCTTCCTCATCTATTCATTTCGCTTTCATAACGGGATTTTCCTTTTGCAGTAAATACAAAAGACTTCCTCTGGCAGTATTTGAAGTGCAATGACTTTTCGAGTAAAGGAAGCGTTGTGATGCCGCGTCACACAAGGAGCCAGAATACTTAATAACTGACTCATGAAATACTGCCTTTAAACAAAACAACACAATCAGAGCAGACTTTTTTTAATCCACTATCGTCTTTGACCTCAGCTCACCCTCAGTACAATAAGTACAGCTTTGTGTTTTCTAAGGAGACTTAAACTTAAAATAGAGTATCTTTAAACTGGATTAAACCTCCAAAAAGGCATCATTTTAACTACCGGATCTTCATCACGCAGCCAACATGTCAAAGCCACAAGGTTTATTTTCTCATGAAACTTCTTACATCCTGCTGACATCATAGTCCAGTCATCATTTAGTAAAGTCAACATGCTTACAGATAGCACAAAAAATAATTTGTTACTGGAGGGAGAAATAAGACCAAAAAAAAGACTGATAAATGTCGAATAATGTCTTCTATTTTTTCATAAACCAACTGTCCACAGTCTTACTGCGTCATTGTTTCACCACTGGAAGGCAGAAGTGAGCATGTAATTGCTGTTAACAGCTGCAGTTATATTGTTGCATTAATTAGCAATTTTGATATTTACATTGTCATTTAAATGATTGACCATGCAAATATGTCAATCAATGGTTCTTACTCCTAAAAGTTGAAAATTTGCAAACTTTTCTGTTTCATTTCTGTACAGAGTACGTATATGATTTTAGATTCTTGATCGTTGGTATGTTGGGGCTTAAGCTCTTGGAAACTGATCATCTTTGTTTTAATATTACTCAATAGATTAGTTCATCAACATAAATTTTACTTGCATATAGATAAACCAGAAAGAGTTTTAGTTTGTTTTTCTTAGCATAAATGCCAAATTGTTATTTGCAGCTCCTCAAACGTGGAGCTTTTAGGCTTTTATTTAACTAAATATCTTTTGGATCTTGGTCTTTTGGTCACCCAGGAAAAGTATCAAAAGATTCAGGAATCCTTTTTTTTGTGATAATAATAACAGTCATGTTAATGATTAAATATTAAAGCAATCAAACTGATAATCAAAGAAAGTGTCTACAGTTGTATTTATGTACATGATATGGATTTTTGCTTTGCGGGATGTGGACGACTGGATGGGGCCTGTAGGCAGGATAGTGGGCTCCTGCTGCGCTCGTCAAGTCACACACACATTTATACGCGCACACACATTGTCCAAGCCAAACACGACAAGGAAGGGAAGCTTCCTCTGTTTTTTTCCATGTAACTGTCAGTCTGTGAATCCAGGCCAGAGGAGGTGGGACAGATGATGATCCCACTGAGACTGTATGAAATAAAAGGATGAATAATGAAGACGTCAAGTCCTCGTGCTCAGTAACCTGTAGTGATTTAAAAGAATATGTTAAAAAAAAAAAAATGTCACTAGAGACCGAGTGACAGGCAGGTAAAACTTTTCTTACTATCTAGTAAATATGCATTTTACGCCCCTGCATGGTGTTCATGTATTTAAATGAGATGTGTGTTTACCAGGATGTTCTTTCTGTCACTATTTGCCTCTCGCTCTCTGTGTGTTTTTAGTTAACTCTTCGCTCCACTGGTGCTCATCCAGCACAGATGATGGTGGTGGTGGTGGTGGTGGTGGTGTGTGGGGGGGTCTCTGCTGCTACCCCGCTGCCCGCTGTCCTTCTGCTCCCAGCATCCTGTCCACATGTCCACATTGTGTCATGGGCATGTTCAGGCAGCATCCCCCACATTTCCCTCAGTCACCCCACAATGGACCCCACCTCCACCTGCAGACTGACCCGCCTGCCTGGTCTCTTTCCTCCTGTGCAGACCCTCACTGGCTTTCCTGTTTTTAATCTCTCTCAGGGATCATACACAAACAAACCGTGTGCACTCAACTCGCTTGCACGTATCCGTCTGATAGATATGTATAATAACAGAACCAGCCGGGTCTTTCCCCTGTCTGGTGCAGATTACTTTTAAGCCTGAGGAGCTCTAATCAGAAATGAGCAGTATGAGTCACAGTGCCCCTGTATGAGATGGAAAGAGAATCAGCCTGGTTCCATTAGCTGTTTAAATTGTTTCTGTGATAGGCTGAGAGGCGGCAAGTGGCTGCAGGTCACTGGGTGCCCTCTGCCTCATTTCCTGCCCAGCGGCTCGTAGAAAACGGCACCAGAGAAGAATGATATACTGAGTCACACTCTGAGCCTTTTCCCTCTCTTCCTCTTTGCACATCTCTCTCTCTCTCTCTCTCTCTCTCTCTCTTATTCCTCTTGTTGGCTAATCTATTGTGATAAGGGCAAGCTCTCCTCTCCATGTGGCCTCTTTGGCCCTCGGAGAGTAGAGACCTCTGAAATCACTCCGCTGCAGCTCCGCCACCTCGCCAAACACTGGTGAACATCAGCAATATGAGTCTGTGAAAACACTCTGTTTCCATTCCTCTCCGGTGAGATGGAGGTAGAGGAGAGAGAGAGGCAGGGAGAGAGAGAGAGGCAGAGAGAGACAGGCAAAAGGACATAAAAAGAGGCTCTTGGCACCAAGTAGAAACTATAATCAAGCCCAAATTGCTTAGATATTCTACAAAAACAGCACACACAATCCTGCAAATAAGGCCTGTTTGCAATAGTAAATATCTCCTCGCTGGAGAATAAATTTAAGTACAATCTTATAAACTTTAACATTTGGGTAAAAATCAGGATCTATTCTAATCTTAACCAAATGATGATTGCATCTCAACCTAACCAGCAATGTTAATGTGTCTGATAAATTTGTTAGCTGTTTGCCGTTAGCTAGCATGTTTCTTCCAGCATGTCAAAATCTGATAATTACTGATTTTCTTTGAAGGTTTTAGATCTTGGAAAGCATGTTGAACATATATTTTAATAATTTGCAGATTGATCAGTAATTAAAAAAAAATCAGGACTGTGTGGGTGTGGCTTAAACAGATTTGATTGACAGTGCCACCCCAGATCAACACATCTGATTAGGAGAAAAAGGGCTTTCAGGGCCTTTAATTAAAGGACTCGAGGACTACACCACTGTCTATTTATACAGCACAGACTTCAGTACCAGCTGTAGTTAACATCTTTTGATGATCACACCTGGGGGCTGCGCTTTAGGCGCTAATTATCTCTCATTGTGTCCATAAATACCTCATAATCACACTCCAAGCTTTTGTACCAACCTGCGACCACAATATTGTAATATCTCTGGATCCTACAAGCTGCAGTATAATGATGTATCTCCGCTCTTAATACTTTAAGATGTTTGCATATGTACCCGTACCATGTGTCACTATACTGTATGTACTTATGTGTGCTTGCTGTGTGTTCGTGTTTAGAGTTTATGTCTGATCTGATTGATGGAGGTGGTAGTCGAGGCAGCTCTCTGCTGATTGAAGCTACAGGCAGCGCTCGGCTTCTCATTAACCTATGATAATGCACCTGTCATCCTGATACGAAAGCCTCGCAGCACATTTGTTGCGGATGGCTGTTCTCGCTTCTTCTTCGTTTTTTTTTGTCCTCTTCTTCAGCTGACTTCCCTCCTTGCTTCATCTGTCTCCTTCTGTTTCTCTCTTCTCTCTCAATTTCATCTGCATTCTTGTACATTAACACACACAAACTAAGCTCCACCATTTGGAGAGTCTTGCTGACTCTGTGCCAGAGCTGACCATAGCAGATGGAGGTTGTTGCATGTGTGTGTCCCCCCCTTCTCCCCCCTCCCCTCCTCTATTGAATGCATCAGCTAAAGTATTTAATAGGATCTGTGTTCGCTAACCCACCAGGACAAGGGTTGAGAGGGTTTCAACAGTTTGAGCTTAAATGGCTGCGTTTGTGTGTGGACTACAAATGTGGCTTCCACTTCAAAATGGCAAACAGAATGTGCTATCACACAACATACGCCCTCTGAGTCGACTCATTTGCTGGCTGCCAGAGATGTGATCTCTCCTTCTGGTCAGTAGCTCATTTTATCTCAAGAGGAGAAAACTGTTTCAGCTTCCTTTATTTTTTTCAACACAGAACACCAGGATGGAGTTGCAGCAGCTACAGTATTTTGTAAAGCCATTGCAAAGCTTGTATACAAAGTCAGAGCCAGCTGAGTCCTGTATTAATATATTATGCAGCACCAACCAATCAAAGGCAATCAACTATGTAAACATAAAATGTAGCATCACAAGCTGCAGTTTAACTTTCCAAAATGACTGTTTCATATGGACATAATATATATTAAACATTACTACCAATCTTTTGTAAATGTAGGTACAACTTTGTATAATAGACACATGCAAATGTAGAGAAATGTGTTTGTGTTTATGTCAAAGTATTTTCAACCACTTTTGAATGACTATTAAATATCGATTATGTTAGATAGCTGATGTTTTATACAGGGCATGTAGAAAAAAAAATATTGGCATAAATTTGAGATGTGTCTTGTTATCAATAATAACTAAATATAAAATATAATCGTTAATGTTCAGCATATAATCAAGTATTATTTGTTAATCTAGGAAAAACAAATTAAGTTTTGCCAACAAAATCTACTTTAAGTATCAAAAGTAAAACCACTCAATGCAGAAAAATGATTCATGTCAATATATTGTTCTATATACTGTATACTCTCACTATTATACCTCATATTTTGGTATCATTGTACTGATGCATTTAAGTGTAAGTAGCATTGTACTGTTTAATGCTGTGCTAGTTTAAACAAAGACAGTAATCGGGTGAATGTGTTAGTTACATTCCACCCCTGGCAGTTATTGTATGTAAACATTTAGTAACATCTGAGGCTGAGGTCGAACATATGAAGAGCTGGTGTAACTGGCTCCAGTTCTCATCCTATCATAATGTCTTTCTATAAGTCATTTTCTCCTCACTAGAAACACTCCAGCTCCTCCGCCAGATGTCTTCTTTATTCCCTGTAGCCCGTTCCAGTCAGTTTCTTTGCTCCCCTGAGGGCCTGTGTGTGATTTATTTATCCAATCTGCACATTTAGAGCCAAGAACACACCCTGAGAGCATACAGGACTATGGGAATGATGCCTCGAGCCACTGGAGAGTGTAAAGACAGGGAAAGGACAGATAGTAAATCAGTCTAGGCCTAAAGATGTGTGTCAGAGCTGTTGTATGTAAAGTTAATGCAGCTTCAGAAGTTGTAATGGGAGAGACTCGCAGTCTGTAAGTGCGTCGAGGGTGTTTAGGTTTGGGGTTTTGGCAGAGTGAAGCTTCAGTAGCTCCCATTAGTCACTCTGTCAGATGTTAGGAGAGATAGACGAGACCTCACTGGTCCCATAAGATGCCGAAAAAGCCTTTGGAATTCAGATTTCCCAATACTGGCAGGACATGATCATGATTAAAGAATGAGCATGTGTGGTGTTGGGAACGTCTCTGGCACGACTCTTCGCTTTCAACCTCTAATCTCCTCATCTTTCATCTCTTGCCACGCAAATCTCTCAGAGGGCAATCAACTATTAGTGTTTTGATGTCTCCGGACAATAGCCAAAGTTTGTTTGTGTTGGATACCAGCTGCTCTCATTAAGGAAAAGCACAGGGCAAATAAAACAGAGGAACATCCCTTCACGGGGTCAGACCTTCCTGTTTAACAACCAGCCAGCTTCCTGTTGAGGCCCCCGTCATGCGACACATGTGACACCTCTTTGTCCCTGAGAGCTCATCCTTGACTTTAAGGGGGGAAAACCAGTCCTTTTATTTCTGAAATGCACACACATACAGATCACAAAAATATTAAAGATTTCACAAGCGACACCTTAAAGTGTTGTCAACAAATATAAAAAGATAACAGCAATAACTCCTGTCATCCTTTTTCTAAAATTACTGTACCATGCTCAAGCATCCCCCAATTTTTTTTTTTTTTTAGCGTCACTGTAAGCAACGTTTGGAAGTAATTTGACTGTATTTATCTAGTGAGCTGTCATTTGGAAAAGACAGGCTTTCAGCATGAGTGCCCATTTATTTCTACTGCTTACCGAGTGGGGCTGAAATAGTGGAAAACAAGCCTCTCCTGATGTGACAAGTGCAGAGTGGATATTCTTAACATGGCAGCATGCTGTGTTCCACATGTTAATGCAGGCTACTGGGCATACTGGAACCAGAGAGCAAACCAAAGCCTTTTTTTTCTCAGTTTAAAAGCAAAAAAAAAGAAGAAGAAAAATTAATGATAAATTTATGCATCAATGTAATCAAAAATGAGAGGAAGGAGGTGGAGAGCAGGGCGGATGGCCTTCAGTGGAATATTCTCAGATGCTGATTAGAGAAGCCATGTTAATGAGATTCACTGAGAGTCTAATAACGGAGAACGGCATGCCCCCTGCTGTGGCTGTCTGTGCCGGCCCTTTCTCTCAGTCCCCTTCCTCGTCTCATATTTTGCTCTTTTTCTCATGTTCTTCCTCCCTCTCTGCCTCATCTTCACAGGGGGAGCCATGCTTACACTGGACTCAGACAGCAGGGGATCCTGCCTTTTCCACCAAACTCTCTAAGTTGTGGAGTTGTACCTTTAACATCACAAGCTTTGCACCGCCGTCCTGTGTTTTCTATCCTGAGGGGCTTCAAAAGGGGGGAGCTGCCACACACACACATGCACACACACACAAAGCATGTTGGGACTTGGGTAGGGGTGACGCCACGTGACAGACAGGCAGCTGGGCAAAATTAATAGGAGTAATGACAAACGGCTCACTGCTGTTGGTTTCTTCACCTTAACGCGTTGCATTATAGCCTGTCAGGTGCTGTCACTCAACAGAGCACTTCAGGATATGTGTATTTGAGTTGCACATGTGTGTGTCTGTGTGTGTGTGTGTGTGTGTTTGTGTGTGTGTGTGTGTGTGTCTGTGCTGTCTATGTGTGTTGCCCACAAGCCAAATCCTGAAGGATCCATCCCTGGGCTCAGTGGAAAGCTGTGCAAGGAAAGTAGGGGGCCCAGATGTTTTAGCTCAATAAGCTTAAGGATGAGTTCATGGCAAGAACATCTGAGGCTTTCAGCTCTGTTGACCCCAGAAAGAAACTCTTAATCCAGCCAGTTTGAGGACACATGTGTACATATCCTTTTCATAAGAGAGAAAGCTGGAGATGCAACTATTGTGCAAATACTTTTGTTCAGATAAACTGCGACCCAATTACTTTTTTTGGCATCAGAGTGCTTTAAAACAAAGATGGAATAGTTAAACATTGGCCAGATGCAGAAACAGAAACAAATGTGCTGGAATGCCTGTGTGTGTGTATTTGTATGTAAAAGATTGTGTGTTTGTCTCTGTGTGTGTATTTTGTAGGGGTAGAGGGGGAGAAATGAGGGTGACAGAGAGGTTTTTAAGGAAATAGTTAAGACCATGGACAGCAGGAAGAGGCCGGGGGTGTTTGCAGCCAGACCAAAGTGGCCCCTGTTGAGCAAAAGTGTGCCTGTGTGTGTGTAGTTGATCCTCTTTCAGTACTCCCCCTCTAAAAAAATTCATGCCGGTACTAATGGCCTCCCCTAGGCCACACACTTCCTTAGCTGTGTTAGTGGAGCGGCTGCGGCCTCAGCGTCGTGACAAAAAGTGAGAGGTCAGCAGAGGTCAGGTGGAGGGATGGACCTCAGGGTGCTGTGTTTGCACTCTGGTCGCAACACCGAACTTCCCCCAGCTGAGGAAAAACAAAGAGAAAACCACAAGCAAACACCCAGAGAAAACTCCCCCCTATGTAACTGTGCGCAGCTTCTGCCCAGAATGCACCACTGCACACTCGGAGGTGACACTCTGATGACTGCAATTGATATTTTATAGATACCATCATCACCCTTTTTTCATTAAACTGTGTTTACCTTTCTATAGCAAACCACTAAAACAATATGGTCACCCTCAGGTTATACTGAACTTCTTTGGAAAGAGCCGTCTTTTAGGTATCGGCCGTGGGAAGCAGGTTATATTGGTTGTATCGGCTGAACCTTTGCCCTCCACGGCTCAGACTCAGCTCATGTTTGCTGACTCCTCAGACTGACCAGACAGCAAGACGGGATGAGCTCAGCAGTAAACCACCTTGTCCTTTACAGTTAAAAGCCAACCAATCACATCTCCTGCTCCTGACGATCCAGCCAATTACTGCACCAGTGGACCAAGAAGTCATGTGAGACCTCTTAAGTCTTTTATGAGGCCATACCAGACAGACAGGGTGGTGTGGAGCAGAGGAACACTGTCTTTTATGGGCTATTGGGGATAGTGTGCTTCCATCTCAAGGCTATTAAAGGTCTCCCCAGCATGGAGACTCTCACAGCCTGGGGGTGGGACATGGTGCACCTGGACTCGGGATGGAAAAAGAAGCTTAACCCCTTCCCCTCAACCTTGCTTTTTCCATGCTTCATGTCTCAATCTCCCCCCCTTCATTCACAGTCAGCCTTCACTGCGCTCAAAGTCTCCTGCATGATGACAGGTTGCCTTCATGGTTGTGATCGTTCTTACTTTTCTAGAGGCAGCAGAATTCATCGGCAAAGGCAGGCAGTATATATAGAGATTACCTTACCCTCCTGAGGTTTTGCTTGTGGTTCTGGTTAGTTTTATACTCAACAGGCAGCTGCAGGCACAAGTGAACTCACTCGACTTTTACTGACCTTCCCCGCCTCCGCTGACAGGCCTTTATGATACACAAGTGCATCCACAGAAAGTGAAAGCCTTTATCACTGGGAGGAATACTGGTCCCATAAACCAGGATGTGATTAACTCCACCACAGGGAATGAGCGGTGGGGTTGTAGAGGCTGCACACCTAACTGAATTTTACTTTTTAAATTGAGCTCACAATTTCCCCGGCTTGTACTCCTGTACCCACCCATCCAGAGAGCTGAGCATTTTACTGCCAGAAAGAGAGAATTTCCCGCTAGATTGGCTTTGTCATTTTGATTCATGTGGGGCTCGCTAGTGACTGTGTTATTGTTCGGTCCTGAGCCTGTTCTCCTGCCGCACCATGCTCCCCTCCCTATGTTATTAATTTAGCGTCTTCGATGTGCCCTGTAAGAGATGAGTAGTCACAGTGGGGAACTTGGAAAATGATAAATTGTTAGAGGAAAGTTTCTCTTTTTCTCCATTTCTAAATTTTGCCGCTGATTGAAATCTCACTAGCTTCAGTTATTGAACTCTCTGCAGTGAGCTAAAGGTGGGTGGGTGAGGGGGAAAAATATTGAAAAGGTTTGATTAAGCATGCAGTCAGTGGTGGAAGAAGCATTCAGATCTTTACTCAACTAAGGAGCAATAGCACACTGTGAAAAAATACTCCACTAAAAGTAAAAACCATGACTGCAAAACCTTACTGGAGTAAAAATATTTCTTAAAAGCCCAATTAAGGTATCAAAAGTAAAAGATTTGTCAAAAAAGGTCAAAGTCAGTGTTTTACTCAGATAGCTTATGTGTTTTTGGATTACTATTACTGGTGCATCATATGTACATTCTGTTTTTACTGATGTAGAGATGGAAGGCTTGTTTATTCAATTATTTTATATACAAATTAAAAGTTCTATACATGGCAAAGCATCATTTATTAAGTTCAAAATGCCTGTAGCCTTGCTTTCCTTATGAGAACCACAAATTTCTTGAAAATCCACAGTTTTTATGAAAAAATTCTTATTCAAAATCACCAAATTTTGAGAGACATAGTTTTCACCGGACAGGAAGGGCATGAAACAATGGGATTTAAAAAGTAACTAATAACTCTAGCATTCAGACAAATTAAGCATGATAAAAAGTACAATATATGCCTCTTTGGATAAAGAAGCATAAAATGTAAACACTAAAATTAAGTCCAAGTACTTTAAATTTATACTTGGGCACGATAAATGCACTTAGTTGCTTGCCTCTGCTGCACTGTGGGTGAAACAGCCTCCCTCTCACCTCTCTCCTGATGTTCATCGGCTGCCACATGAGTCCTCTCACCCAACCCAGAGTGATGAATACTGTGTTTGCACAGAATCAGATGAAATATTCAATAAATAAAGTGTTAATTAGTGAGTTTTAGAGGTGCCGGTAAGTCGATTTCTTTACATTTGGAAAGAGCTAGGTTAGCTGTTTCTTTAATGCTATGCTAAGCTGCTGACAGTCTTTTTGAGCTTCATATTTCTGTGCAGCCAGAGTGGTATTGATTATCTCATCTAACTCTTCCAAGAAACCCAATAAGCTTATTCTCCAAAATATACCTTTGAGTCTGATAAACATTAAGCAAAAAAATCTAAACTATCATTGGACACAAATTCTTCACAATCTCCAGCCTGCTACCAAGTCTCCAGTGTCCAGTTTATCTGTTTGCCTTTCTTTGCCTCTTACTCACTCCTCTGCCTCACTGCAGTCTGGACTTGCATGCCTTGTGCCTTGTGGCCTGTGGATAAGAGAGTGAAAGTGACAGAGCGGGACGGCAACTGTCCCCAGAGGGATGTGATGTCCTTCTGCCGCGGCAGTGAGCGAGAGTCAGCCAGACCTAAAATAAAAGCCTCGGCTTAAACTCGACATGACAGAGAGGAAGGAGTTCAGCCCCGATGGCGACTGGACACTCAGTCCTGTCTGATAGGGAGCCACGTTTACGGGCAACACTGAGAAGTACCTCCAGGATGTGCTGGAAATCCAAATCCAACCATAAAAAAGTGAACATTATGTAAAACTGCTTTGATACTGCTGTATTCTCAACAGGTGCCATCAGTCTGGCTCAGAATCACTGCCCAACAGTCTGTGGTGAGGAGATAAAAGATGACAGCAGCAAAACCATCAAGTGTCATTATAAATCATTCTCATAGAGGAGTTTTACTGGCTCGTCTGCTGTAGTGCATATGCAGACGCGCTGGTAAACCTCAGAAGTCTGCTCTGTGATTGGAGGGAGAGATGATGGGCCTCTTGGTTAATGGGGAAAGCAAACGACGGAGGAAGCCTGTGTTTTTCTAGCTCATCTGGCTTAGATTAGTGCGCGCCTGCACTTCACTGTCACAGTGAGAGTGGAGAGGAGATAGAAGCATTAAGATATGAGGAGAGCAGAGAGTGAGGAGGGAGGGGACCAAAGGGAAGGAGGGAGAGTGAGAGGAGGAGGTGGGGGAGAAAACAATAATAAAGGCAGAAAGCAGCGAAGAAGGAGAAAAGGCATTTGCAGAGGGTTTTAGGATTTGCGATGAGCTCTGGTCCTGTTACCCAGAGTGCTTAGCACAAGTCAGCGGCATAAACCCTTTAGATAGGCTTTGTGTAACAATGGAGGAGAAAAAGGCTCTAAAGACGGGACCATGACTGAAAGCAGAGGGTCCGGGTGCAGGGGACAGAGCCGAACACCACCGCTCGCCCCCGGCACGTCCTTGCCAGCTAACTGAGAGCACATGCCTGGCACAGTAGGACAACTTTCACCCTCGTCACCTTCAGAACATCCCTCAGCCTGGAAAACCAAACCCCCTCCTCCTCTGCTAATGCACTCAACATGGCCCGAAAGACTCGTGACTGCGAGCGCTCCAGATGACGGAAAAGAAAAACACAGAGACAGAAAGGTGACAGTATCCATATCGCTCACCGCAGGCGTGTGTTGCTCGCATGGTTCGCCGGCTCCCTCACAACACGCCGTACCTGCAGAGTCAAAGAAACAGGTCACAGACATGCTGGAGCTAATTGTCTCTAATGTTGACAGCCACACAGAGAGCACTTTTAAAGGTCTCTAAACTAGCTGCCTATTTTTTTAGCGTCTTATATCTTTTTGTCTTTGTCCTGCGACATGCAGTGTGTTTTTATCCGCATGTGGCTCCATCTGTAAACCAGTCTTGAGGTTGAAGAGGTTTTTTTTTAAGTGGCATTTACTGTCTGCGTGTACTTTGCCTCATTGATGTTTGTGTTTATGTGTGTGAGTTAATCCAGGCTTTCAGACAGTGAGCTGAGTGGAGGGTTTTGGAGCCCTGTCAGTCTGTTTCAGCTCGTTGTGAAGCCTTCGTGCAGACAGGCTTTCTGGGTCAAGCCTAATTGACGACCTGTATTAATAACAGTGAGTGGCATGTCTGTGTATGTGTGTATTTATAAGTGTGTGTGTGTGTGTGTGTGTGTTCTTGTCCTGGATTTTTGCTGTCTCACTCTCCTCAGGCACAGCTGAGACCCCACCCTACAAAAACCCACCCTCTGCCTCCCCTCCTCTCCAGCTCCCTGGGGTTCAGGCTGTTTTTTTGGGGGGGTATCAGTGGGACACAGTGGGTTGGTGTGTGTTTGTGTATGGGAACGTCCTGCTGTCACTGCAGGCGGGCCAGTCTTTGTCCAAACCCCCCTCTTTTTTGTCTCCACGTGGGGTCTCTATGTCTCCCTCTCACACTCGGGGGGGAGGGGGGAGGGTGTTGGGGGTGGCAGCCTGAACAAACAATGTCACCTCTAATGCGAAGACAGTACAAAGCAAAGTCAGATGGCAGGCAAATATTTCCAGTGGACGATGTTTATGAGTATGAAGAAAGTTTTACGTCCATAAAAGCTCATCAAGGCCTTTATTTTCAGCAGGTTGAACAACTGCAACTCTGAGAAAAAGACATCTGAACAGTCTCATCACATTCAGAATAATGCTGCCACCGTTTTAACAAGGACCAGGAGAGCAGAGCACATTATTCCTGTTCATAAAGAAAGAAATTCCTCCCTATTGCAGCTTGAGTGTTAGCTTTATAGTTTTGGTTATCATCACAATCAGCAGTAACAACACGGTGCTCACGCGGGAACACAATGACTGGTTAGTAAAACTTATTTAGAGGAGAAAACAGATGCAAACTGTAATATTATAAACCAAGGCTGTCTGTTATAAACATTTATCGCAATTAATGGATCAACTTGGTCTTACTGTAATTGTGTGAAGGTACAGTTTTCCTGTGGAATGAGGGACTGTTTTAGACATTACTGCCTGTTGGTTTTACCTCCCTAATAGAGAGCTTCAAATAATCTTGCTGAACTTGAATGACTGTCTGCAGCTGTTTTTTTCTACCCTGATAAACTCTGTTGTAGTAGATGTGGTTGTGATCCCAGATCTAAGCAATTATTTTGGTGGGTACAATATTGCTCTAACATTATAAAATTAGAACAGACATCTAAAACTATAAAAATAAAACCCAAGTTGTGAAATGCATATCTTTTACAAACAGCAGTAACGTGCTCAGCAGCTTTGGTTGCAGCCTTCTTCATTTTTTGGGGGGGCCTGTAATAAAGCAGAATTACCTTTACATCTTTACACCAGCTTCCATGTAGTTCATAGAACATATTTTACACAGCTGCTGCTAGTTTATAAATGACTTCATTGGTCTCAGGCCAAGAAACATTTTTAATTTGCTTAAGGAGTATAAATCAAGTCCAGGCCCTTTATATCTGCAGGAAGCATTCAACTAGAGGAGGTTTAATCCGAAGACATAAAGATGCTGCATTCAGTTACCACACTGCACACAAACGAACAAACTACTGAGCTTTTTTAAAGTCTAAATTTAAATGTTTGTAGTTTCCCTTATCTTTGATTGACATATCAAATCCTTGACAAACAGTTGCTATTGTCACTGTCATACTACTTGAGGTTACTTTTTTTCTCTTTTGTATTTTATTAAATGCGTTTATTTGACTCATGAAAAGCGCTTTCAGTTGCCCTCTGTGCTCAAAAAGTGCTGTCAAATTAACTTGCTTTGACTCTAAAAGTCAACTCTGCTCAAAAGTGACATCCTCGAGGACAGCTTGTGGGACAGACCCTTGTCATTACAGAGGAACTCTCTCCTCATGGGAAAAAATGACGATAACTGTATGATGTAAACCCTCACCTCACCGGCTTTTTTAATCAGGAAAAACTCAACTTTTCCATCTGCGTCTTCTAGAGGAAGATATTTTATTCACACAATGAGCAAACTTCCTTGTTAATCTTGCAGAATGCACTTAAAGCCTGAGCGTGCATGCATGCTGGGTCTGGAAATGAAAGCTGTGCTACCTTGAAAGCAGAAAGTCAGTAAGCTTTCTGGAGCAAATCGCTCCTGCTGCTCGGCCTCCTAATCCCTCATGGAGCTGCTGTGTTCAACACACATTCCAGTATCACTCTGCTTCTGTTTTCTGACACACGCCTCAGCTTTATCTGTGCTTCCTGTCTTTCATTTGGTTCTCATCCACCAGCTGTAGCTGGACAGCCCCCCCCCCCCACCACCACCACTCTACATCCATCTTCAACCCCACAAACGTCGCAGCTCCCAGAGGAGATGTCAGTGCAAAGAGAAATCATGTTTGTGATCACAAAAACTTCCATGCTCTCTGACGGGGTGAAGCCCAGAGCACCGAGAACAGCATGTGTGTGCATGAGAGGGATGGAAAAAAGTGCAGTAGGAAATGAAATTATTTGTTTGTTTATCTAAGTAAATGTGTTCATATGTACAATGATTCTCTCTGAAATCCCACATCAACTAACATCTGACAGCAAGAGAACAATAAATCTCTGTCTCCTTGTTAAGGCAGTACTTTGGGCTTGGACTTGCACACATTGCTCAGTGGAATGTGAATGTGATAGCTAGTAATTCCTCACATCTGCTTCCCTCATAAGAGTCCACATCTTTATATGGTCAAAGTATTCTGTGGCTTCTGCTGTTTGGTAACAATGTCTAGAACTGGCCTGAGATCATCTAATCATGTCCATATCCACATTGTGACATCAGTGGAGCAGCCTGTTCACAGAGGCAGCATCGGAGTGTGTGTTGTTCACTCTCTCTCTCTCTCTCTCCTGCTACAACTTGTGTCCTTGTGATGTTTAAGTAACTCCAAGTTATTATTAACATGCATAATGCTGCTGGAGCACACTTAATGTGCGCATTGTTTCCCCTCTCTGTGAGAATCATGCCACTTTTGTCTGAGCAGACTGACGGGGCCAAGTCCTGCTTGGCTCGCCTGCTGAACTCGGTTGTCATGGCGACAGAGACGTCGTGGCGGTTGGAGTGCATCTCCTATGAAAATAAGACCAGTACAGAGCATTATGCATCTACTCGTGCCGCCTCTTTACTATTAATGGACATAAATATTTATATGGTTTGCAGGATATTTTCACGGTGGAGGGGAACCGGTGGCCTGTGGCGAACACAGACATGAGCTGATGAAGTGGTCTGTGTCAGACATTTGTGACTCTGTGCTCATGTGTGGGGCATGCAATGCATCTCTCAGGCAATCTCACAAGGTTATACAGTAAGGATTTTAATTTAAGTATTTAATGTAACACAGAAACAGGGTTTTTACTGTGTTTACACACATTAAATCTCACTCATCTCTAGTGATCCTCCAAATCTGAATAGCCTGCTCCATGTTGCAGAGTCTTGGTGCTGCAGTATATTAGCAGCACTGGATGCTTTAATGTTTTAGAGCTATAGCAGTTTATTTAAATGATAAGTCAACCAAGATGAAAAGGTATCGGCAAATGCTGGATAATTTGTTAATTAGTTAGCCACTCACTCATTTGAGCTTCATAAATGTGAAGCTTAGCTGGTTTTGCTTTTTTGTTGTTTTTGTTTGTTTTTGTATAAGTTTCAATATAAGATTTTTGCTTTATGGGGTTTTAAGTCACACAAATCAAGTATATGATGATGCCACTATTGTTGTTACAAATGTGTCGCATGAAGAGGAGGAACTGATTGATCAAGAAATAACTGATAAATCAAAAAATAGTATCGGTTTGACAGTAGATAAAGTTATCAGCTGACGAAGCCAGAATTTTTGAATTATGGTAAAAAATCCTAAAAAAGACAGTTAGAATATGTTTGATCACAGGAACAATCTGCACAATATAAACCTATAGAGTCAAGAGATAGTTAGCTACGTAGCTTTATATTGTGCAGATTGCTAGCATAACGAGGAAGCTAGCATAGTTTTTTTATTTTGCACTTTTGTCTTTGTCTCATTATTTATCTGTCATACAAGATATAATGTATTGATCAGTGACTTTAAGAGGTGAAGTAGGTGTATTTTCTTAAATTCAGAGAGACCTAGACTGGCTGTTTTCCTCTGATGCTGCTAGTCTTTATGCTAAACTAACCAGCCATCAACTCTACCTTTATGTTTATTGCAGGGATTCTTGGCAAAAAGTTAATAGACCTGTTTCCCAAAATGAAGTATTCCTTTATTATAAACCTGCACTATAAATACAGATTTTGCTCACACTGATGCTATCTTTAAATAACCAGACAGAAAAGTGGTTTTACTTTAATTTTGGCTCGGATTTGACAGAGTCTGCATTCAGTCTAGTCACCTTGTAAAATGCTTTAACCAAACAATGTGAAAAAATGAAGAGAGAATGAAAAGAGTAGTGCAGGCTTACATAAATCCAATCAAAGTCCAACCTAAGTGTGTTTGCTTTTTTCTTTTCTTAGCTTTTTCATAAATGGCTCTCAGTGGCTACAAGGTCACCCTGTCACTTCGGTGTGATGTTTGAGATCTATATTTTATTGGCTTCTGTGCTGCCTGTGTTTCACGGTCGTCGCCTTCCTCCTTCATTTCTCTCCCCAGCTTTGTTCTCTAACACATACATCCTCTTTTGTCTCTTCTCTTTCTCTTCAGATTCTCTTGAATCTGTAACATTATTTCTGCAAAAAAGTGCTGGATGAAGCTCCTCCCCGAGGGGCTTGCCACAGTGGGCTCAGCTTTGTAGCAGATTAAATCATAAGTAGAGCCTGTAGAATCTACAGAGGGAGAGAAGAATAATCATCCTTTTTATATTTCATTTGCATGCTTTCCTCATCTTTCCTCCAGGCCTTTTGGTTAATGTGACCCACCTCCCATGGATGTCTCACAATCTATCCTCTCCATGATGACTAATTTAAATGGCTTTGATAATCCTTTAGTACTATGAATTAAAAAGCTATTAGAAGAAGCTTCACAGGGAACGAGGTGAATGGAGGATGTGGCCTGAGTCTCCTCTCCATCTCGACACTCACTTTAAAGAAAAGTATTTCTCGGTGATTTGAGGCATTAGTTAAAACAAAAGGAGCTCTGCCCAGAGGCTCCAGTATTTTCATTCAAAGCAAGACACGGCTCACTTTTTTTTTTCTGCTTATTAGAAGAAGACAGAGTTAAGATGTAACTATATTTAATCAATAATTCAAGTCTTTTCAAACACAAAAACACCACAATTCATGTCTTTATTTGCAGATGATCATAGCCTCAAGCACAGCATGACCGGACCCTGTGCTATCATGCTGTACAGGCCACGTATCAGTTCTTTATGTGCTTTATTTTATCCTTTAAGATGAGTTTCATTGATTGTTGTTTTATATCTAAGAAGTCAGGAAGCATATGGATTTAAAAAATGTCTGCATTGTTGAAATGTTAAGTTATTCCCTAAGCAGACAGAACTTGGGTTCAACACTTTCCCCATCAATAATCATTTCAATTACAGCAAAAGCTTTTCTTTCACATGGGAAGAGTCTTTTGTAATGGGAGTTAACATCATTTAAAAAAATATAAAGGAAGTTATTCTATTGGGAAAATCGCCTTTTGTTGCAGAAAGTGTAATGAGACGATTCAGAGCATTATCATATTTGTGTGTTAATATGATTTGTATGGTAGCTGTCATTAAGCAGAGCCAGGCTGGTCCCACTGCCTCCAGTCTTGGTGCTAAGCTAAGCTAACTTAGGTAGCTTCATTTTAACCAGATACATCTGAGGGGAGTATCGACCTTCTTATCTCACTCTGACCAAGTAAGAGAATAATGGTTTTCCCAAAGTTCCATCATGTTCTGTAAATGAAACGCTGTTCAAATGACTCTAAGCACATTTCTTCATCTGGACACTATCAGAAAAAACACACTGGTTTTGGAGCCCAGAGAAAGACATGAACTCACTTCTGTCTAATTACTTGCTGATTAAAATCAAGCCGTTCTCCACCTCCCCACTGAAACCATTACCTCACTCTTCTGTTTCATATTTTACAGTTTAAACGTCTGATAATAATAAACAGTGGCTGAGAAAAGTCAGAGACAAAGACACTGTAGTCATAATATCTCTTTTTTACTCCTGTGGTTGACTCATGGGGGGGGGTATCTTTTGACCAGGCCTAAAAGAAAACAAGTGGTAATTTGTTCCGGTTTACACCAGTAGTGTGCATCACTGCCAGGAGAGAGGAGAAAGCTTTCATTATTTAACAAGGCCCTCCGGCAGCGAACATCTGTATCGTTAGCGGTAATTAACAATGCACTTTCCTCCAGGATAAACAGTTTAATAAAAGGGAAGGAAGGCAGCTGAGTTGGAAGCTCTTGACACAAGGTGAGTGATTGGAGCAGATTTACAGCAAGTCTTCCTGTTAAAGCTCAAAACGAGAAAAAAAAAACGGATGGAGGGGGCTTGTGTTTTTATGTGAGCTGTATTCCCTGAATCCACTGCTCATGTGAAAGTTTCATGTAACTGTCACTGTCTGAGTGGTATCACGGAGTCAGAGCAAATTGAACATTCGTCTTGAGGGAATATAAATATCGCATTAAGGAATCAGATCCTTTTTTTTTTATTGGGGATGTGTATGCAGACTGACGAAGGCATC
This sequence comes from Acanthurus leucopareius, assembly GCA_029814765.1. Taxonomy (NCBI): domain Eukaryota; kingdom Metazoa; phylum Chordata; class Actinopteri; order Acanthuriformes; family Acanthuridae; genus Acanthurus; species Acanthurus leucopareius. Next base: position 17,139,210 of record JAQMCX010000050.1, on the reverse strand, counting down.
AGTTCTCCCCTGATGGACCTGAGCTTGGATTTATGATTTAAAAATGAGCTTTTATGTGAAACTCGTCAGTCAGGTGTTTCCCCTGAGAACCCCTGCTGAGTTTTGACATGATGAAAAAAAAATCTGAGGCAATCTGAGCTGCTTTGCTTTTCCTATTCGCTTTTTTTCCTCCTCATTGCTTCCCTTTTCATTAAGTCCTCTATCTCCAATGATATATGACATGTTTGCCATTTATCCTTTGATGCATGAAGTAGGACTTTGATATGACAGTATTTCCCAGTGAGCTCACTGGTTTTGAACCACCACAGATGGGGATCTGAGGTTAAAATGTTTAATCAGACCCTCCACCTTTACCTTGTCTTGACCTTGTGTAGAAATAATTACACCACTCTTCCCCCGTTTCTCATGATAGACCTTTCAAATCCATCATCTTGATTATTCACAGACGCTGATCACATCCTCTGTAAACGAATGTGTCAGATCAATCAGACGGGATGAGGCTCATCTTCGCCCTGCTGGACAAATAACTGTCCACTTCTTGTCCATGTTGTCTGACTTGTTGGTGACATAACCTTTCCAGCCATAATTACTGTCTTCATCACCACTGAGTTAATTTAATAATCAAAAAAGCTTATTTCTTATACATTATTCTTTGAATGTTGTATTTATTAGGTCATAAAGTATAGTGTGCATATATAGCGGCTGCAGCAGCTGAACTGTACTGAGAGCAGAACACTGAATTTAACCTCAGGCGGGCTTCTTGTGTTACGGTTGAGGTTTTTTTTACTGCACCCAAAAGCGGACACAGACACTGTGGCTGAATGATAAGGGTGAGTTTATTATAATGCAGTTCAGAGATGGTGAGGCTGAGGAAGGCAGAGGGCAGAGGAGAGGAAAATGGCAGAGAGCGATGGCTGCAGGCTGGAGTGGTGTGGGCTGATGCATAAATGGCTGAGCTGGCGCTGGTGATCTTAGGCACTGGAGACAAGGGTTAGTGAGAGGCAAGAGCAAACAACACGGGGAACAAACTCAAGTATACACAATACTGAGCAGCTGGGACAACGACTGCCACTGAGATGGGGGGACAATCTGGTGATGAGCAGAGGATTCTTGTACTGTGAGTTGATGAGTTTATTGTAGAAATGTGTGGAGATTAACCAGGACTAAAACTGACAAACACAATCTGAAAACTAACTAAAACTTAAGTAAAATCAAATTTTAAAGTTAAAAACTAATTAAAAACTCTACTATAGCCTTATTTGATGGTCAGCAGATTGTGTACTGAGGGTTTTTCAGTGGATATGGCTGCCTGCTTGAATGAAAACAGGGCTAAACTGTAAAAACAGTGAAAACCAAACAGTAAAATTCTGGGTCACACATCCAAACAATGAGCAAAAAGGGTGTTAAACCCTTGGGGGGCTTGTCACTTCACTACAAGGGGCCCTTTTACATAGTTATTTAATCCATTTTTTAATTTAAAATGTTAATTAAAGCAGCTTTAAACAAACAATAAAACAATTAAAAACAAATCAAACAGCAGTAGCAATTTGCACAGTGTGGATTCAGTGTCTTGGATTCAAGGTTTTAATTTTCATTAAGGCTCAAAGCTGCTTTTCAATGTAATGTTTTTTGCTGCAGGGACTCTGAGAGCCTGCACTAACCTCGTGTGATCGCAGAGAGTGGTGAAGCCCACTTACAGTAATTTCTGTATGGTGAGGGGATGATCGATGAAGAAAAGTACAGCGTTCATTTAACTTTCTCCTCTGGGATCACTAGTGACCTTTTAAGAATCATCTGACATTTTCAATTTAACAGCTACTTTTATCAAACACATTGTCTGGTGAACGAAAAATATCCAAATAAAACATAAAATGTCAAAGAGTCTTTAATCATGACTTCACCTTTTCTCCAGCCTGAGGTGTTTATCGATTTATCCATGGAAACTGGACTGAAATAAACATTCATCCAGCGCAGTAGGTTTTGTTTTAGGGCACTGGTTTTGGGGTATTCCCTGTCTTATGAGTTTGTCAAAGGGATCATGGCGGCGGCTCTGGAGTATTTAGTAACAGCAAACACTGCTGTCACGGGAGGAGCAACAGATTTGCATTTTACCGTCTCAAATGAAATTATGCATGCGAGCTCTGGCACAACGAACATGTTTGAGCAATTTTCGTTTTTCTCAGAGAGTTGTGTTTACATCAATATTTGATGACATCTGGAGTGTGATGAGGGGAAAAAAAAAGATCCTTTGTTTGTATGCTCAGATATCTGTTCAGAGGATTAGACAGGTGTTTCCAAGGAGCGGGCCTGTTCATCTGATTGGCCACACTTTGCACATACACACACACACAAACATGCAAGTCCCTGATGGTTGTCCTCAGGCCTGGTGGATCTCACATACAGCAGACAGTAATGAGAAAAAGGATAACTATGTTCCATCAACAGCTGAGCCCTGCAGCTCCTGTCAGCATTAAATGCACATATATAGCCGCTGGCCGTGCAGTTGCTATGGAAGTGTTGGTATCCAGGCAGGAGTTGGCAGGGAAACATCCCTAAAGTTGATTCAAGAGATTGGATGCCGCTGGAGTTGATTTCAAGCTGCATCCATATTTCATTTATGTATACTTGTCCTCTAAAGGGAAGGAGGAGAATTACCTGGGCATCTGTAAAACGGCTGCAGAGTTAAGTGTGGCAGGTCCAAAATAAACTCTGGGAATGTCATTTTCGGCCTGTGCGCACAAAAAAAATAATGTTAGCTGTGGGATAAGACAGTAGCAAGAGTTATGGCTCTGAAAGCTCCCATCTCAAACTGTATTAACAGGTCTCCACCTTAATCTTGTGAGAGGGATCTCCAACATGCCTGAGGCAGAAAAAAACAGTGACCACCATGACAGTGTGGTTTCCACACCTGGTTACTGCTCTCCAGTTAGAAGCTGCAGAAACCAGACATCCAGGCCTCTGCAGACGTTCCCCTGAAGCACACTGTAAAACCCAAAACAGGAACGATTAGACACATGAACTCCTCTGACTTTAAGTTTTAAAACTCAAAATGATGATTTGATTTAATGTGCAGCTGACAGCTTATCCAACTCAAACACCCTGCATGCATTTTTTAAATTAATGTTTCAGAGATAAAAAAAAGCAATGTGTTGTTTTAAAATGATGTAAAGGATTTGTTCAGTAAAAAGATTCATTAGCACTGTTGTTTTTTTAAGGCTAAGAAACTGCATTATGGCAGGTGGGAGGAATCATTTTTATGGCTGAATCTTAACAACATGATGTGAATTTTTTAAGGGAGAAAAATGGAAAGAGAAAAAAGTTTCAACATATTTGTGATTTGCATAAAGGCACAATCTTAACATTAGTTCCTGGAGATTGGATTGGCCACCCACGCATGATATTCTCTTCACAGAGATGAAAAAAAGAAAATCAAGTAAAATTAGCTCCTGTATTGTTTCCCTCCCTGTGGTTGTTATGGTTGTCTTGTTCACATGGCAATCTGAAGCTTTGAGTTTAAAAGTTTAAACCAACATCTGCTTTGATGGCATTAAACTGGAAACAATGCAGGAGCTTCAACAGTTTGTTGCTTGAATGCTTGTTTTGGTAACAATTCAGCAGTTTATTAACAACAAAATTATAACATCATGATTGTTACTGAGGATGTCGGCATCTTCATTTAAGTTTTTTAATAAAAATATTATATATATTATGAGGAGAGATCCTCTGCAGAAGAGAAATATTAAGTGATATGAATGTTAAGTCAGTTAAACTTCAAAATGTATTGTTAATAAATCCTTATTGCATGTTCATGTGCTAAACACCTCTGTTTCTCCTCTGCCTTTAAGTTTAACCATATTGTTTTACAGTGTAACAGGCAACAAAGGCTCAGCCCACAAATCATAACTCACTTTTAAAAATCTTTTGTATCCCACAATTCCACCTTCCAAGACTCCCAGACCAGAAAATGTGTCTGGACTGGACCAATAACCACAGAGCTCCATGCTTGTGCTGCACACATAACCACAGTTCCCTGACTGCAGAAGTGGCTCCGATCTGTTTGAATTTAACTGGCCAGTGATGTCGAAACACACACACAGAATATATAGCACACCTACAGCGACCGAGTTAATATAAAAAATAAATCTGCGGCCTAAAAAATGCAGGCTCTATCTGAGATAAACGAAATCCCCAAATGAAAACGGAGGAGGAGAAAATTTCTGTGTGACAGACAGACGAATGGATCTCTCCCTCACCATGAATCAGATTTCCAGAGGAGGAGCAGGGGGATGCGGTGGTGGCTCCCTTGGCCTACTTTCCTCTATTCACCAGCCAGTTCATCCTCCTGGGAACACTGGAAGTACAGTATATTGAGGCAGTTCAGCCATGCTTGGCCTGCCATCATCAGACAGCAGAGAAATGGCTGTACTTGAGGAGGTGGTGGGCAGTAAGTCAGCACACTTACTGTACATTAAGAGGGAACAAGGGCAAAAATGGTCCAGTCACTCCTTGTTTGCATCTTAACACTCTCTCTTCCTTCTCCCTCTGTAGTCTCAGTGCCTTGTGTGTATGTGTGTCCTTGCCACTTGGCTGAAGCTCACAGCCAGCAGATGTTTCTGTTGTGCAGATCACAGTTTTTATAGATTTTTATTTTTCATGTTTTATTTAAATTATTCTTTAAGTTTTTGTTTTTTAACTTGGATTATCTTCCATTAGTTTTCAGAGTTTGTTTGTTTGTTTCAGTTCAGCTTTTGTTGTATCATTTTTTTCTTAATTACTCTTAGTTTTTTGTTCTACCTTATGTTTTTTTTATTGTAAATGGGGGATATTTGTCAGGGGAAAGATTTAAGAAGTTAAGAAAAGATATTACAATACAAACACATCACTGTGAATCAACTGACTCACAATTATGTAGACATCCAATAAACATAAATACCGATGCCTCCTTATGCTTATTGTGTTGAGAAAATTGACCAAATTAAGGATTAAACTCAAATTAAATATATTTTATGAATACTTATATTTTACTGTAGTTGGTTTTGTAAGTACAAAATATTGCTTCGTTAGTTTTTTATCAAAGGCACAGTTTTATTTCAGTTAACTAAGCCAGTTTTTCACACTTAAAAACAAAATAAATAAAAATAACCGTGTTGTGGCTCACTGAAGAAAGCAGTAAATACCTGGACAGACTGACACACATCTTAACGCTCCTCTCCCTCCTTCCCTCCCACTCTTCCTCCCTCACTCTCTCTCGTATCCTCAGGCTCCTGTCAGCCGCTGAGCTGCAGCAGGTAGACATCTGTAATTATTAAGGTGGAGGAAAGCCTCTCACTACTTTGCCCACAGGTGTTTTTTTTAAATGCAGAGGAATGCACAGGGAAACAAAAACCAAATTTAAAAAAAAAGGATTAACAATACTTCTGAAAGCCTTTTTAATTTCGGATTCAGCATGTTAACACTCAGGTTTTCTACTTTATGCCTCTTCCCACGGATTTGTCCAATTACTCCTCTAAACAGAGTTGGGGGCTTGTTGCTAGGTTACAGCCAGGTAACATACACCATTACCACAGGAGTTGTTAAGATGAAGGTGTTTCCATATAAAGATGATTCATTACTTTCCAGCTTTAGAGTGAAACTGTCAAATCTTTACTGTCACCTTCCTCTGGCTCTTCTCCACCAGCTTGGCTGTGTGACAGACGAACGCCGGCTCACTAAGCCAGATGGAGATGCATGAATTCACAGATGATTTCATGTGAAGACACGCTGATTTTGAATGGTGTCGCAGACAAGTTCTTGGAGGGGGGGCAAATGTTTGCCACTTGCATCCTCGCAAGGAAGATTTCTGCTTAAATATCTGGGTTAAGGATAACTATTTTTCAAAAGGTTTGCCTCGAGACAAAAACACACTGAAGTGAAATTGTAGAAAACCAAATTAAGACTTCGACAGTACAATGGAAAAAAGTGGCACTGTGACTAATTGTGTGTGTTTAGTGTGTGTGTGTGGTTTCCCTAAAGGGCATCCAGGAGATGAGTCTTGCCTGTCTACACCCCGTCTCACAGTTTGATCCTGGTCCTGGAGTCATAGAGGGGGCAGGAAGCTGTGAGGCATGGCACATTTCCCCTGGGTGTTAGCTGATGCCCCCTGACAGATTGAGGCTGCAAGGATGTGTTCAACGTCTTCTGTGTGCGTCTGTGTTTATGTATTTGTGTGTATGAGTGTGTACATCTTAGGGATGTTGTATTTATCAGAATAATTTGGGGAAAGCTGCACAGTTGAGGAAAAGACTTTCATAGCTTTGTTTGTTTGTGCAAACAAATGAAATAAGAACTCTTAAGTAAATGAACAATAAAATCAGTCATCGGTGCTTCATGACTCATTCTCTCACTTTGATTTCTGCTCTCCAGAATTTTTTAAATTGGCCAAATAACTTTAATTGCATATTTGCAATTGAGCCTAATCGGAATGCTCAATTACAGAGTCTGGTTCTGCTGCCCACAGAAAATGTACATTTATGACGGTTTGACATAAAACTGTAATAAAGACAAGTTTTGGTTTTATGGGTGGTTACGTGGTGGAACTATTTCTTGCCAAACAGTGACTGGAAACAGTGTCTTGTCTCGTGGAGTGCAGACTCCTAGAAGTCAGTGCGTCTGGCTGATTGTCTCCAAGAAATCGTTCCAGCACATTCTTCACTGTAAAGACACATCTTTTTTTTTTGTTTTTTTCTATTTTTATTTCTATTTGTGGACATCAAATAAACAAGATACTGTACAAAAATTTAGATTTTTACGTGTTGCAGAGAACAAAATAAGCAGAATTCTCCTTTTGGTCTATTCTAATCACCCAATGGCTTTAGCTAAAAACAACTTGTTATCAACAGGAAATTAATTGCTTCTGTTTTGATAATCAATTAATCACCGTGGAAATACCAAACATTCATTTCAACTTCTCTTGTGGGGACTTGCTGCTGCTTTTTAATGTTTTCATCATTGTAAATTGTACAAATTGAGTATTCTTTGTTTTTTGACTGTTGGTTTGATAGAAAGAAGCACTCTGGAGACAGAATACAGGAGTCTGAGAAATGTTCACAGGCATTTTTCATTATTTTCTGATGTTTTACAGACTAAATGGCTGATTAATTAAAGAAATAACAGAAAGATGAATTGGTAATGTAAATTAAGTTGAGTTGCAGCAGTAATTGATGCACATAAATGAGAATGACAATAATCTTCTCCTCCAAATCTCAGCAAGAAAGCACATAAGCGTGTTTTCCCAAAATGTTAAACTATTTTTTATTTTTTTGCACGACACGCTATGCATGCTAATGTCAGAACAAAAGAAGCTGTGCAGTTGCATCAGAAAAAGAGCTTTATGTCATTTCAGACCTGCACAACATAAACCATGTTCCAACAGGAGGGGAGAGACAGTTTTATCTCACAGAGCAGAATCCTGAAATTACATCCCATGTTTTCATATTTACATATTTAAAAAAATGTCGAGACAAAACAGCCGAGCATCACATTACCAAAAAAGGAGATATTGAATTACTTCTATGCTGTTGCCGGGGAAATTCCTTAAGACTACATCCCCTGTCTTCATCTGTGTGTGTGTGAGTGTGTGTGTGTGTGTGCACAACAATAAGGCCCACTCTGTGAGAGCTTGTGAAGCATGTCCATAGCCTGTTTAATGAGATAGCATGTGGTATGATGCTATGTGTGTGAAATTGAAGTGCGGGCTGTGTAAATTGAATTAAATGGGTTTGTGTGCAATAAGAATGCATGTGAGGAATGGCATGTAAGCTAGCATAGCGGACCTATCAGTTTGAATGTGTGTGTGTTATGTGATTAACATGGACACAGGAGTGAATTTTGGTCGCCAGCAGCTTGGATGTAGGAGGAACAAGTAGACGGTACATCAGATCGTGCCAGAGAAAAATGGGATTCAAATGATTTTTGCACATGTAATGAACAGTGTGCAATCCAAATTCCCTGAGGTTTAACATCCGCATGGCTTCATTGGAAGAATTCCCTGAAATAAAAAGTTTGTTCTACTCGTTCCTGCAGCAGCAAAACCTTCCATTACCTCATATGAGTACCCTAAAATGTCTTTAATTAGAGTGTGGAGAGTAAATAACATCTTTTCCTTTTCTTCTGTATCAGTCCCCACTTTTATAAAATGCTTTCTCAAGTGAGTTTCAGTTGTAAAGCGACTGAAAGGTCAAAACCTGAGTGTATTGACCGGTGTACTACATCCACAGGGCCACTGATCACAACATTAGTTGATCAATCACTGATTAGCTAAGAAAAACAAATAATGGCTGAACTGAGCTATGTTAGAGCCTGGAGAGAAGATTTCTTCCTGAACACCAGTGATCCATGTGAGCGCTCAAAGGCGGGGGGAGGAGGAGGCGCTTTATTCAGTGATTCACCTCAGCCTTTCTTAACTCTGAGCCCTCTGAAAATACCCAAGGAGCCAAAAAGAAAATACCTCACAGCTGTTCTCTCTGCAGCCAAGCCATTCCTGTGATACTTTTCTTACACAGGCAGAGGCTGTTCGTCTGAACCGAGCTCCTGACAGGCACTTGAATCCAACCTTTCCATAAACAAATCTCTTACTTGCTTTAAACTTTACTTTAAGCCGCAGGTTGTCACTTATTCCCGACTTCAAAAAATGCTTTTAAAATTGCAGAATTCCTAAGTGCCAATAAGAGAGGGATCAGGAGAAAACACGAGGGGAATTGGGGGTTGGAAGTATCACGTATGCCACTGGGAATGTCAGTGTCACGACCTCAGAGGAGGAGGCTAAAAGATCAGTCTCTGGAGCGCTTATCTTGCTCTCCATCTGTAGCAGGTTTTGTGACACGAGGAGCACAGTGGGATAGAAAACACTTAAGGCCCCTCTCTCACCCCCTCCAAACCTGAAACAAAAGCACTCCTCTTGTTTTCTGCCTGTGAGAGAGGCACACAGCATGAATAATTAACAAGGGACAAACAATAAAACTATCAGCTGCCTATCTGAGAGTTGTCACTTATCTGCTGCTGGAATCAAAAACAGCGTTTAGCTTGTCTCTTAAGAAAACAATACTCATCACTCTCACAAAATAATACTACTTAATCCCTTAGAATACTTTCTAGAAGAAGTAATAAAGTAGTAATTGTACTCTGTATTGCAACTTTTGCATTACTTTCCTCATAAGTCATGACTGCATCTTGTCTCAATTGTCTAAATAAATGTTCACTCTCACCATGTCTGTGTGTATAAAAGACCACAAAGAAAAATATAATAATGTGCGTATTTGTTTAGTGATGTTAAGTATTTCCTAACTGAGGCAACAAACTGTGAGGAAAAGTAAGAGTCATTGCAAAAACATGTGAGTTCTGAGACTGCTATCTGTGAATAATCTAAAATGTTTATTCTGCAACTTAAGTAAGACTCTGAAGTCCACGATGAACAAACTGTGAACTTATTCTCGTAATTCTGACTTTACAAATGAAAAAAAAAACTTTTTCTTAACACTCAGTATCATAGCTTCAGATCAGTAGTTTGGAAATGAGCGTATTTGCCTTCTCACCCTGAGGAGGTGAAGAGGTGAAGTTTTACAATATCACTCCCATGTTGGTCTGTTTAATGCACAGCCAGCCCGTTAGCTTAGCTTAGCACAAAGACTGGAAACAGAGGGAAACAGCTAGCTTGACTCTGTGCCTATCAGCCTTTAATCTGACTGAGTATAAAGTTTTTATTTCCTTTGTTTAATCCATTATAAAGCAACACAGAACAGATTATATACATTCAAAGCAGGTTGTTTAAAGTGAGTACTTTAGTAGTATTTTAAGAATCCAATAGGCAAAAGTGTCTCTATCATCCTTTTACTCTTCTGCGACTGCATGTTGCTACTGGTCACTTTGAACATGAAGTAAACACCACCCTATAGAATATATATGATACACTAAAGTATAGAACTGAGCATTTGTCTAAAATAGTTTAAAGATTACACTAGATCTAAAGCAAACCGAGGCGACTGAGAGAAAATCAGTTTGCTAGGTGCTCACCTCTGACAGGCCGGTGGATTTATCAGCACACAGCACAGTAAGGCTAACGATATTTCACAACTGTGTTCGGGGTCACAGATTGTGACTTGTACAATCCTCAGGCAGATAAATGATCAGTGAGTAAGGACGACTTGAGCAACATATCCAACTGAACAACCCCTCTACCCCTGCACTCTCTCTGCTACTGGAGGATGGAGCTGAGGGCTGGCAGGTTAACAAGGGGGATGCATTTTGGTCTTTTAAAAGAGATGTTAACCCACTCTGACTAACGCCTACGGACTAATACTGTTTTGCATTATGGTGCAGTACAGAATTCTTTGCAACCTCACGGCTTATAGCCAAACTTCAGGAGGTGTGAATAGCAGCAGATATAAAACTACGACTTGTTGTTTGTAAATTTTGAGATATATATTGAATTAATCTGTTAATTAATGCTCAGTAGTGAGCTTTAGGAGAGCTGTTAAGCAGATTTTCTCCTTGTTGGACTTGGCTAGTCTTGCTGTTTACCCAGTTTGAATGAAGTTACTGTCAGGTTAACTTATTCCTAACTTAAATAGTGTTGTACTAAAAACCAATTGAAGATGACTAACAGGAGAATAGTGAAAGAAACAAACCAAAAACCAATTAGGATAAATTTTAAGCTATATTAACTTAACTTGAAGAGTCAAAAAACAAGGCAACTGGACTATGTTGAGTTTTGGGAAAACTCAACATAGTCCAGTTGCCTTGTTTTTTGAATCTTCAAGATAATCATGACCTGGATGAATGAGAATCTACACAGACATATTAACTTAAGTTCAGATTCATCAGTGACAACAATTTTTAACTGATGATCCTCTGCTGTCGATGCAGATGGTAAAATGCATCATTTTTCCTGCACAGAGTTTTTTTTTCCTGTCCAAAACAACACGGGAGTGACAATAGAGAAGGTAAACCGGAGGCGTGTTAGTCGGAGCAGAGTCTCCGCCCTCCGGAGCAGAGCAGCCTGCTGGATGAGCCGCGCAGCTCTCAGCGACTCCAGAGTCCCGTTTGCCTGCCAATCTCCCCCTGCATGTCTGTCCAAATTGGAATCGCTGATCTCTGAGCGGTGGATTTTATTAGGCTAATTGGACGGTGCTGGCCACAGTTTGACCTCCACGGACATCCTAAACTGATCGGCAGTTTTTTTTATTTGATTTTATCAATTACCTCCAGCAGTCCCAGGCTTCTTAAAATCGGCTTTTAGAGACATTTTCGCAGGGACGCAGCTTGTCACAGGCAGAGGTTTCGGCACTAAGCTGCGCTTTGAGGTAAGAAACGTGTCACTGCTTTGCCAAAGTGTCTCCAACTTAAATGTGTGTGGAAATGAGAGCTAAAAGAGCACATTTTGAGTCCCCGTTGAGCCCCGTTAAACGGGCTTATTATTCACAACAGCGTGTCTAATGGGCGATGTTGTGCGCAATGTTTGATTTCTGGTCACTTTGTTGCTGCAAGTTACATTTTCTTCTCAGACGAACCGCAGAAACCAGATAAACACATTGAAACACAATTGAAATGGTGGAGAAATCTCATCCTATTTGTTTGAGTCGTTTTCTCGGCTGTTACACCATGTACACTTGAGTTAACCTCAGGTCAGGTCCGTGTTTTTACCTCTCAGAAATAAAAACAGACTCATGCACAAACACTAAACACTCTCTGGTGACTAGCTGTGCTGTAGATAAGTCTCTAAATTGTGGTTTTAATATGCAGTCTAAAGATAATAGTGGGTTACAGCATGAGAAACCTGACATTAGGGGAAATCCGGACTGATGTGTGTCAGTCTCCAAGCTGGCATCCTTCCCACGGGGGTGCAGCCAAAACCGGGGAGGAGGCCAGTCTGCAGAGATGCATGGGGTCACCAGATGGATGTCTCTGACGGCGCTACCTTTGCTGTAGGGCAGGAGTTCACTGTCAGATTGCATTAATCACAGGGGTACATCATCCAAAGCCACCTCATAGTCTGTCTGATCTCCACTGGAGCGAACATGACACATTCAAGAGCTCTGGAAAAAGGAAAAACTCAATAAGCTGTTAACATTCTTTATTAAAAGTACTGAGCATACGACTTTTAAGTGAATTAAGGGTGATTTCGTAATGGGTTGGGTGGAAAGTTTGGACACCAACAGCTGGAGAAAGTGCAGATTGAGAGTAAAAGTTAAGTTTCTACTCACACAGACTGAGACATTTGTCTAGTTACAGTAACAGCTGGAAATCAGGTTATAATCAGATTTTGCCTGAGGAGATTGGTTCCAAGGGAGCCATTAACACACTGCAGTGTCCAGGTGAGTGTACCATGATGGGTTTTCTTGCCTCAATTTAAAGTCACAACAACTCGCTGAGGCTCTTCGTCTCCCTGAGGCTGGTACAGAGTGTCAGGAAGGAGAGAAGAATCATATCACACCTCAGCAGCTTGGACGGACTGACAAATCAGCCCCTGTCAGGATTAATGAAGTGGGCTGCTACACTGCTGCATCATGTAAAAGATTTCTCCCTCTCTCTTTCTCTCTCTGTCTCTTTTTCTCTTTTTGTTCCACCCTATTTTTTTTCCATCCTAAACCTAAATGATTGGGAGCAAAGAATTTGCAGAGAAAGAAGCACACAAACTGGAAACAGAGGCGTGTTTGTTCACCATGTTGCGGGTGAACATTTGCCTTGTCAAAAAAAAAAAAAAAAAAAGAGAGAAAAAGAAACAGTAGTATTGATGCTTTTGGAGCAGCTGCCAACACGGATGACTAAACTCCGCCTGCAGCCTTTCTCTCCTCAGCTTGATTTACATGAGTGTTGGGAAATAGTTCTGTTGCTCAGACACACAAGTGATGTGTGCAGAATACGAACAAATGCAAACAACAGGGTTTGTAGAGCTACAGCGTAATTTACACAGGGAATAAAGGTTAGCAGCAACAATGCGGAGGATAGCAATTAGGCAGGCGCATGTTTGAGTGGATTCAAATCTCCTCCGAGCCAAGCTGGTATTTATACCGCCTACAGACACAGAACACCTGGTGTGAGACTTGCCACTGGTGATCAGAGCCCTCATTTTAATAGTACCGTTGATAATGTGTTGCTCTTAATCACAAGTTCACAGTGCCAGCAATGAAACAAACGGCAAAAACAAATGAAAAGAAAAGGAAGTGTGTAATAGAGATAGTTTGCCTGTGTGTGTGTGTGTGTGTGTGTGTGTGTGTTGTGAGTTCACTGCTCCTCTGCCACCCAGTTCTTGGCAGGGAGAGGAAAGTGAGAACTGCAGTGTATGGCAGCTCCCGCTGAGAGGGACGGGGTGGCTGACTTGATGCTGACTGGCCTGGCAGAGCACCGCTCATTAAAGGCTTGAAATTAATCAATCTGCGGTTCCACATGGTCGGGTGTCTCTGATTTCTGTCTCTCTCCTCCTTTCCCTTCTCATACTTTTCAGTTTTCCCCTCTTTTCCTTGATATCGACTGATGTGCCTGCAAGTGGGAGGCTGCTGCCTTTTTGGCCAGTCATTTGATCGCTGGCCCTGATTTCACATCCCTGATTCATCCCGCCTGACCACAACCTCCTACCACCTCCTCTGTCCATCTCCCTCTGTATCATCTTGTCTGTTATTCTCCCTTCCTTTTGTTTTTTTTCTATCTCCTCTTCCTTCACCCCCCCACCCCCACCCCCCACGCCACCTCATCCAGCCTGCGAAGCACGTATGTATCCATATCGATGGGTTCAGAGCAGCAAGGCAGAGGGAAATCGAGGCAGGGTCATCACTCTACGCTCGCTTTCCCCTGTATCAGCCTCACTACAACAGCAGTGGTCTGTAGAGAACCTGGAACTAAATGGAGTATCTATTGGCTCAATGAGAAAATTGCTTTTTTCGATTGCTAGAGGACCCTTCATTTAATGTGCGTGACGCAGAGGCCTCTGCCAGTAATGGGTTCAGCATCTTTGTTGTCAGGAGACATGAGAAAATGAAATTTGCTTTTCAGCTGGCAGAAATAATTTACTCTCGCAAAGGTGTAGTTTTTCATCAGCTGTTTAAAAGCCATGAAGGTTTTCGCTGTAATACTATATGTTTGCACTGGGTTCTTTTGTGAGAGGTCAGTGTCCAAAATCTGTGGTTTGATGTCGTCTGCTGAAGGCAGCCTCAGCTCGAGGTTATTACACATTGAAACTTTGCCATAAAAACACATTTGGTGCCTTCCTATAGCTTGGTTTTAGTTGTTTGTTAAGGAGCTCAGATGTAGCTATAGAGCATCCACACACCATTGCTGACATGTGCCTCCTCAGAAATGCTGCCAATTTTGGGGGTTTCATCATTTGAATCTTTTCATAGTGCCTCCTTTATCTCGATGCACTGAGTTCCTAAAATTTGCACTGGATGGAAAAGCACAGTATATTGCATTTATCTTTTTACGGTTTTCTGCAAATTTAGTTAGGGCTTGATTTGAACCTAAACTTAATTAGCTCGAGCTAATTATGTTTTCTCTTACAAGCTTTGATGCTGCTAGAGATTGTTGCTATCTTCCCCTTTCCTGTAGTACAACTAGAGAAGACTTCTCCTCTGTAAACCGAGGCTCAGCATGATTGTGTCTCTCTGCCATGAAGTGAACATGAACACATTTTACTGTAACCCCCCTCTTTCATCATTTATAAGCTGTGTATAAATTAGGATTTCTCAAATACTGATACTAGAAAAGAGAGATTTAAATACAACTTTGATATCAACCACATTAAAAAGAGGTAATAAAAGACTTATTTTTATATGTTTTCAACCACCTCAGAGTATGTTATAAAGTATTTATTGATTGTTTATATATGGCCTATAAATGCCAAATATGTGCAGCTTAAGACGAATTGTTACTATAAACTATAAATAAAAATCTCAGCTGTAGGTATTTATGGTTGGGTTCAAGTTAACCCCCTTGTGTCGAGTATAAATCCAGCTTCAGATTTGCTTTTGGTTACTTTCCTGTGTGAACACAAGAGAAAATGCTGCATAATCCAGTAAAATTCACACATTCATGCATTCCTTTGGCCCTTGCGTGTCTCTATATGGGCCAGGAAGTGAGTGACCTAATGGTGGGGCAGCTGGCAGCCACAGAGTTCACTGAGAGCAGGAAGCTTTGGGGCCTCTCTTCTGCAGACACTTCCTTTTTATCAGGAGGAAGCAGGCCGGCTGTTTGTGCTCAACCCAAGAATTCTTTGTGCTTATCTTGCGTTTGCCCCATTTCCCTCAATAATGGCAGTGCTGAGCAGGTAATGAGGTAAAAGGTATGTATTTGACAAGCTGGGCTCGGCAGATAGCAGGCTCTCCAACGGGCTCACAGCTTGGTAGGCGCTTAGTTGAGGGTACACTCACTCAGAGATGCTCAAATCACATCTATCTTGAAATCCCCCCCAGCCATCTTTTCCTCCAGGTGATGTTTTTCAGAACTAATAAACCGTGTCACTCAGGTGTCCATTAAAGGCTGCTGGCGAGGACCCGCTGGTCATTACACAGAGCGAGGACGCTCAGTAAATCCCTACGCCTTTGCTGGAAGGTTTCCTCATCACCTTGTGCTCTTTTTATCCCCCCAGATGTAGTGGAAGCTCAGAGAGGGGCTTAGGCTGGCCGAGGTTTCTGGCTGATAGCTATGTGACACGGGGCTAACGTGTTGGGAGATTACCTGCCCGGCTTCAGAGAGACTGGAGCACAACTCTGATCCACTGAATGATGCTCGAGTTTAAACATATTGCTGACTGAAAGAACATCAAACAAAATATACGGCATAGCGTCACACATCTCTGTGATTTATGTGTGTGAACTGGAGCTGTTTGTTTTTTATGTTCAGGATGAATGACTGGTTCTTTCCTTAGTTCACACAATGGGGCCGGGTTGACTCACATTGGGTTCAGCGTTGGCCAACTGGGCACGAGGAAGCTGAGTGCTAATCAAGTAGCGCCAGGGAGGAAGAGTTCATTTCATGGCTGTGTGATTGTTTTCCACACTCGCTGCCTGACACTGGAGCTTTTCATTATAGATGATATTTAATGCCAATGGTATAGATAAAGAACTCTTGTGAGACTCACTCCTCCTTTTCTTGCATTAATTGCTTGGTTCCTGTTAAGGATTTTTATAAAGGAGGCATTTTTTTAACACAAATGCGGGATTGTGCATCGTTTGTGGATCACTGTGGGACAGAAAGTGTATGGTGGATAAAGAAAATGGTTGTTGTCAGTGTTTTCAGAGTGCATACTTTGAATAGACTCCATGTCAGAGCTGGAACATGCTTCTCCACCCAAATGGAAGCAAATAGAGGTGTTCTGATGCCATTTTTTCCTTCTCAGTGGTGAATACAACACCTTTACTTACCCTCTATGGATGTTATGTTACGGATGTGCTTGAAATTACACATGTCAATTGAATTTTATAGATATTGGACACTTGTGCAGTGAAAAAAACTGTTAAGTTGTGTAAAGGATGCTGCCAAGAAGAGGCAGGATTTTGTTTTGAAATTCATAAAGTACATGGTATCTGATCAGTGCATTGACTCATGTACTCCCTGATACCAGATCCAGCATTTTTGGCAGCACTTGAAGTTGGTATCAGAACAACAGGAGGGAAAATCTGAAGAACTTTCTTTCAGAGATGCTGTTTTCTTCAATCCTTGTGCAGATTTTTGAAACATTGTCAACAAGTCCAGTTCTGATCCAGTCTTCTGGTTTCAACACACTTTATTTGTTTGACTCTTGTATAGCACATGTTGTTGTTGCTAGCTAATTGATATCATCTTCGAGGGTTTCAAGTGTTTCTTAATTTTACAAGTAAAAGCCAAAGATGTTGTAATTCCAGCTTTGCTTAGATTTCACTTTTCCTTTGTTTTAAATAGGAATTGAATTGAATTGAGTTTTGACTGCTGGTCAAACAAAGCACACAATAGGAAGATGTCACTCAGCACTTTGAGAGACTGCAATCACTGCTTTCTAAACAAATAATCAGCAAAAATTGATATTATTGTTAGTTGCAGGCTTTTGCAAACTACTGATCCATGGTTAGCCATTAAAACCTTTTCTGCGAAAATCCTCAGAGATGTACTTTTACAGATGTTTATATAACATCAGGCTTCGCTGATGAGGAGACACACCTCTGGTGTATAAACATATTGTGTTGAATTTTGTGCCACTGTTCGGCTAGTCTTTGGCTAATGTTTGGGGATGGTCCTCTGAGCCGAGACTCAGCCCAGATCTGTTTTTACAGCCTCTCCCTGTGACTCATTGGGCCTAATGGTTCTCTCGTCTCCTGACTCAGGCATTTTTCTGATGAAATGGGACTCTCTCCCAGCTTCTGGTCTTTCTCTTTTCTGTTGCCCCAGCCACAACCATGCCCCAGCCCTCCTCTACTCCACCCCTCTCTCCTCTTTCTCCCCTGCTGTATTCCTAAGCTTTCCTCCTCGAGTGCTCCTGCTCTTTCCATCCAAGTTTCTGGAACAGGAGACTATAGCTTTACAAGAATGCCCTCATTAGTCATTCGGGGCTTTTCTTTAATGTGTCCTATTTTATTTCGTGTTCAGCTCTGCATTTTTATATCCTCTGCCTACGAGGGATATGAGCCCCTTTAAATATCCTGTTTATTTTTAATCACTGGCGATGGGCTACACAGTATAATGTGATATGATAATTGTTACTCACAAAAAAAAAACAAAACCGCAAATTGATTTGGTAATTTAGAGCGCACAAATTATTGTAGGGATGGACAGTAGGTTGGTAATGATGACCCAGATAATTAGCCCATTATCGTTTTAAACAAATTAAATGCATGTCAGGTGTTGGAGCTGGATGTTAGCTCATTAACTGACTTTTATTCTTGTTTAGATGATGATGGAAACTGAAATGTAGTCGAGCTGGAGCTGTTGCATTTGATTCATGGACTCCAGGAGGATTTCTGGTCTCTATCAGAATGACGTAGTTTTGTTTGCTGTCTCGGTTTTTTCCAGTGTGGCTGAATTATAGAGTACCTCCTAAGAGATTTATTTTGAGCGTGATTTGGTTTTGCATCTCAGTCTGCTAATAACACTCTGCCGTTCCAGTCGGTGATAACCGTACAAACCTCAAATACACAACTGTACATGAAGCTCTCCCACACACACACACACACACACACACACACACACACACACCCCTGCAGCCTGGGTGCTGCTGGCTGTACTCAACTGGAAATGAGGTTGTTATATATTTACTTTACTTGTATCTAATATCTGCTTGAATCTAGGCTAAGCGTTTTTTTTGCATTCAACTTGTAAACATTGGAGGAGAAAAACCTGAGCTAAGCACAGATTTCTTTGTTTTAACCTGAATCTTGTAAACTTCAGAAGACATAACTGGGTTAATGTGATTCTCTGTCTCTCTTCTTGCAATCTGATTATGTGCATTTGTATATAAATATCATGCCAATAAAGCAAGAAGCTTTTTAAAAAAATAGCTCCAGCATTTTTCTTTCTGCAAGGC
The DNA here is from genome assembly GCA_029814765.1 of Acanthurus leucopareius. Classification (NCBI taxonomy): domain Eukaryota; kingdom Metazoa; phylum Chordata; class Actinopteri; order Acanthuriformes; family Acanthuridae; genus Acanthurus; species Acanthurus leucopareius. Next base: position 17,120,690 of record JAQMCX010000050.1, on the reverse strand, counting down.
AGGCTGCTGTTTGCTGCCTTTGAAGCCCACACACCTTGTCCACGACGCTGCTCCCTGCGGCTGCTGTGGAATAACAGCAGTGTTACAGTCCCTCCCACAGGGCGAGACTCGCCACAGGTCCATCAGACATATGGGCTCTTTGTCAGCCTCCACAGCATCAGGGGGACAGGTCACTGTTTGATTTAGAAAAAAAAAAATGCACAGCAGGCTCCAACTTGTACCTGGGGAAACTTGGGGGAAGGGGCGGCTAATGATGTCTCTCCTGCCAGGATCACAAGGCTCAGAGAAAGACGCTTGTGTTTCATTTCAGCTTGTTAAGGAACGGGAAGTGAAAATCTTTAGGGCTTATAAACTAGCAGCAGCGGAGGTGACGGCCATCTGTCTGTTTGCGTTTGGAGCCTCTCATGTGGTTTGCTTTGCTTGTGTGATAATGGTATGTCACCACATACAGTCCTCTTGCATTAGAGTGTGATACAGGTTTTCCTTTTTTTTGCAGGGTTTTCTGCTGGTGTGTTTTTCCAGTGTCACTCGTTTAATTGCCCACAATCACACCATTCGACCCCATGTGGTTGAAAATTTAGCACAAAGGGGTGCTAACACCACTAACAATGTAGACTTAAAGCCAATTTAGGTCGTTCAGGCAACCAAGCATCTACCTGGTTTCCTGAGGGGTTTGCAGTGATGGTTCTTGGATAACTTCCCGTCTTTCTTTTAACAGTGATGAACTTACTTGTCTGAACAACCTCTGCATGTCTGACTGAATAATAGCCTTTGCCTTTTAACAGCAGATCAAATGTACATGTTGTAGACGGTTATTTTTACTCCTCAGAGGGGGAAAACAATTAGACAGCAAAGACTGAGCGCCTCGCAGGCTCATGATTTTTTGATGGTGCTTTATGAAATTTTTAGCCCACCGCCACTTTAAAAGCGCGCTCCTCGAGACAGCGTTCACAGGTCACTGCATTAAAACACAGGCTCTGTCCTCTGGGCAAACAGTCGGTCAATGCCTGCCGATGTGTTACGTCCACAAGGAAGACCACGCTACCATTACTGTGAAGGGAATGTGCTGCATTTTACAAACTCAGTGGATCAGCTACAACAAGAAATGCTTAAGAAGCTGTGGGTTTTTTTAAGAAGAAAAGAGTAAAAATAGATAAGAGGGGGTATTTTCTTTGCAGTATAATTTCTTCGCTAATAGTTATTAGGGTAAACACATACACACCATGACGCATAATTCCTTTTCCCCTAATCCTCACCTCGCCTCATCTTCTTTTCTTTTGAAGCTTTGGGAAAAAAGGAGAATCCACAGCATAGGAAGGCAAGCCACTGTTTAACCATTTGATGTATTTTAAAGGAGTTTGATTTTTTTTTTTTTTCATACAAAAATGTATTTCAGTCCCACCGTCTCTAAGTGCAGAATCCAGGAATCACCTTCACATGTGTCTGTCAGAGATAGCACAGGCACGGCAGGTGTCTCCAGTACGTGAAATTAAATTGGCTGCAGTGTTCATTCATTTAAGTGTTTAAAAAAAGAAGTACAGATGCTCTAAGGGATTTTTTTTTTTTTTTTTTTTTGTCGAACATCAGGTGATCTTGGATGGCTTCCTGCTGATTTGTCACCTGTTCCCACGTCTGAACGCCAGGCAGGCAGTAAAGTCATCCAACCTAATCTTGACCACCTGGGTTTCACGCTCAAAACTGCCCAAGTGTTTTGAGGAAAAAAACAGACAGCTCAGGCATTTCTCCAAGAGTTTGCACCCTGCAGAAAGAGAACCGATCATGTTTCCCGATAACACTTGGCAGGAGTCCGATCCCATGCGAAATGCCTCAGCATTAATGTTGAAGCCAAAGTAATTTTGTGGGTGTCTCTGAAGACCCCTGGAGGCGTAGGGGTTCTTTGGCTCAGCTGGTGGCTCCAAGCTGGCACATTAATTGGACAGATGACAAAACAGCATTTCACACAGATAAAAAACAGCTTTCGGATTACTTTCTTCGATACTTAAATAAAATTTTACATCAGTCAATAACGTGATACGATCTCACTTGATCTCACCACATTAAAATGATGAACAGAGAAACAATGGAGGAGGAGAAAGCCAATGTTGTGAGCAATTACCGAAACCACTTTCGCTTATTTCTGCAGGCAGGTTGGAATTGCACAACCTGCTTTTTTTCTTTAAAGTAATAACGAACAGATGTCTAGGCTTTTTTTTTTTTTATCCTCAGAACATCTCCAGAGCAACCGTCCACCTCACCCTTGATAATCCAGCCTATTCTGCAGGCTTTCAGAACACCTCCTTCAAACATTTGTCTGGCTTTTTCGTGTATGTGAGTTTCTTTGTTGCTTTTGGCCTGAATCAAAGGTTTGTTGTGTTTCCAAGAAGCTTGAGACTTTGCAGACAGTTGGATATTTTGCAAACTTAAGGAAAAAAAAAACCTCACACAGTTTAATATCTCCAACTATAACTCCACAGCTTGTTATACTGAATGTCATGTGTAATCTCCACCTGCTTTGTTCATACGCTGGTATTAAAAGAGCTCTCATGCAGTTGGAATTAATGAGCTCTACTTTTTTTGCTTTGTTGTGTCTTTTCATATTAGGTTTATGGATTTTTTTTTTGCAAAGACTGTATGACAGAAATGATGCTATCTTTTTGCATAAGACTTCTTTCAACAGTCTGCAACATTCATCTGTGACAAGCGAACAAATGCTGCTTTAGTTAACTCTACAGGTGATTAGCACTTTAGTCACACAGTCGCTCAGCTTCAGCTCACAGGACTGCTGCACGAGCAACTCCATTACAAGTGGAAGGAAGATTTTTTTTTTTGGTCATTTTTTGGGGGGTTTTAATCACATGCAAATGCCTAAATAAGCAGAGGAGCTTTCAAGTGTTTCATCATAAATATCACAGCTGTGGTCACTCCTGTGGTCCTGTTACAGTAGTGGAGAGCACTAAACGGGCTGTTTATTTATAAATGCTAGGTTGCAGAGGGCTGATGGGAGATATGCTTTTCCAACTAACGCCGCAGTGCACGCTCGGCTGCATTACTCACAATTTCATCACTAGCCCCAATTAATACTCAGCACAGCATCAGCAGCATCTGCTCGAGTAAGACGGCTGTCATCAGTTCCCCCGAGTTGAGAGAATGTAAAGTGGTGTTTTTACAATTCTGAACTTGTTCGTGCTTCGTGAGCAGGTTCATCGAGAAGCTTCTGTTTTAGAGTTACGGCTGTTTTCATAGTTTAGCGTGTTTTTAGTCTTAAATCAAAACCAGTCATTTGAGATGGTTTGACCCCTCAGTGTTGCCAGTGTTTCTCTGACCACATCCATCCCCACACAATTGTCTCAGATCCATCATGTTTTGTGGTGTAAACCTATTGACTTGTGTTTCTTTAGGGACCCAATCTTGGACCACCTCCAAGCAGCTCAGTTTTCCATCCTTTCCCCATCTTTCCTGTCCCCCCCATAAATCAATGTGATGTAATTGCATAAACTCCCTTTCCCACAGCTCAGGCCTGAAGGCAGAGTATTCTCAGAGTGAAAGTGTTTCACTCTGGCCGGTTAACCTTAACCCTCTGATTCCCACAGCTGTGATGTTCCCGACTTGTGAAAGTTTTATTTTGCACTTTAAATATCTAAATTTGCAGACTGTTCTGTCATTTGTAATGTTTGATGTTTCATGCATTATTTTTCCAAGCAGCGGGGTTGTGGAAGTGATCTTTCTCACAGCTGGTACTGCCTGTTTACATCTGGCTGATACACTCCAAACTCAGCAGATTAAATCTCATTTCTCTGAGTGCTTTTTGTGTTGAGCCAAGCATGATTTCTCCCGACGTCTCCCCACTTGTGGCTCCCTCGGCCTGTCGAAAGAATGCCTTTTAAAGTGCTCCTGCATTTTCACAAGAGTGTACCATGGAAAATGTCCAATCGTCTTTTTCCACATTTCAGTCCCTCCTGGCTTTCTCTTGGGGCTCACTCACTGGCAGGATCTCTCCTCAAAGGATATACGTCAACTCCTTGTCCTGGAAGTATCAAGTTTAGAGTAAACCTATATAGAAAGGGGTGTGTCTTATGGTTTTTGGAGTGAACAGAAGTCTCACTTACTCCGTTTAGGGTTCTTCATCATCCTGGTTTCATCTGCTAGTTTTCCTTTTATTTTCCTGACTCAGCCTCAACCTCCTCTGCTGAACAACACCAGTGATAAAAACATTATTTTGCCACCTCACGCCGACACAAATTTTTAGCTATTTAGCCATTAGTGGGAGCATATTTGACAGTGTGAGAGACAAAACCCATGGGTCTATTTCACTGCTTCCTCTCTCTGTATTGTTGTGTTTATCACAGCTTGTAGCCTGCATTGACCACTGCCACATTCACAGGCCGACACACATGAGGGATTCAGAGGGATTTTGGGTTCTTTGGCACATGTGCAGCTTTATGGGGAGGTCGCAGTGTGGAGCCCCTCTGGGCTGAGGAAATGATCCAGATGCAAAGCTTCTGGCTCTCGTAACCCAGTGGGACACCTGCCCTGCTGCTTCTGTACAGCCCCCTGCAAAATCCACAGAAATGCAAACTGCCATCTCTCTGTATTCAGCAACTTTATTATTAAGTGCTGTTGCATACTGATTTTCTTTGCAGCTCGTATAATCCATGCATGCTGGTTCTCAGTCTTGTAATGAAGCACTGCTTTGTGCATTTAAATGGAGCACTAATACTGTTCAGCTCCAGTCAAACAATGTTTGCATTAAACTGTTACCTCAGTCACTCCTAAGTGCACCCGAATACAAACTCTTAACAAGGCCAGTTTAGGCTTTAGGGTCCTACAGTTAGTTTATGCTTGTGTTTGCAGGTTGCGTGGAAACAAATTCCAAGTTAATATTATTAGCTCATTATATTGTATTTGTGTTGGATGGGAATAATAAATTAGACTCACTGCCTTTATCACACAACAAATATTTGGGGCACAAGGAATTGATTTTTTGTGCGCATAATTGCCTGTATAAATTCAAAATATCATTGCTTTTAAAAGGTCTCCATGCATTCAACTGGTTAGATGCGATGCTGTGATCACCAGGGACCAACTGATATATTATTGATTATCAAGGCTCTTACTCGATATCTACTGCAATGTTTTAATTTTTTACACATCTCTTGTATTTACTCTCAATATTAAATTGTTTAGTACTTTCTGCATACTTTTAAAACACGAGGACACCTCAGTTGATTAATCATGTATACCGCTACTCTGTAAGGAGGCTGTTAAATAATAAACCCACAGGGTTTCCTGCAGTAAATGTTCAGGCAGAGGTTGTAAGCCCCTGATCCCTGCACATTTAATCTTGTCATAATTTGGTTAATCTTTAATGGACTAAATAGTCCCAATCTTTTAACACAGACATTTTGTTGTGCATAAAATTTCACCCTGAAGGTTCATATTTTATTTCTTAAACATGTATTATAGTTGTTTTGGTGGCCCACAGCTGCTGTAAAACATTGCAGAAAACATAATGTGTTCTTGTGTTTGAGTGTGTGTGTGTGTGTTTTTGGAGCCTTTTGTCCAGATTGAGCAATAGGTTGCTTCCTCTCGTCTTCTTCTCTGCTTGCCTCAAAGTGAGTTTTGAGGCTGATTCTGGCTGAATTTCAGCAACAGTCAGCTTTGTCATGACTAAGTTGAGAAATTCAAAACGCAAGCTGGGCAGCTGTCCTGCCATTTTCCTCCATGTTTGTTTATACTTTTGTTTTGTAATGTGACCCACATGTTTGTGCTTGTAAGCAAAGGAAGTCGGTGTGTTGTCTCAGTGAGTCCTTCACTGTGTTGTTTTACCTTGTCCGACTGTGGGTTAAAACAACAATTCTATGCCTCAGACATGCAAAATGATAATATTTGTTCTTGAATCAATCAATCAATGATGGAAGCTCTAAAAATCTGAATTGTGTGTGAATAAAGTTGTTAGCTATAAAGGTTTGAGCTCATTGAGCTAAAGCATGCACTGAAAAAAATCAGCAGAGGGAATCAGACCCTCAGGTTTTGGGCTGAATTGATGTTGTAACTAAAAGGCAGCGATCCAAATGTCTCCTTGCGCTTATTTAGATATATTATCTTTAATGAGATTTATTTATTAATCTAATCTTAGTTGTGTCAAAAGTTTGGGTCATGGAGCAAAATTCAGCTGAGCAAACACAAAACGTCACTGCTTTGGCATCACTTTTAAGGCATCTGAGCAAAATAGCTATTTCAGTGAGGGAGAAGTCCAATCTCAAATGCCCACTGCTGGTTTTAATTATTAGAATAAATTGCATCTGGTCCCACTGAGCAAAAAGTCTGTTTCCAGTTCTTGTATATCTTCTGCTTTGAGATGTTACCACATTGTTTGTCAGCACACTAAAGAGTTTCATGAGCATTAAACAGGCAGACGATAAAGGCATGTTTAGGGCAGATATTTATCATTTCAGGACAGTTCCCTCTGCTGAGGACTGTTTCCAAAGTGGTCGCACTGAATTACCAGAAACAGAAATTCAACAAATATACAGAAGCTGTTCTGCTCTATTTTACTTTAACAGGTTATAATGAGACCTAGAAATGGTCTCCAGATGTGTTGATATCACATTTTCAAGTGTCTAGTTTGAGTTACAGGAGAAGAGAGACCACATATTTCACATTTAACATTGCTCTGAAAAGGTAACATCATATGTTAAAGTAAAAAATGAAAAACATAAATATACTCGTCAGTTATTGTTGACTCATTATTTAATAATGAAAACAGCCGTGTGTTGCAGCTCTAATCATATCCTAAAATCATAAAAAGAGTTCATTGTACCATCGACCTTCTAATCTGATTCGACTACAAATCTGTGTGTTGTCTTTTGTGCACTCGCAATGTTTTAGCTGAGGAAAACATCCTGCGGGACGACTCTGAGCAAACTTTCTCATCTCGATCCTCTCTCTGGTTGGAATCTCTTTGAGCTGTAAGCTGTGTGATTCTCAAGCTTTAACCGGCTTTAGGATTCGACTGGGGTGGAAATGGTTATCATGTGGCTGCTCGACAGCTCGCAGGGCTTGTGGGTGGGGTGGGGTGGGATGTGGGGGGGCCCGGCATACAACTGGTTAGACTTTAAGTTCTGTGTATGTAGTAATGAACTCTTACCTTGGCTTGAAAGGCTGCGCTGCTGGTATCCTCGCTGTGTTTTTTGTAACCCTCCCTAAAAAAAAAAAACCTTGCTCTTAATTGTCTCCCATGGGGCCCAAAGCTCTCAGTATTCACAGCCTTTCCTGTCCTTCGAACTGAGCCTCTCCCCCCTCCCAACCTTAGCCCCATCATCCCAATTCGACAGGTCTTTCCTCTTTAATCGCTCGACTTCAAAGGGGCATTGTGATGCCCCCTAGGCCCCTGGCTCCTTCGAGACGGGGGGGCCAAACCTTAGGGGCCTGGGAAGTGGGGTAAAAGTGTGGTTGTGTATGAGTTGGCTAGTTAAGTTAGACAGGCAGGGGTTAAAGAAAAACAACAAGTAGCTCAGCTGCTGTTCTTTATCACTGTGTCACCAGAGAGGAGTTGGTGATGTGAAATCATGAAAGCAGGTTGCAGATGTTTGAAAGCCTCCGTGTCAGACGCTTCTCTCTGTTCTTTGATGAGGGCATCTTTGTAGAGGTGAAAGATACGGGCTGCTGCCTGAGGAAGCTGCTACAAAGAGAAAAGGCCTGGCTAATGTTTGCTGTTGACTTGCTGAAGAGGTGGACATGGTGTCGGCTTTCATCAGCATCAAAATAGCACCCTCTAAGCATATTTCCAGGGGGCTGCATTCTTATCAGGTTTCCATTTAGCCCAAACAATTAACACTGAGAAAATAGATGACTGTGTAATGAGTTCATTCTGCGTCTTTTAGCTGGAATAATTGTGTGCTGCGAATGAGCGAATACGTTCTTGCCTGCTGTTTTAAAACAGGAGATCACCTACTGTAGCGCGGAGAACAAAGAAGACACTGGGTTAGCTGAAGCCAAAGAGGACGGCACGAGTGATTAATTGAGCGATGCCCTCTGATCAGAGTGGGGATTGTTTCTCCATCATGCTGGTTTATCTTTATCTCTGGTGGTTGACTCACACTGTTAGATCAATAAATCCAGATGGGGTAAGGCGATAATTCTGCCTCAGTATTACCCTCATTAAAGCGGCCATTCTGGAGATATATGACTGCTGGCAATTGCCCCCTTACTCACTGCTATGATATTATCACATGATGTATAAGTACTCAGTCAGAATTTGCTTGGAGATAACCAGTGACGGTTGACATCCAGCGTTGTAGATTTTTCCCTTTATGAGGTTTGTTGATAAAGGTTTGATTAAGGGCTTGAAAGCTCCCAGAGGTCATTATCATTAAAGTTGGGGTTTCCTTTACAGCTCAGAGTTTTGCTTTTGTCAACACAGCTGAGAAATGGAGGTCAAACCCAGCTGTGATCTGTGGATGGAAGAATTGTCACTTCCTCTCTTGTTTTCCTGTCAACTTCCTGTCCCCAGAGGAAGTGTCGCTGATCAAACCCCCTGCTGTTCTCTGACCTCTGACTTCTCAGTCAAGGTTGCTGAACTGATTGGCAGGATAAGCTGACTTTTGGAGGCAAAGAGAAAAAACATATGACTAGTCCCCAGCCAATATGTAGAAAGGTCAGGGGTGTGCTCAGGATCACATCTGAAGGCAAAAGTGTTTATGACTGCCTCACTGGAAGACATGCTGAAAAGCCTGCAGTCAGAGCAGAATCGTGACATGCGGGTATCAAAGTGCACACTTCTTGACTGTGTCTCCTCGATGTGTTGTACTTGGATGTTACACAAAATGATAACACAAGGAGTTGTGTGGAGAACGAAAAACAAGAGTCTGACAGTGAAGTTTTTCACTTTTATTTACTCTCTTAAGTTGCAGCCAAGGTTCAAAATATTCGACGAAATCCAGAACAAATGCTTGAAAAACAAATGTGAGCCTGACATGATTTAAAAAATCAACTTTCAATAAAATAAAAAGAGTAATTGAAAGAGGGCCTTGACACATACAAACAGCTTTTAAAGACAGAACACCAGCTCTGCAGCAGCATGAAGTCCTACACATACCTACACGTGGACTAAGACTCAGTCAGACCCCAGTACACTATAATACAACTAGTACAGAAACTTTTGGACCTGTCTCTTAACTGGGTCCTTTGGCTTGGATGTCTGACATAGAAAGAACTCTCTTATGCAAACCAATGGCTGTGTAAAGTGCATAAAACTTGTCAGATTGTCAGTTTTGTAACAGTGGTACCCAGCTCCGGAATATCATGGTTGTACTCTGAAAATCTGAGGGCCCCGCCGTTCTTCTTCTTGCTTTATGGCCTCTGCAGTTTCCCCTGCTATCTCTCTAAGGAACTGGACTGTAGGGAATACGTACAGTACATACTGTATGTGGAAGCGCAGTTTTTATAATGTGCTTCTGTGGTGATGCAATAATATTGTCAGAGCCTGAAACATCAGCAGAGGCTAATCAATTAGTGACTGCCTTGATGTTTAAATTGCCCACAGTGCTCATGAGCTTAAATGTCAATGACTAGTTGGCGAGAGAGATTTATTTAAAAGGAGAGCTATTGAGCGGATGTAGATGAAACCTTTTTTTTTCTAGTGTTGAGTCGTTCCCCGCTTTGTTGGACCCTCAGTGGCCTGGCCTTTATAGTCTCCCTCGAGGGTTCGTCCTATTGTTGTGCTTTCTCAGCCGTCTGCGCCGATCTCCCTTCTCACCCCCATAACTGATTCAATGAGGCTCTGCGATCCTATTGGTGCTCCACTTTCCCGTGGAAATGTTTCCATGGAAACCAAAAAATAATGCAGACCCTCACCACTGTTGCTCTTCACCAGCTAATAGCTCTCTAAACAGGGGTTCAGGAGAGACTACCTCTGCAACAGGCTTCAGGACAAATTCAAACCACTCTGCTGCTCAGTACCAGATTACAGACATGAGAATAGTGGTTATGTGCCTATCTGCTGCTGCTTTAATAGACTGAAACAAAATGGAAAGGGATTACACTGTTGTATTGCTTAAGGGTACATTTGCTAAGCCATACGGGGAATATTTTGTAGATGACTCCTCCAAAACGAGCTCCATCCTTCGGCTTCTCCTCCTGCATGTGTAGCCACTGTGGAGACGCTATTGATTACTTGAGCTTTTGCTTTGTAGCGTCTGAATTCAAAGCTCTCTGATAAGGGAGTGTATCATTCCGGTGCATCTCCTCACTTCTCAGATTTGTCCGTTACCTCACTTGGGCTTTGATTGCCTTTTCTAGATGTAATCAGAGCCCTGTGTTCTGTATGGGGGAGGGTGTCTTGCTGCCATTGTCAGTTGGGTTTTGCGTCCTGGTGAATCTGATGTCTGCTGGCAATATGGTGTGTCGGCGGGATGATGTGCCTGGCTCGATCAGCCAGAATGCTCTTGGGAGATTCTCCATCCCAAGCCCTGTCAGAATCAGAATAGCCTGCCTGTATTTCACCACCTAATGTTGCAAGAGCTGCATGCTGTTCATGCCTCCATAGTCAGCCTTCGCCGTATTCAATGCTGCAGTTGTCTGTGCCAGCGCTTTGAAACCGGCTCCAAAGTATTGTCAGTCAAAACTGTGCTCCTGACTATTTTTGCACATTGAGGCTGGAATGCCAGCAGTTTAATTGGCACTGAATGCTACATCGATATTTTCAGCTGGAAGACACTTGTGGCAAAGCAGTTTAGAAGCAGGAAGAAGTTTAAAGCATTTATGTTCATTAGACACACTTGGTCGGAGACATATCGTTCGCTGACAGTTAAAGCCAGCAACGTCTGGTGAGAAAGTAAGGTATTCCACTTTCTGTGAATAATGCATGAGTTCAGACGCTCATCAAGGTCACATCAGAGGCTTTGTGAGAAGACTCTGGTGTGTTGGGTCCTCTAATAAAGGATAATTAACCAACTGAGAGGGTACATAGATCTTGATACCTCAAGGCAGACATTAAATTTTCACCTGCCCAGAACACGGGCCTGGACTGCTACTTTAAAGACTGTACGTTTTTTTTTTTATTCTTTCCTTGTTAATTTTCCCTTCCAGCTGAGAAGAGAAATATTCACACAGATAAAACGCTGTTGCAATCTTAAATTAGCTCACTGCTGGGAGCAAGTGCTTCATACATAATAAATGCAAACTCTGTCATTTTAAGTGTCCTAGAATTTTATTTTTCTTTTTTTTTTTCTTTCTTTGAGCTTGCGGTCTTATTCCACTTAAATGAATTACGCATACAGACAAATGTGCCACTTTTCTGTCTCCTTGCCGGTGCCTCACTGTTTATTTATCTCATTAGCTCGCCCCTGACCTCTGCTTCTTCTTTTGTGCTTCTGTCAAACAGCCCATGAAAACAGGAGAGGAGAGAAACCCGAGAGAAGTCATCAGCTTCACCTGAACAAAGAAGAGGCGCACGCAGATACACATGGTATGACAGTACTCTATGTATAAACGAAGCACACATGGCCTTGAAGAAAAAGCTAAAACTTTCATCTTCACTGCCTTTTCCCGTGTGAAACACATTTCTGCCCTCAGTTTCCCCCTCAGCCTTTGTAAAGTGGGGGTGTTGCCATGAATGATTTCCACTGAATCCAGCTGATCCACTCCAGCAGACACATGTTAAATCAGCTTGCTGACAGAATCTTTTCACTAAGATGCTGACAGCACAGGCGCAAAGCCATTGTTGCCGTCTACAGGAGGCACGGTGCTGGTGAGAGCCGGTGCGTGAAGCCGATCCTGCGAACTGCCACACAAGTGCTTTTGTCCCTTTACCATCACAGCAAGTCAGCACTGGTCTTTGTTAAGCCCTGATTTGCATTGGCATTCATAACATTAGTATTCCAGGCACGGCTGAGTGGCCGACATGTATAGATTGGAAGGTTAAAGGGGAGTTTAGACCCAGACACATCAGATGTAATCAGTCATAGCACATAACCATAAAAGCAGCCAACCAGACAAACAAATGTGTGTTTTACATTTGCAAGTGACATGTAAGATTATATCCACATTCTCGAGCCATTTTTGTGTCAGTGAGAACAGACTTTAAGGATAATTTAGGTTCATTGCAGTTTCAGTCCTCTTTTCTCAGCTTTGGGCATCATTTCTATTGGTAAGATTGTACTCAACTAAAGAGTGGCTGAGACCTGGGAACACTGCAACATTGCTAATAAAAAAACACACACACAAGCAGCCTGACCATGTAAAACTAACTTATGTTGGAGGAAAAAATTCAAAATGATAACCAAACACTGTATTGAGTTGAAACTACTTACTTAAACTACATTTTCTCTCTGCAATGATGCATTTAACTAACTTTTTGGTTGCTTGCTTTCAGTTTTTACTTCATAACTAGACCAGCCAATCTGTTGATGACATGTTTGTTGTCCTGTCTTAGTAAGGTTGTGTTACCAAAAAAATGAAACCATAAGGTTAATCAAGTAGCTCTTTCTGAGGTTTTATCCCACAATCTTTCTCAATACCTAAACCACATTGTCTTGATAGTTGAGAGTAAAGTTTATTCTTCACTTTATAAACAGTAGTTAACAAAACAAACTCATGAGAAAGAACCTGAGGTTTCTGTTGAGTATGATTGTGAAATACATTTAAATATTCCAAAACAGCTTTTGAATGGACCTTGTTGTGAAACTTGCCTGAAAAATTAAATTAAAATGAAGCAAATTAAACCAAAATGATCCTTTAAGTTCAATGATAAAAATAAGTGTCTCAGGTATGTCTATAACCACTTACAGAACATCAAGCTTCAACACATACATACAGAACCTTAAAATCATCATTAATCTTTATTGCTATAATGTTCGTGCAAAGACATTAATTTAGATTTATTTCTATGAAGTTGTTATTTGCACTGGATCTTCAAAGTTGTCTCTTTCATCTGAGGCTTCCACAAAAACACAAACAGTCACTTTACCCTCAAGGCTTTGTTTTAATCTTTGCATTGCGCTTGTCTGAACCAAAAATTAGGTTACACTGTTCCCTTTCGCTGTTTTTCTTTTGTTGAACTTTTGCAGAGTGTATTTAGGGTTCAGATGTGTGTGTTTGTGTGTGTGCGTGTAAGCTACACAGAGTCATCAGTAAGTGATAAAACAGCTACTAGGCCCTCTGTACGTGAGGAACTAGCTGTATTCGAACTAACACATGGCCTTGCAACAGGGTGTGAGTGATCGCTCATTAGACAAATGGCTGGCCAAGCTGTTCCCCCGTCGCAAAGTGCTCGGCTCTGCTCTCCTTTGTTTTCTAACAGGAACTAGTGCTAAGTGGAGATGCCAAACACAGCTCTGCAGACAAAGGCCACTCTCACCCCATATCCGGGTTGCCGTGGAGACCAGAGTCCTTATTGGAGGGCTGGAAAAAGTCCAACATGTGCTAAAAACAAAAAACCAAACGGGTTTCACAAAACTGTCTATTTGAGCCATAAGAAGGTCACAACTCTGACTACTTGTTTTATTGTAATGCGAATTTCTTCTGTTTTTTGTCAAGATTTCGTGACGCACAGCCGCAGTTGTGTGTGAGATTTTCTTTTTTTTCCATTTTTTTTTTTTTTGCTCTTGCATATGTTTACACTGTTAAGTGTCCTTTTGTGTTTGGTCCCCTGAGACTTAAAGCATTGTCTTTCCTTAAATCTTCCATTGTCTATTTTTACCGAGGCCATCTGTGATGTAAACTGTGTATATGGAGATTCGAAGAAGAAAACAACCTCAACATGTCAACAAGGTCCGGACGGAATATGGCCAACATTTTTTTTATCTCTTGCTTGAGAGTTAAACTCTGAATAAGGAAATCTGGTGAGATTATTGATTGGATTGAGATTGCGGGAATTTGTAGAAAAACCCTCTAAAGGAAGAACAAGGAGAAGAAAAAGTAGGATTACAAGGAAATAAGTTCTCCCATCACAGTAATTATCAAGCATTTAGTTTTAAATTGAGTTATATCTCGTTTTTTGTGGAAAGCCCCGACAGCAGTGTGTCCTCCTCCAGAGCTCCCTGTGGGAAAGCCTGAGCTGAGTCCTAACAGGCTGTGGTGAAGAAGTGTTTATGTGTTCATTGTGTGCTGCTACCACATGCCCTCACTGCCAGACTACCAGCGGACTACGAGCTGGAACTCCAGGCAATCAATGCATCACTGAACATGTGCCTGGGCCTGGTATTGATCCAGCCCCGCACAGCCAGTTTGTATCTTCACTCAGCCAGATAGAGGTGCAGACACAATTAAGTGAGAATCTCAGCTTCGCAAGAGGAACGATTGTGCACACACACACACATGCGCACACACACGCACATGAGTTCAACAGGAGTCAAAATCTGCTCATCTCAATCACATGTCCTCTGCTCAAGTTAACCAAGAAGCTATCACAGTACTTTCTCCTTCCAATCTTTCTTATCTAAGGAGCTGCAGAATTGATTTCTGGAGGAGTATGAGCAGCTGCTGGTACTGACCTAACAGCTGGATGTGTGCCCAGTTGGGTTGTCAAGAATGCAGCCTGCAGCGCTGTTGACAACACATGGCTGGTCTGTTCCTGACTGTGCATTTGTTCATTCTGGGAGTCTTGTCTGGTTAATCAGCCTGTTGTTCAGGAGTGTGTCAGCTGCCTGGTCAGAGGACTTCTGCCCTCGGGGATTCACACAATCTCATTTTCAAAAATGAGTGGGTTAGGAGAGCGCCACTCTCAGGCTCAAATAGGAACTGCTTTAGATTTACAGCAAGGACAAGAACAATGAACCGAAATGATAAATGGATTTGCAAGACAGAGCAAATTCATCAGAGACTTCCCAGTTGCTTGTGCTAAACTAGCAATGCCTGTAATTTGCAGCAGCTGAAAATGTTCACCAAACCTTTTTTTTTTTTTTAACTGAGAAAACTCATTAAGCTAAACTTGCCTGAAGGTAACGTATTTGTAAATGTCCACCTGAGCGTCTAATCCACATTAGGACGTTTGCTGCAAACCTAACAGTTTCTGGAGCTTCCTCACCCGCCTCAGTTCCTATGCTCTGCTTGCTGTGTGAGCTACACCCACACACACACTGTGTGCTGCGTTGCCTTTGAGCTACTTTCCTACATTTTCTCTCCGTGGTTGTTCCCTGTTGTCTGCAAGCTGTATGCCCTCTAAGGCAGCATACAGTGCTATAGCTGCTTAGCATTCAGCACACTTCAAAGCTCCTCAGTGTGACAGCACAGCCCAGGGCTCATTCTCTCCTAATTGGAGGTTCATTAAGGGACATGGTGCGCCTCAGGGGAGCCCAGCTCACTGCCGGAGGAGCCTGTCTTTATTTGGATTTTGGGGTGTTTACTTGTTGTGGTTGATTTAGGGAAGTCATGGAGAAATATGAAAATGGGTTTTTGATTGAGATAAAGGGTGATGTGGCATGTGTGTGGTCCCTTAGTGTCATTATCAGAGGGTATTAGAGCACTCCGGAGAGAGCTTTTGAGTGGAATACAGTAAATAGAAAAACACACCTGCTCCAGCTGCCTCAGAGATGCAGAGGAGAAAATGTGTCGTCCCAAGGGTTCAACTACAGACGATCATTTAGAGGGTCGTTGACATTTAAAGGGGTTAAGTTCAAACCCTTACAATCTCAACAGGGGTTTCGGTATTAATGATCATTTGCTATGCAGGCTCATGCTCAAGATGAAGTGGACTGGCTGCTTGTGTGGTGGTGGTGGTGGAGGGTGGCGACAGTTTGGCGAGGAACAGTCACAGTGTCCTTGTCATGCTGATCCATTTGTCCGGGGCGGTGGCCAGCGGAGCAGGAGAATATGGACTCACCTCATTAATCGTGCTGAAAGTGTCAACTTCAAGGAGAACCACCCAAGGGTGTGCTATTTATACATGGAGCTCTCTCGATGCGGGACAATGTCTTCCTTATCTTTTTTAATTACAGTGAGTTGACATGACCATCATGGTTAATCTTGTAGATGCCAGCCAAACAGACCTCTGATTTTCTGAGTTAACCATGAAAAAAAAAGGCCCATAGCAATGTTTCAAAATTCCTCATCCTCATTCTGAGAAGAATTTAGGTCAGATGGGTTTGCCCTCATTACAGAGCTCTAGCTTCTGTCTGTATGAAGTTGATTTAGGATCACTTCTCATTACTCCACTATCAAACTCGACCATGCTGAGCTCCGCTGCCCAAACTGGCTGTGGATCAGTCTTTGCCAGGAGTAAACAATGGGATCTTAGAGCCGTGTGGCATTTCATGATGTCAGTAACGGGAGACGTACAGTTGGCATTTACAGGATACCTCAGGGCAAAGACTGCCACTCACATTGTCAGATTGAGGACAAACACGCAGTATTTCCAGCCAAGAAACACATTGTCTGCAACCACGGCAGCGCAGTCTTTACTGCTCTGTGTTTCATGTTTGTTTATTGTGGGTGTCTTTTTTTTGTCAGTGTATACAAACACAATGCCACACAGCTCTTTATCTTGACAATGTGCTAGCTTAGCAAAGCGCACACCTGAGGAAGATCTGTCTGTAATCTAGCAGTAATTTGTCAACGTGGTTGTAAAGCTCGTGATGCGAGCCGCGATTCCCTCGTCTACATAATGTACGCTGCAGAATATTCAAAAAAACTTAGTGGTGTGATCTCTACGGCTGGGCTGTGATCGATGAGGACCTGCGATCCCATGGGAGTCATGGGAAAGACCAGTTTGTTTACTCTGCACTTTCTCCAGGGTCTCTGTGGCAGTTTGATTTATAATATGCTGGTTTGCACCCATAGGCTTGTTATTTGGAGCCTAGCTCGGCCTGCGAAGTCCACTTCGTGCTAAAGCATCCAATGCATTTTAATGCAGAGAAGAAAATTGGCTCCAGATCTGACAGTTAGTTTGACCCAGAGACGGGAGCGAAGAGCAAAGGGATGAAGCTGGAAGAGAAATCAGACATTTTGTTTGGAGAATGAGATGTGAGCTGAGCCCTGAGAGTTTTTCCAGCCGACCCCGTCCTCCCCCTGCTCGTTCCGCCTCCTCATCCCCTGCCCTAATAAATACAGTTTGCACTCTTCATAGGGGCCCAGGACTTACGGTATAGAGCAGCAGTGTTGAGAAAGGGCCTTTCAGATGTTTTTTTTTCTTTTTTCTGTGGGACTAATGTATGCAAATCTCAATTAGGACCTCCTGTGTCCTCATTAGGCCTTTCAGTGGGGCTTTTGAAAGGGAGGGGTTAATTAAAACCCATCTCAGGCAATCTGGCTGTTGGTTACTCTCAGAGTACCACTCCGAGGGTGATCAATACCTAAGCATATCATTATGATTTAGAGGAGCTGTTTAACCAAAGCTTTAAATCAATTTTCACTGGGATCGGGAAGGAAGGAGAGGAAAAATAATAAGCCCTCAGGCTGGTGAGGAGAAGACGTTCTCATTCTGTTAACTTGCTCCCACAGCAGACAAAGACTGCCTTCACATTCTTTAATATTGTTCAATTTTATTGTCACAGAACTTGAACAAACCTTCAATGAGACAAAAGCTAACTTCCACTGGAGCACATTGAAGCTAAAAGCAGAGGGAAAGAAAAAACCAGCACAAGAAAGAATAAAATTAAAACAGATGAGAAAAAGATATGGGCTATGACTTATTCACACAGTTGCAGTGCTTGTTTAAAATAGTTTCAGCGACGTGGTGAAGCAGTCCTTGTTTAAGACAGTGGTTTGGAGAGATTATGGTTTATTTCAACTGAGAATGTGATTGTCCCAGTCAAATGGGTGGAAGGGTGGAGGCTAAATCACATTTTAGTGCAGCAGAGCCTCTTCAAAGATGGACAAGAATCAAAGCTGATCATAAACTGAGCTTCAGCGCTGCCTCAGAGAGATCACCCGAAGGAGTCATCTGACAGCACATCAAGCGTCAGAAAGACTGCCTGAAGATTATGAGATTACACCTGTCAAACGTGCTGCAGACTACAGACAAAAGGACTGGAAATACAGCAATTTAGCTTTTTTTTTTTTCTATTTCAATTAGAGGTGGCAGTCTGTAGCCGTCTAGTTGTGTAAACCTGTTTACAATTCCTCAGAGGAATCACTTTTTAATCTGCTTGTTACCCAATATTAATCCTGGCTATCACTGGGGGAGAGCAAATTAATAATCACAATAACAAAGCAGAGAGTGTCGCTTCGTTTCTTGCCAAATAATTAATTTTCTTCTTTGCCTGAGACTGCAATTATAGCGGCCCCACAGATTGTTTCCATTTCAGTTTTTAGAGAATGTGTAGGAGATGATTCCTCAGACAGCTCCCATCCTCCCTGAGGGGAAAGTCTTGTTCATTTGCAGCTGGGTAGCTTTAACTAATGCTTCAACGAGGGCTTTGTGGCGCATATAGGTATACAGGGTCACGGAAACTGAGACGCCCATGTTGTCCTCAAATGCAGGACAAGCGTTCTTCATTAACTAGAAGTGCTTCTAGGACAGACCTTCATCAGGGAAAGTGTGTTTCTGTCAGATAGAGGGTTGTCTGATGGGAGCACAGGGCTCTTGCCTCTCATTACATTAAGATGACAGAGATGCTTCGTGGTAAAGGCCATACCTTGTCAGGTTAATGCACGCCGAGCCTTAGTCAGGTCTCATATCCTTAAAACGCTGAAATAGACAGCCCCCTCGAGTCACGCTGAACCCAGGGAACCCATTTGTCCAGAGACAGGAAGTGCTGATGGGAAATCAGGCCATCTTACTGCGAAGGCTTGTTTTAAAATTACATAAGTTGTCACAGAGTGTGGTGAGATGAGTCGTGTCAGGTGGGGTTGACATTGTGTAGCCCAAACTTGTAGTCACTACACAGGGCTCGCTGAGAAACTGTGTCTTCTGCAGTGCGCCTAAGGGGATAATACACGGATTTTCAGCTGAAATTGGACCAAATGAACTGACAGCCTGGTGTTTTTGTGTGTGTCTGTATGTGTGTGTGTGTGTGTGTGTGTGAGAGAGTGTGTTTTATGTTTGAGTGGCAGAACTCATTAAAACGTGAGCAGGTTTTTGCAGAGTATTATTTTCTTGGCAGTTTCATCTGAATGCTTATCCAAAGTGCAGGAGAATGGGAATACTGTGAGCTTTTGGCAGGATTCATTAAGTGGCACGCTTCATGTTGTGTTTTGCGTTGTTTTCTCTCAGGGGCAGGGAGAGGCTTCAGCACGAGGGACAACCATGGAGGGGGACTGTCTCAGCTGCATCAAGTACCTCATGTTTGTCTTCAATTTCCTCATCTTCGTAAGTATTGTTCATCTCTTTCTCTTCATCTGGCCATCTCTGAAGTTAGTGTCAATTCTAATGATTTAAGATGGGCTTCTGGCTGCCCCCTGCCCGCCTGACTAATGGTGCCACATTTGCATTTCATTAGACGGAGGCAATCTTGATTCTATCAAATTCTCCTTTGATTAGATTTTAGTGTGCTGACACACATCTGAGGCACACTGTGCCACGAAGACTTTGTGACTGGCACCTGAGTTTATCAGTCTTGATCAGACAATCAAGGGTAATCCTGTTAGTCTGAGCCTGTAAAGGGGGGGGCTGGGCCAAAGTAAGAAGGTTTGTCTCCTTTTCCTGCTTTATTAAGCACAACCAAAGCATTTAGAGACTCCACTCACACACAGTTGTTCAAGGCTCAGGTAATAATGCAACCAGCAGAGCAAAGAATGAGCCTGGCTGTTAGCATCACTCAACAACCACTGTTTCACCCCACTGTCCCTTTGTTTCGCACGTAAGAAACACAACAGCATTTTTCAAGCCCATTGAGCTTTCAAAATGGCTTCCTCCTCTCCTCACACTGCAACCTCTGCTTCTGAAATGAAGAGGAGTTCATTTGTAGAAGTTCATTTCTCTGTGACAGGAAGAAGGGTGTCGTGGTAGAAACTGTATAAGACTCAGATCTCACCCCCCTCCCTTCACCTCAGTACCTTCTTTTCTTAATCACATGAGTCACCCCACGTTGGCTACAGATAGGGCTTTAGTGAAAGAGCATATGGGAAAGGATGGAGGCTGCAGTGCTGTGCATTTCTATAGCAGGTTGGGGGGGATTCTAGTTAAAGCAAGGTAGATATCACCACCCACCCCCCTGCTGAGGCATTTCAGCTCTGTAGATATTAAGTCTTTTGTCAGCCCCCAACACTCACCCCAACCTTTTAAAGATTTGCATTCCCAGCATGTATTCCTGTAGAAAAAAAGCATATATTTATTTTCAATTATATTGTTGAATGTTTCCTATTCATCTATCAAAATGCAGCCAATTTCAATTTTCTCTAACTGTTGTCTTCTTCCTTTTTTCTCCATCAGCTGGGGGGCTCTTTCCTCCTGGGAGTGGGAGTGTGGGTGCTGGTGGACCCCACAGGGTTTAGAGAAATTGTAGCAGCCAACCCCCTGCTATTCACTGGTGTCTACATCATCCTTGGCATGGGAGGGATGCTCTTTCTTCTGGGCTTCCTGGGCTGCTGTGGAGCCATCCGCGAAAACAAGTGTCTGCTCCTCTTTGTGAGTCTGCTGACAAATTTAAAACGTCTTTCTGTTACTGATCTTGTTTGTGTGCATGCGTGTTGATTATTCCGTCTGTCAGTTTTTTGGACTGCCATGCTTGAAACAGAAAGCCAAAAGAGCAAAATGCCCTTCTTTTTGCCTCTGTGCCTCAAGCCTCATGCATAGTTAATGCTAAGTGAAGCGGGCACAGCCAGAATGTGAATTTTCCTGACTGACGTGCACTTTTTCTGACTCTTATCCACCTTGTCTTACCCTTTCTCCCTCTTTGCCTTCTTTATCTTTACTCTCATTGCAGTTCTTCATGCTCATCCTCCTCATCTTCTTAGCAGAGCTGGCTGCTGCCATCCTGGCCTTCATATTTCGGGAGCATGTAAGTTGCTGCAGTACTCACTCCACCGTTGACCTCCAGTGTCCGGCAGGGCTAAATGTCAAATTTAATACCAAAATGTGTTCATAGCACTAAGTTGATGAAAGTACAAAAGGATGTAAACTATCATCAACTCAGATTCATGCTTATCATACCATCATCTCCTTTGTTTGCACAAGCCAGTTTAAGTAATTGTGTATGTTGCCACAGAGCAGGCTCTTACCTTGCATATTAGTTTTTTTTAGACGTTTACACTTAAGTGCAAAGTTAGGCTTATTATTTGACTGTATCAGGAACAGTGGTGTCATTCCAACACTCTCACAACATTAGTCCTGCTGCAAGTGTCACCAGTTTTAGACAGGACCCGGCTAGACCTCTAGTTGCAATTAGCAGACCAGGATTAGCTGTTTGCAGGCAATATGGATTTAGGGTTCAGGTTATTTCACCACCTGCTGGTTTGGATGCTTATGATAAGGTTTTGATTGTGTTTTGGTGGGTTTTTTGTTTGTTTTTTAAAAACTCGGATGGAGATTTTTTTGTACAGCATTTTTGTTGTTTTTTTGTAGAACAAAGGAGGAAAAGCTCCTTTTTTAAAATTCTTGTTTACATGTGGACTAGGCCTTAGGTGTACTATGTTACTAACAGCCAATGTAGTCGAATAGTCTCAAACAGCTAGCCCAGGTAAAGTTGAGGTGTAGACTGAAGAGGCCTGGAAATCTCATTGCTTTCTTGCTCCATGATCTCCAGAACTTTTGCTCATTTTCGAGCCTCTTCAGAATAACTGACCGACTTGTTTCAAGTTAAGTCAGCAGAGGACATTTATCAGACTTCACGCAGGTCCATGTGGAGCTATAAAAGGCGATTCAAAACTTTTTTTAACATATGCAAAAGTACTCCTGAAACCTGTATACAAACTATGCTGTGTAAAATGGTGCAGTCACCCATTAAAAGATGATTAAGCCTTGTGTCCAGTCATCTTTTTCGAAAATGTAAGAAACAGGTACTGCAGTGACACTAACCTCTGCTCTCGCTGGGTTTTTTTTCTAGCTGACCAGAGAGTACTTCACCAAGGAGCTGAAGAGACATTATCAGGGCTACAACAACACTGACGTCTTCACTTCCACATGGAACGCCATCATGACTACAGTAAGGCCGCAGCACACATGGCAAAGAGCTTACACTCTGAAGCTTTCACTAACTCATTGCTTCCTCCATTTGTCCGTGGATACAGGAAGGTTTGCAGCCTGGCGTCAGGGGACTATATTTTATAGATAAAATCCTCGACATTTAGGTCAATATTCATGCTGGATCGGTGCATGCACACAGAGGACCACAGGCCAGTGCACTAATAGGCACTCAGCAGTAAGGGCTTCTTCTCCTATTCTCTCCTCTTCTCCCTTCAGTTTGACTGCTGCGGGGTGAACAGCCCAGAGGATTTTAAGGACAGCCTGTTCAGGGTGATCAACCAGAATCATATGGTGCCAGAAGCCTGCTGCCAGCGTGCCAGTCAGACCGAGGAGTTGGCCTATATCAGCAAGGAGCAGTGCTTATCAGGCAATATGGTGTTCCGCAATAACAAGGTAACTCCTGACATCTACCACCACATCCTCTTTCTCCCTTTCTCCTTCTCCCTCCTTCCAAACCTCCTCCAGGCTTAATTAGAGCTGGAGACAGTTGAGGGGTGACATCCAGGGGCTTGCTGACTCCTCCATGGCTGATTAGTGCTTTTGCCATGTATTGGGTGTCATGGGAGACCAGCTTACTTTGTGTAAGAGTGTGAAGACACCAGTTTATGTACACATATGAGCATGTGTGTGTGTGTTTTAGTGCATATGTGCATACAATTTTTGAACTCTGTATTTTTATTGAGCGTACATGCATGCAAAAAATGGAGGATAATAAGTATATGAATATGTAGAAATGAGGTGGTCTTCGCAGTTACACCAGTGCAAACCAACATTCAAGAAAGCCTTGAAGTGAGGTGTAATTAGAGTGAGAGCTGATAGGAGGAGGTTTTTACTGCACCCTCCACCTGTTGTTTTCCAAGCCACTAGAACAATGCGAGATGTCCACATTGTGTCTCTGTTCATTCACACAAAGAGCGCTGATTAAAAGCCTTGAGGCCCCGCTTCCCATTCATTCAACCGAGTCTTTGTTCGGAGCCTCACTCAATTAAAGATGCAATGTTACTTTAATTGTCTTTGTAATTCTGCAGGTTTAAAGGCTATTGATTCTCTGCTGAGCGTCATGTCTTTGTGTTCCCACAGGGCTGCTACTCTGCAGTGGTTGACTACTTTGAGCTGTACATCTATGTGGCTGGAGCTCTGGCTATTGTGGTGCTGACCATTGAGGTAAGAAGAGTTTCATTTTTTAATTTTTTTGTTTGCCTGGTGATGTGACTATCCATTTTAGAAATGGGGAACTCTATGCTGAGGGTATTTGCTTGAATTGAAATCTCTGTATGACAAGATCTCCATCTAGTGGTTAGTCTTAGTGCTGCAGGATTTGACTTGTTGCATTTTTATCATTGGTTCAGTTGGTTACAGCAGGTCCCTTTACTTAGATCATTGTTTTTAAGGTTCATATGTCTTCGAGCAATTCTCTTAGCCTATCTGCAACTAATGTAATTACTAATGCAATGAAAAGTTGTCCAGTTTTATACACATGCACAGCTGTTTTTAAAAAGAGAACTCAGTATTTGGAATTCATGCAATTGGTTGTAAAAAAAAACAAAAACTAATAGCAATCTAGAATTTGAGTACAAAGCCAACACTTTATTATCATAATTTCCGTGATTATGTAAAAATAAATGATCTCTTCTTTCTTTCCTCAGCTCTTTGCCATGGTATTCGCAATGTGTCTCTTCAGGGGAATCCAGTAGAACTGCTCCATCTGTGAACTTCTTTTTTAAAAAAAGGGATTTCAGGAGAAAGGAACAAAATGGACACTTGTAAATTTGTTCATCTCTTTTTTTCTATTGGCTAATTGGTAGAAAAACTCTCAAACTCTTGTACTTCACAGCTGGACTTTTGAGGTACTGGGTGGCAAAAAATAAACACACACACACATACATACACACGCACACATATAAACCATAGAGAATGTGGGAGATCAGACACAAAACTGATGTTAAAAAAGATTTGTGTGTAAAGTGGAAACAGTAATTTCTGGACCAGGTCTAGCACAGACTGGGTGTAAGTGAACCAGGCATGAGGACCAGGTGAAGCCTGAGCAGAAGGCACTGCACTGACTTTTAGATGAAGAATATTTATATTAAGTAAAGTTGGCTTAACTGTAAAAAAATGTTTTATGTACACTTTGGCTGTTACCCTTCCCTCCTTTTCATACTGTATACTGTAACACACCCCCCCCCCTCCATACGCCTTTTTTTACAGCCCCTCTTCTTTAATGCTGTATTGTATAAGCTCTGTGTGTCTGTGCGTGGGCGTGCATGCGTGTGTGAGTGTGAGTGTGTGTACATACTTGATGCTCTTTTTGAATGTGTATGAACTCGTTTGTGAGCATGTGAGCTCGTGGCTCGTCATGACCCCTCCCAAGCTTGAAAGCCAACCTTCTTTTTTCTATTTGTTTGGTGATGTTTTATTGAAGTAGTGGTTCCATGTGGTTTTAGGTGGTGAAATGTATGTGTATGCATTTGTATTAGATTCTTGAAAAGTCAATGACATAAATGGCATTCTAAATGACTGTCTCTGTGTTTTGTTTTTTTTCTTGCTCCACCGCAGATCATTCTGCAAATAATCCTCACAGTTTATAATAATGCATCAAAGCATGATAAACACACACACACACACACACACAGTAAATGAACGTTTTTGCACATTTTTGCAAAACTGCTTTTTTTTTTTTGCATCAATCTAAAAAAACAGAATTTCTACTTAAATCCAAAACCAAGTTATTTGTCAAAATAGACAGTTATACATTTCCTCATTGAACTTGTGGCAGTGGTGATTAGTCTCATAATAATGAATAATCCCTGTTACGCTCTTTTTGACATTTGAAGCATGACATGTAAGAGGTTGATGCATCTTTTATTGATCTGCCAAAGCATCATAAAATGTGATTAGGGTCCACATTGTGACAATTAACTGATCTTACCCTGACAGTGTTTACCAGCCATCAGAAAGAATAAAAAAAGGTAACATCCATTGTAGCAGGTTCAGTAAAAGTCAAAAGGATAAGACAACAGTTACATCATTAAAACAGATGGAAAAAAACAAATAGCACTTTTGTGTGTGCAGTAGTTGAACATGGAGGCTAGAAATGAGGAAAAACTGTTTAAAAAAATCACACAAATCTATAATAACTGATGTGATATGATGAAGAGAGTGATAATTAGTCTCCCACTACTTTGCCTGACTAGACCTCTGTGTGATCTCATGAATATTTTATTGTATTTGTTCATGTGGGATGACTTGCTTTCCCAGATTGTAATTGATACCTTACGTATATCCTCGTAATCCTCAGTAAAGTAGTGCAAAACTTCAATTTAAGAAGCTTAATCTTATAAAATATGAAAACAGCAAAGATCAGACTGATAGTGCAAAGTAGAAAATAAGACCCATAATGTTTTTAACAAAAAAGATTTACAATAACTTAGATCCTTTTTTTAAAAAAAAAAAATTGTAGTCAAAAACACACAGAGGAGGAAAAAATTAAGTCTCTGATTGGTGACAGGTAAGGATCTACTCATAAGCAAGCAAAATCTAATGTTTTGTAAATTGTGTATTTTGGCGTCAGACCCTGGACTCCAGAGGGTCAAAGGATTTATACAAAAATACTCTAAAATCCCCCACAGTCCCCCTACAAACATGCGAGTCCACAAACCAAAACAAATCTCACTTAAAATTCCACAGCGGGTTTTCTCTTAGTCTTTTTTCTCTAGTTCTCTGTCACTTAAAAAAACAGGAAGAAAGAAAGAAAACACTAGTTTTGTTCAGTTCTTGATTCAACCCAAATTAAATTCAGGTCAGTTCAAAAAAACATAGGCCTTCCAAAAAACAAGAAAATGGAAAAAACAAAAAAAGAAAAAAAGAAAAGACAGGAAATATTAACTGTAGGTTATACTCACCGTCCTGACTCAGCCAAGCAAATCCAGTCCAGTCAGTCAGTCCAGTGCGGGTTTAATCTGTGGATGTGACCGGCTTCAATCAATCAGCTGAGCAGTGCGGAACAAAGAGAGACAAACTAACGGAGTTTGGTGAGATGATCAGAGGCTGCTGGGGCTGGCGGATGAATGAAAGTAGTTAAAGGGATTAACTGAGTTTGCCTCTCCACCGCGGACAGAGATCTGCTTCTCCGAGGCGCGTCACCTCTCCTCTCCTCCTCCTGAATGAACAATATGTGATATATATGGGAAGTAGATTAAATGGTGGCGCGAACCGGGAGCGAATCGGTGAGTCTGTTGAGTGTTTCCGGAGGTGTAAACAACTGATGACGGTCGTGTGTAGGGGTGTGACACACGGGTACAAACTGAGATGGAGGTTGTCACATGTTAATTGCACTGAGAATGGTGGACTGACACACATTTATACGTTCATTTTTTTAATATGGTGGCATCGGCAGTTAATCCCATCCTGACCATAAACTTTGATCACTTCCATCACCTAAGTGGTTTCTCTTTCAAGCCTTCACATCCTTGTCTATCATCGTCATCATCATCATAAACATCATCACCTTTGTTGATCAAACTGTAGAGCCGACCTGAAGCTCAGGAGGCACAGCGGGACGTCTACTCTACAACAGGTTGGTGGTTCAATCCCCGGCTCCTCCAGTGTTCATGTCTAAGTGTCCTCTGGCAAGATACTTGACCCCAAATTGCACTTGGTGGTTGTGCCAGCAGTGTGTGAATGTGTGTGTATGAGTTTCCGATAAGCAGGTTGCCACTTAGTAGAGAGGCTACCAGGCATTTGTATGTGAATGTGTGTGTGAATGGGTAAAGCCTAAAGTGAACGAGTAAATGGCAAAAGTGCTACATAAGTACAGTCGATTTGCCAGACTCATGTAGGCACAGTTGAAAGCTCCACCAAAAAGCATATTGATATGCAGTTAGTATTGATCTGTCAAAATGATTCAAAATGCTTTTAACCAGAAACATCAGAGGCCTTAAGTTGTACCAGATTTTTCCTGGTGTTTTTGTAATGGTTGTTGGTGGAGATGTGGGGGGTAAGAGGTATTGTCTGGTGATTAATGGTTAAAAAGCATTAATGTAACAGAAATTTCTCTGGAGGCAAGAGATCTCTGCTGGTAATTATCCAGCTCCCCTACAGTTTAATTTTAAGAAAGTGATACTGACACCTCGGGGTTTGAATGGGACTTTCCAACTATGTCAAGTTAAGTTAAGCTGTGCAAGAACTAACAGCTACAAGTCAATGTGAGCTTTTTTCTTACTGGAAGTGTCTCTGTCACTGACCAGAACAATAAGCTGAAAGAAGCTTAAAATTTTTTTTAGGCACTACAATTGAATATTTTTATACTTTCAGGTTCATTTTTGTATAAATAATAATAAAATCAATGCTAAAATCAATCAGAATCGATGTTACTTCCTAGCTACTTGTTTATGTTGACTGAACCATCATTATGGTCTGTAATTAGCAAATATTGACAGATTAAATTGCACATTTTTCTGAATATGCACCGTGTTACAGTAAAAACAAACAGCCATGAATATAATGATATTGAGATAGCCTCAGTCATTTGTCCTGGCAGTGTTTAAGCAAAGTGTTTGCCATCTTTCTCCACACTTTCCTTAAACTATTCTGTTGGAGCTTGTTTTCACTCATCTCTTAGTAGGTGCTCTTTCTATCTCGATTTTTATTTAGTTTCCTCAAGGGTTGATTGCCTTAAGGCATACATTAAATCTGGTTTAGATCGATCAAGTAGTCGTTGTTGTTTGCTGTGCATTCTGGGTAAATTAGGACTCTTAAAGCTAAAAACACAGCAGGGGCAGGCTGCAGCTTTAAGCTCGGCCTCTGATTGGTGAAGAAATAGAACAAAATGTTTGAAAGGCTAATGGGGGTTCTTATAAATTCCTTCTGTTCTCATTACTTGATTTACAACATTGTTCACAAACCACCAGTCAGCTATGTTTTTGTGGGTTTTTTTGCCAGAAGGTGACTATTTGAATTTGAGTTCTTCTGAAAAGGCAAAAAGGTGGCTAACATTTTAGGCTTATGTATGTAAAAATCATTTTATTTTATGAACTGTCACAGCTGCGTTTTACCATTCCAAGAGCAACTCTGCAACTTACCACAACTTACCACTCAACAACTAACCTTACAAATGACTTTACCATATATTTGTGAAGCCAGACAGGGATGGATATTGCTTTCAACAATTTATTGTCCTCTGAGGGATATAATTGTGGTTTAAAGACATTGCTTTTATGTATCAATAAGCTCTTATATGTTCTACTAATCTAAACTTGTTGTTTTGTTTGTCTAAGACTGTCCCATCTGCAGACAAGACTGTAAATGAAAAATAACAAACATCTCTTGCATCTCCTTATGTATTAAACCCTGCAAAAATAATATGATTTTAATTTAACACCTGAGTTCAGTTACTTTATTTATCTAGTAATTTTATGGGAGTGAAATAGCTCCGGAGGATATGAAAATGCATTTTTTCCCAAGATAATTCAGTTCAAAAGTACAGATTTTCTTTGCTGTGCTTCAGTCTTCTTATGATATAACAATAATAAGTGTACTTTCAAAATAGACTTGTCAATAAATGTTGTCTTTTTTCATATATTTTGTCTAACCTATTTTTAATGGATTTTTTATTGGGCACAAAAAATAGCCAAGGTAAAAAATGGACTCCCAAACAGTCTGCACACAGCATGAACATGTGATTACGATTTCCTTAACAGCCTTTAAAGAAACACACGTTTAAACTTTGGGAATGTAGGAAGACTTGTTAAGCTCAAGGTAAACTGAACAATGGCCAGCTGACTTCTTTTAGTTTCCCTGCCTCATTACCATATACTGTAGCTAATTACAGTCACCTTAAATAAAAAGAGAAATTTGCAGCTTTGTGCCATATATGCTGAGGGCAATCAAAAAGAGTCACAAAACAGTAACTAGTTGTGTGCAGCGAATTAGAACCAAACTAAATCAAAAAGATAAAAGCTGAACAGTATTTCACAAAAGAAACTAATGTTTTGAAATATTCAAGAACCTTTAACGACCGGTTGCTTGAAATGTTAAGCTAATGGTGTTCCTTCCTTAAATGTTTAAAATATAAAAGGTTTCATGATAGATGAGACATTCAGCCCAGTTTTCATCTTTGCCTTTAGGAGGCAACACCAAATACATCTACATGCAATAAGTCACTAAACCACATGAGGGCAGTAGCATACTCCTATATACTCCTACTCCTTCATTCACTGCTTGCAGATGTATATATTCATCAAAGCATCAACAAGAGGGGTCTTTGGACTGAGACCATTTGTGACATAAACACAAGAATTTCTGTATTTATTCATCATTGTTTTAGGCAGCTTAATGCGTGTGTTTCTAGTGTTTAAAATAAGACAGTTAATTACGTTCTACATTCGTGAATTAAAAATGAAAATGTATGTAGCTGCATGCCACATAAACATAACATTACCATCTGTATGCATATGTCACATGATGCCTCTTTCACTGATTCTGCAAACATTAAATCTGATGCTCCAACTTTCAAGAGGGGCGAGATTTTTATCCTGCAAACTCTTAAGTGTTGACTGAAGCAAATTTGACATGACTATAAGGCAGGACCCTCAAATTAAAACAGTGTGTCTTGGGTATTTAAGGCACATTTTGTGTTTGACCTACTGATCAGAGAGTAAGAGAGATCACCGGTAGCAGTCGGTGTGTCAGAGCACCCACACCGTCAGTTACCACCACCGCCACCACCTCCCTCCCTCTTATTTGAAGTGTCTGCATCGGTTCAGGTCAGGATCACAGTGAGTTTTTAACAGCTGCTTAGTGTTACTGGTGGTCAGCTTCTGATCCTGAAGGTTTACTCTCTCCTGCACGCTCTGGTCACAACACAGTGGTATAACACAAACCTGAGGTGCGCAACCCTCCCAGTGGCATCGTAGCTGTCATCTATGGCACTTTTTTACAAGACTGCTGCCATGATCAATCAAATTTAGATTAATGAAACATCAAAATCTGGCAGAAACTAGACCAAGCTGGTGCAAATATTGTTTGCGTACCACAAGGATTTATTTCTGTTTGTTATATCAGATGCGTTAAAGTCTGCTTGAGATGACCAAAATAAAGGATTTACTCTGCTTTGAAATGGTTTATTAGAATTGACAGTTTGTGGTTAGACCTATTAAAGAGCGTCTATGCTCATGTCAGCATTTTCCTTAATTGTGGCCACTAGAACATCCTTGCAAAAGTTTTTTGGATAAAGTAACAAATCTTAGTGGGAGCACAGACACTGAACAACATACATTCAAGGACACTCCTTTGTTCTAATTATGTAAGCCGTTAAAGGGGAAGGATTAATAGTCTTCCTGCTGCTGTTAAAGGACCTCGTGTAAAAGCCCTTAAAATGTTTGATTTTTTTTTTTGTGGTTTTGGTTCACTGCAAAGGATTGATGTTGTTGTATTTGCCTCTTTGCTCGTGTGTAGTCTTGCACCATTACATCTCTTCTTTCCTCATAAAAATTCCTACAAGGAAAAAGGGAGAAGAGAGTGAGGTATGGGGGAGGCGTGAGGCTGAGGGGCTCCTTGTTCAGTTTGTTTTAGCCCCCTGTTTGGAGAGGAAACTTTCATTGCTTGATGATTTATGAGTGGTTAGAATCCCAGGGGAATTAGAGAGTCCTTTTTCCTGCATGTACTAACGCACTCTCTAACATAAAACTTACATTTCTCCTTTGTGTTGTGTTTATTCAGTGTGAAAGGTGTTAGGTCCGGTGGGGAGTCGAAGGGCCTGAGAAGTCCCAGAGGACCATTCAGCAGAAACCATGGCAGAGCCAGACGATTCACATCTGCTGCGATGTGACCACAAAACCCACTGTGAAAATGTGAGAATCTAAATATACTTAACGACACAGTTTGATACGCAGGACATGCCATAAAACAAATAATGCTGCAGCCTGCCGTAAAAGCCTGGCTGTTTTTGCATAAAAAGGCTGAATTGTCCCACAGAACCAGTGGCCTCGGACTCCGTTGGGCAGTCTTTGTGACGCACAGTGTGGTGCCCGCGACTCAGCATGAAACAGGAAGTGAGCTGGAAAGGCCAGGAAATTAGTCTGTAGGGATGGGTCGTTTCTCATCACCAATGTCTTGAGAGATCTCTTGGTCTCTGTGACTCACTTGTGGAGCATGTGTTTCCAGTCCACAGGACTTGGATTTAGATGACGACTACAAATAGATGGCCCCAGCTATCCTATGTGAGAAGACCACAAAAACGTCTATGGTTACAAAAGAGAAGAGTAATGTTTAGCAGCCATCCGTCAGCCAAATGATAGTGACTGTATGAGGCCACATTTTTCCTCATTAGTTACTTCTTTGGTCTTTTTTCACTTTCTCTGTTCCTGCATGTGTCTGTGTTACAAACTTTCCTCACAGCTGGAGGCTAATACAGGGCTTAGCTCCTCATTGCTTTTCACATTTTTCTCACCCTGTGGCCTTCGCTGTTGATCCGCCGCCAATGTCAGTCAGGTCGAGATTGACCCAGTGCGCATGAGTCTGTGAGAGGTCAACTGTTGTGTATATTTGACCTTTGAGCTCTGCAGCAGGAGGACTTCTTGTGCAAATGCAATGAACACGACTCGACTTGCGTGCACAATAAATCAGAAAGATGCCTCACCGCCCCCATATTCACAAGATTCATAATTGGAAGCATATTGTCGAGGGGAGAGACAAAATGCTGCTCCAGAGCAAAGAGGTTGAGGGGGTTAGAAACACAGCCTGATGGCAAACTTGACGAGTGTTAAGGGGGAATGAGGCTGCCAGTTCAGTGTGTTGACTCTTAAATTTTAAAGGGCTTCACATGACTAGAGGAATCAACAGGGTGAGTCATTTCATTGCTACAGCATGCCAGCTAGCAGTTGGGCATATGTTATCAGTAATATTATTTATGTTCCTCCATATGTGCCTTGTAAATACAAAAGGAAAACGGCTTCAATAAACTCAACCATTATAGTCTTGTACGTAATGTGAATATGCACTATTATATTTGCCTGTAACTTTAACAGTGCTGCTCTCCAACAATGCATGAGTGCAGATTTTACCCCTTAACCCGCAGTGGTTAGATCCACACTGTTCACCTCTTTTAGCCTGGTTAAACCCTCACCGATGTGTCAGTACCACTTTAAATCCATTCCCTCCCTGTTTATGTTAGCATGTCAGAAAGCCACACTAGACATTTCCACACGCTAATAAACTGGAGTTTAATAGCGGGAGTCAGTGAATGATGTGAGCCATCGTGAGGCTGCTTCCATGGATACAGACCGCAGAGATGCCTGTCAGGCGGCTGGCAAGTCGGTGACTGTTTGGTGGCCGCCGTAAGCTGATGGGAAAATGGAGGTGAGGCTTTGGACATTACCACAGATTAGCAAAGCAAACTGATACCTTTTCAGACATGGTAAGATGCACTTATGGTCACACTGAATTATGATTCTGGCCTTTCACATTGCCAGCTGATTGCGACACCTCTTTGTGCACCGCAGACCGTTTTCATATTGGCATTAATGTTAAGTAAGTCTGAACTGGTGTTCATATCCTTGACTAAAGTAAAAAAGCAATACAACTACATGAAAAGTCCTGCATTCAAATTTACTTAAGCAAAAGTATGTACATTTGATCTATTTTGCCTCAGTTATCAAAGATAAAAATACAAAATTTGTGCATTGTGTGCATCACTTAATCTGTCTGCTCATCAGAAAATTTCACCAAAATTTGAAATACATGTTTTTTTACTGGACAGTTAGAGTCCACAGTTAAAACTCTCTGGATTAAAGTGGGGTAAAAAGTACAGTATTTGTTATGTAAAGTCTGAAATGTAGTGAAAAAATCCTCAGACTGATTCCTTCAAGTTCAAGGTGATTACAGCAAACTGTGTTTTGTTTCTTTCCCCAGAACTATATTCCTCACAGCAAATGCTGCTAATGTCCTTAACTATCCAATTATTAAATGAAGAAGGAGAGTCTGCATACTTTATTGAAAGTCCTATTTCTTAATGTTTCTTACTTGCAATTAAGTCATTTAATCACACACCCACTTTTAATTAGTTTTGATCCTGTTTGCAAGTTTTACAACACTGCAGACCTTTGCCCACAGTACTAGCATCAAAAGAGTGGAAGATTCCCTGATTTTCAAGATACACATGAGTTGTAGTTGGAGTTGATAGGATGGACTGGCCCGGAGCCACAGAGCCCATTAAAAGGAGCTAAGAGAGGTAAGGTATCCATGCTCCTCTCTCAGTAAACCTCCACTCTGATCTCAACTCTGAGCCAAGTGCTCCCCCTACTCTTACCTCCTGTTGCAGACACAATGCCCTGTCAGATCATGTGATGCACAGATGTGGCGACATACAGATGCACTTTTTAGGTTTGTTTTATTTCTGTAAATCTAAATTATCATCTAAAATGTGCACATAATGTCCCAGCTCTGACAGTGCCATCTTGTCTCTTGCTCATGCTTTTTTTTCTGTTTTGCTTCTTTACTTGATTGCAAATTTTGCTAAAATTACTACTTTTAGATCAGTGTTTTATTCTGACTGAACTGGTTTCTTGTATTTGTCAAAAGTCCGGCTAAATGTGAGTTGTTTACTGGCATTCTCGGCTTGTAATGAGGGATGTTTTACCAGACAAGGTGATATATGTTCTGTTTCTTCCTCCTCAGCCGCCTACTTCTCTCCACAAAGCTGGGCTGTACAGCTGACTTATGGCCGCAGGAGGAGGAGGCTACTCCGCCTTTATGTCTCTTAGGGCACCAACAATATATCAAAGTTCTGCTGGCTTTTTTGATTTATGACAACATGTCACCTGAAGTTATATGAGTTGAATAGACTTTGGTTTCATAGTGGCAAACATGGCCTGTATGAATGTAAATGTAGGATTTTGTCAGAAGAGTTTTATTTTTCTGTTGTTGTTGTTTTTTTCTGGTCAGTGTGTGTCATTTTCCTTTGGCTGCAGTCGTGTACAGTTTCTTAGGAGTCCCTTCATTGGTCCAGAAGCGAGTGGAGAAATTTGATTTACAGCACAAGCACCACCTTTACATTCACGCCAAAGGGATCATTTAATGGTGTAAGCTAAAGTGTCAGCTCTAAAATATGACCTATAAGACGTCTTTTTTTTCTGAAAGCTGATATAAGCACTGATTTACAGCCTTGGCCTTGCTAACGATGGCCCTTAATGAGCAGCTCAAGCATCCACTTGTTTATGGAGCAGGCTGATTGACAGGCCAACCACTGGAAAAATAAAGTGGTGAATGAGGAATTGGATCTGTCCCCTCTTTGCCATATCAGCAGGACCCTAATGTAGCTGGTTGAACTTTGAAGTGTCCTAATGGTCTTCATGGTCCCTTAACCATGCAGGCTTCTATTAAGGGTGTCAGTGGAGCCTGGCTGGAGCAGCGTGACCCATTAGGTTTAATGAGTGCTGTTCAGGGCACGGAGAGCTGCGCTTCTTCCTCTCTGTGAGTGTTTATTTATGTCATCTACCCACATTTTAGGCAGGAGGGGAGTGTTGAGGCAGGGTTTAATGTCTCTTTAACTAGCGGCCTTGTTTGAGTCCTGCGTCAGTGAGATGGTCTCACTGAGGTCATGATTGGCACATGCAACTTTTTCAAATTTGCTCAGTGTAAATAAACATGCTGCTTCTTACGGATGATTTATTGTCAGTTATTAAAGGATTGGTCTGGTGATACTCTATACTTTACTGTTAACAAAATCACCCTAACCAACCCCTGAATTTCTTCAAGTATTGTCCCTGTTGCTAAAAGCTTAGTTATTCCTTGCTGCCTTAGACCTTGAATGTTATCCAAAACAATTAAAAACACATCAATGGACCACACTGTTACACCAGCTGAAACATTCCTTTATTTAATGAACATGGGAGGGGAGTTTATTTTGAGTCATTTCAACATACAGCGTCCCTCTGCAGTATATACTCAATAGCGCCCCATGTCCACCACGGAAAATAGTCCCTTAAAAATGGGCAATTTACTCCTGTTTCAGTCACATTAACCAAAAGCCACAATGTTCTCCTGTTTCAGCATTTTATTTTGCCTCTTGAAAACATTAAGGTTTGTATTTGTGACTGCTTTTTAAAATTTATGTCACCAATGGACGAAAGGTTGAAAGCTGTGGCCAGTCGAGCAAAGTTGGAAAGTTCTGAGAGATTAACTGACTCTATGTTGGTTTTGGTCTCTTCATGGGATTTATTGACAATAAGACAATAAAAAATATGCATTGTACAACTTTTTTCAAGATTCAAGAAGCTTTATTTATCCCGAGGGAAATTAACTAAAAATTATGTGTTATTAGCAATATCATTGTCAGAAGATCATTGAAGAAAAAAGAGGAAATGGCCGCTGAATAATAAGTATTTGACATGTGCAGGCCAGCAGGTCCTGGTCTACCCTGCCTTCACACACTTATTGATGATCTCTAATTCTTCGACTGGAGCTGGAGGCTTTGGTGGGTGACAGCAGGCTTCTGCAGAGTTTTCCCATTCTCGTGCGATCAGAGTGCTCCAGTTAAACTCTTGCACAACTGTGGAAAAGACAGCAATTGTTGCTGGGAGAGAGCAGAAATGGTAGAGCGCCAACATTCTTTGTACGGCAAAAGACCACAGCGGTGGCAAGATGTGAATTGGCAAAGGTTATCTTTTTTTTTTCCCCCCTCTTGGCCATGCCTTTGCTTTGTGTTATGTGGGAGTTGTCCTAAGTAGTTGTGCCTTTTGTGGATGATATTCAGCACAAAATTTGAAATAAAGGGTGAGTTACAGACATATTTTTTGTTGTGTAGGAAAGAAGTTTTGAAGTGGTCAAAAATGTTATTTTTTTTCTGAGGTCTGTTTTGTTGCGTGATTGAGCTCATATTGCAAAAACAAAGAACATCTGTGTGAAACGATGTTGCATACTGTACTGCATGACAGCTTTCTCTGGCCGAGGCCACGGCTACACTGTTAGCCAAAGACCACCTGGAGGTATTTAAGACCCATTCAAACTATTAGGCTTAACTTTGGGCCTAATGGCTTGGGCAGAGCATCCCATCTGGAAGCTGCTGATGCGAGAAAAAGAATGGGATCACATATCATCCATCAACGATTACACCCACACACACACACACACACACACACACACACACACACACACACACACACACACACACACACAAACACACACACGCATACACACACTCACTCTCCCCTCTGATGGTTGCCCTGATAACACATGGCCGTGGGTGTATGTGTGTGTGTTTACACTCAAAACTCTAACACATTCATTGAGTGTCTTTGCAGTATGTGTCAATATCTTAACATGGAGCGATGCATTGTTGCTATGATTCATATTTGCTTTAATGGTGTGACGTGTGGCCTGATTGTGGATGTATGATGCAGTTCAATGACAAGTTGGATATTGTGCAGATATGATTTCGTATGCATTGACTGTGTGTGCATGGGTGTGTGTGGTTGCATGTCATTCGCCCCCATATTTCTGCATGTTATGTATATCACCCCACCTTGCCCTTTTGAATAATAGAACATTTCCAACAATAACAATAATACTAATGGCTACCAGCATTACACCACAATTATGGCCACATCCATAACAACTGCTCTACACACACACACACACACACTTCAATCAACACCAAGTCTGGCCCAATCATGTCAGCCCTAGCTCTCCCTATTTGCATAAAACAATTACCCTGGGCGGACTCAGGGTTCAATGTCGTCTAGACGACATGTTTCACTGTGGTGTCATCAAGCCATGTGTATGTCTGTGTGTCTTTGTGAGTGTGTGGGAGTTAGGGTGGGGGGATACACTAGGTTGGTTGTAAATTAGCTAGGGTATGGTTGCTCGGGCACTGGCCGCACCACATCACCCTGAGGCGCATGGAGCTTGGAAGGATTTATTCACATAGATAACACACACACACAAACGCACACACACACACGCAAATGAGGCAGCCTGGACACACACACACACACACAACAGTGACATGGAGGAGTTAGGGGAGAACCAATATTCATATGGGACGCAGGGCAGAAAGGAGGCAGGGAAATAGGATTGTGTATGGGAGTGATGTGTGTGTTAGCATACACACATATTTGTAGTCCTCTTTTTCTCTTTTTCTCTTCATCTCCCTTTCTCTACTAAGCTTTCACCACCCCATTATTTTCTGCTGCTGAGCCCCTGCGATCAATACATGCAACACACCAGGCATCTGATACAGAGAAAGAGAGAGAGGGCTCTCCCCCCCGCCTCCCCTCTGACCGACCAGAGGCCATGCAGAAATAAAAGGAAAAGAATGAAGGAGCGATAATAAACGACAGGATGAGTATTTGTTTATTTGCTCCTGAACTGTCTTTTGTTTATGAGGGTCACTATTCAAGAGCAATTAGAAGAGAAGAGCAGAAGGACTGTGTTTACAGTACATAGGGATTTGTGTGAGTGTCTGTGTGTCTGACTAAGACACACACTCATAAAATACACACACATACGTAACACACACTCACACACACACACACACACACACACACAAAGGCACTCAGACTGTTGCTAACTAGATAGCTCTTGCAGTTATTTACATTTACAAAGCCAAAGTCAGATTTTGACCCAGTCTTCCCAGTGATTTTTTCTCCCACACCAGTTCAGCAATTACTGGAACATTACTGGATTCCCTTTATGGTTTGATAAGATAATTTTTGTTGTTTCTAAACAGGAAGTACAAGTGTCACAGTAGAAAATAATGTACATAAACAGATATGTAGGTATGTTACTTTGAAATAGTTGACTGAAAAAGCGTAAACACTTTAAACATAAAAAAAGAAATAAGCACTTTACTTGCTTTACTTTTACAGTTACTGCATTTAAAAAAAAAAATCTGTCCAATGCCATTTTTGTGATACAAGACAGTGCAGTGCCAAAGTTACAGTAAGCCTTGTTTCTTGTTTTTCATGAAAACATTTTGATAATTTAAATAATGTTCTTACTTTTTTTAATCATCAATTGCTAATTAACTTCTGAAACTTTGCTTATTGCCATAAGATCAAATAAAGTTCACATATAGATACATCCATTTACACCAATTACAATGCATAAATTAAAGCTGCAAGCAGCGTTGGTCGAGCCCTCGCACTCTGGCCCGTCGGGATATGTGTCCGTTGATTTAAAATGTAGACAATTAATCTAATTCATCTATTTTTAACACATTTGGGTCAAATTTCAATAATCAAGAGCTTTTATTTTGAAAGAGTTCTGGGCTTTTATTTTGAAAGGCCCAGGATGTCCTTAATGACCAGGTCAA
>JAQMCX010000050.1:16895709-17082221 GCA_029814765.1 Acanthurus leucopareius | reverse complement strand
CTCTTCCGATCTCACGGCTCTCTCTCTCCCCCCCCCCCCCCCCCACACACACACACACACAAAAGAGGAAAAAAAACACACCCCACCCCCCCACCTCCCCATCACCACCCACCCACCCATCCACCCACACCACACAACACTGTGGAGTAGCTTATTGTACGCATCTCGAGGCTTCTGTTACTACAGCTTGCCCTTTTGTGCTGGAAAATAACAGCACGTCGACTGCATTGTGGCT
Organism: Acanthurus leucopareius; assembly: GCA_029814765.1. Taxonomy (NCBI): domain Eukaryota; kingdom Metazoa; phylum Chordata; class Actinopteri; order Acanthuriformes; family Acanthuridae; genus Acanthurus; species Acanthurus leucopareius. Next base: position 17,081,986 of record JAQMCX010000050.1, on the reverse strand, counting down.
GAACTCCGCGGTGTTGCTGCGTAGGCCTTGAGGGTCTGTGCGCAGCATTAGCACCTTGGATAGCGCATTCGTGTGCAAAGTATTCACTGACAGCACCTCTCACCTCTCTCTCTCACACACACACACACACGCATTTATATGCAGAACAACACAAAATTTCCCAAAACGAACACACATTACAGAACAAAATATGACACCCCCCCCCCCACCCCACCACCACCAAAAAAGCCAAACCTTTAAAGATCCCATCCTCCGTCTCCAAGTCAAATCCCACTCGGTGGCACTTTCTCCACAGTCCGGTGATGGTTGAGTTGTACTGCCGACTGCAGAGGGACTCCATGACCGGGGCAGGAGGCAAGTAGTGCCGCTTGGCCCGCAGCAGCATCTCGCCGCTGACACCGGAGCCCCTCCTCTCCACATTTCTCTCCTTTGGCAACATGCGAAGTGGAAGGTTGTTGTTGGAGATGTAAATGTAGCCGGGGTCGTTTCTCCTGTTTGGATAATTCTTGCAGCGTTCCCGGTACCTCCTTGCGTCCGTCTCGTACCAGTTGTCAGTGCTGATCGCTACTGCTATCAGTCCCAAAGCGCAAAACGCCAAAAACAGACCCGCCACGGTTAAAGTCCTCATCGCAGCCATGTTCCATGCGTATATCTCGCCCCGGTACCGTGATAATTCCGCGGGACAGCAGGACTCCGCTCCTGGCTGCTGCTGCTGTCAGTATTTGAGGTGGGGAGGATATTCAGCAATACGAGGAAATCTGAAGAGCAGATAAACCCCTGAAGCCCTCATTTCTTTGATTTGTCAACCACGGCCGAAAAGAAGCAAATTCCGAGGCGAAGGATAAATAAATTTGGGCCTCGGTGAGCTATTTTGGTCGTCTCCTCTATGCCTCTGAACTCAGTCTAGCCTAGATACTGGTCAGTCCAACATTTCTTTCCAGTAGATGGAGACAGAGTAAATATTTGAAAGCACAACAAGCCCCAGGCTTGCACTTACGCATGATCTGAAGGAAAGGATGGCCAAAGTTTGATAGTAGAGGAAGTACCTCCCTCGCGTTTTTAATCTGCTGCTGTTGTCTCTTGTGCTCAGTTATGAAAGACAAACCATGTTAGACCCCAAAGAGGGCCTCATTTTCTCAGTTTGGTGCACAGGAAACAGTTTCATCACATCCAACATACAGCCTCTTGTAACTTTCCATCCTAATGGAGCCAAACATATAAGAAAATAGAGTGTAGTAGAGTTTATTTCAAAAGTTTTAGGGATGAAAAAAAAGCATCCTATGTGATTCATGTTTTCATGTTTTTGGCCAATGATGTCTCATTTCTAAAAGGACTTGAGGTCATGACAGATGTGTCTCATTTGAGTTTTATTCAACACTTACAAAATATGTATATTTATATATATATGACAAGAAACCAGGTTACGGAGACAAAGTGGTTCGTACATTTCAGTCATGTTCTCAGTGGTTTCATTCTCTTGGTCACTACTTCCTCAATTGAAACCAAAATGCCAAATTAAAAGAGGAACAAACCCAATTCCAAACTTCACTTTTGGTTTCGGCTCCTGTGTTCAGCAACTCTTCAAAAATTCCTACATGAATAAATCTTACTGGGGACTCGTGTGAGACAGTAAGAACACAAGTAAATCACATTTTCGTGCTCAGCAAATGTAGGATTGCCTGATTTATTTATTTATTTATTTATTTTGGTCTATGTAATCATGAAGAAGTCAATTAAATATACTTCTCATTTTATTTAGGTGTTATCTTGCATCAGGAATTCAAGCAGGTTTAGAGGTAATGTTGCAGGTCACATCACTGCAGAACTTGAAATGTCGAAGTGGGGAAGTTGAAGCATATAAGGGCAAAGCACTGAATGTGTGATAACAAAAGCATAATTTAACAGTGTGACTATTTGCACAACTATCTTACTATCTTACTCCAACTATCTTTTATACCTCTGAATCACCAACAGTGGATTAAAATTTTAAAAAAATATATTTTTTCTATACAGTTTAGGGAAAAAATAACCTTTAAACAACACAGTACCTGCTGTTATTAAGGACCACAATAAAAACAGTGTGAACAATTACAAGCATACTATCATTCCCTTATTATTGCTTCATCTCCTCAAAAAGGGGGAAATCATTATGAATAATTGTACAATTCCTAAATATGCTTAAATATGCAGCAAAACACATGCACATATGATTGGCTAATGGTTTACACTTGGCCATCAGGAACTAGGTGATCATTTGAATTTGTCACCTCGATGATATAAATGTATAGAGTCCAGCTTATTTCTCACTTTCAGTTCCCGTTTGTCTGGTGAAGTCAGGGCTCTGTGGCGTTGTGTGTTTTTCTGTGAAGCAATAAGAAAACGTTAACATTGATCACAAGCTTCAAGAGCCAAGACTCTCATGCTGCCTTGTTTACATGATGGACGGATATGTCATATCATCTGTAAGTGTTTCAGCTTTATTGTCTCATCTTTGAGCTTTTTGATCACAGTTTGTGACACTGAAAGGATATTTTACTTTTAACTAGTATGTGGTTTGTTCTGTGTGTTTCGATGGCTGTTTCTAAAAACAAATGAGTTTTCCTGCTAATCAAGTGACTCAAGAGAACTGAGTACAACTTAAGATATATTTTATTTTATTTTTGAAGAAGAGTGGGAATACTTTCTTTTAGGGCTGGGCAATAACATGGCGTTACACGATGTAAGCCCCAGGCTTTTCCGCTAAGTGGGCTAAATGTTCAGCTGTAAGTCAAAGCCATATTTGAGTAAGTAACAAGTACTTCTTTTAAAAGAGACCGATCATGTTTGAAAGTATAAAAATATACTGCTACAAAACAGGAAAATGAAAAAATACTGAACAGCAGGGCTGTGAGGCTGGGCAACCTGGATTAAATCAATTATCATGATATGTTTGATCAAATACCTCAATATTGATATGCAACAATATTGTAGGAATGACTACTAGCTTGCTTGACAAATAGCAAATATAACAAAATGACATTTTTCTGATAAGTGGTCATAGAAATGTAGATGTTATAACAAAGTTGGTAAAAGCAAATATCAGAACAGCTTAAACAGTCTGGAGTTCAAATAACATCACTTTACAGTAATGCGGCCTTTGAAAAACAGGAAATGATTAAATTAATGCCATGCTGTGTTATAGTGATATCAAAAATTTTTTGACAATTTCTAGTCCCCTATCACACTATTGATATAATATCAATATACTGCTCAACAATACTTACTCTTTTTTATTTTGCTTGTGTTAAACAAGGACATGTGTTTGAGTAACCTCTAAAGTATAATATGTATTAACTTGTATTTTTCCCCTGGTGACTTGATCTCTTTAAGGACTTGATTTTTAATATTATTCCTGTCTGTGTTTTCTATTACAAGCAATAGAAATAAACTTAAATTAATACATTCAAGTGATTCACCTAATGGTCATATTTTACTCAATTTCAGTAGGACAAGGAACCTCAAACTTTTACTTTCTGTATCAAAAAAAAAGTGTAAATTTCCCACTCCACAGGCCTCAGAAGACATCCTTACAAATGAACCTGAGGATTATCAACCACCTGCGGATCTGTACCCTTACCTCACCAATGTGGGGGAGATTTATGAAGGTGAGAGGACTGGATTTAAAATTTTGAAAAGACCACGACCCACAACTACATAACTTTTTACCCCTTTGTCACCGTTCAGGCCATAGATGGACCTTCCACTCAGAGCGAGTCCAGTCAACAGACTTTGACAATTCTCCAATGAATCATCTCACAGAGCTTCAGTCTGTGTCTTCTCAACAACTGATACAACCGTACCGCTACACCAGTGAGTCTCTGCCGCTCCACCTGGACCCACCACTTGTACCTCTGTCTGTGTCCCCACAAGTAAGTTCCTGTGTAGAGATGAATCATTTTTAGAATATGACAATTTTTTCATCTGTGTATTGATAACGAAACATGCAGTTTGAGCACACACACACACACACACACACACACACACACACACACACACACACACAACCAAAACCTCCATCCTAAAGCAGAAAGAAAGCCTCAGAATACAAATTTAAGGTTGGTTTTGAATGTTAACTTATTGTCAGCATGTAGCAGCAGCTACAATATGTGATTCACAAGGTTATTCTTATTCCTTATTATCAAACAAGACAAAGGAAGTCAGCAAACACTCACAATTAAGAAGTTTGCATCAATAAACAACACAATTATTTTTTATTTATCAGTCAACAAAACAATTAATCATTTCAGCTCTATTGTTTATACCATAAAAGTGTGGTTATGCATGCTCCAGAGTTGAAAAATAGGTCAAACATAAGGGTTTGTTTAGATTTAATCTATAAGTCCCACCATATAAACAGTATAATGTGTCCTCGTGCATTTAGCAAATCTGATATCTAAAAAACACGCAAATTAGTTTTTACAAATACACCACATGTGGACAGTCGGGGATATTTTCACTGAGCCTTGTGGTGTTGCTGAGCAATGAATTCTATTTAGGCAAAGTAACTTCCTCTTTGAGAACAATTGACAGTGTTCTAACAAAAACATCAAAACATAAACCACGGCAGCTCTATCAGTCCCTTGTGTAAACTTTAACCATAACACGCTTCATATGTTTCCTAAGATCCCATATTACACCCCGTCCATGTGCTACCAGTACCAACCCTCTGGCTCGCCAGGCCATTACTACTCAGAAGAGGAACAAAGAGGCATGAGTCCCCCGCTTGAGGTTTCAGATGGGGAGGATGAATTCGAAGAACACAACCACTCCTCCTTCAGAAAAGACTCCAGTGAGTATTTCCAATGCAAACTTTCTACAGACATCAAAAGCACTGAAAGTCATATTGAAGCCTGGAAAAACCTGATGACTGTCAGACACAAATGTTCAAACCAGTCTCATATTTTCCAATCCAGACAACAAGAAGAAAATCCGCTTGTACCAGTTCCTCCTGGACTTGCTAAGAAATGGTGACATGAGTGACAGCATCTGGTGGGTGGACCAAGACAAGGGCATCTTCCAGTTTTCCACAAAACACAAGGAGGTTCTGGCCAGCCACTGGGGTACCCAAAAAGGAAACCGCAAAAAAATGACTTACCAAAAGATGGCGCGAGCTCTGAGGAACTATGGTAAAACTGGAGAGATTAAAAAAGTGAAGAAGAAACTGACCTACCAGTTCAGTGAGGCAGTGCTGAGGAACCTCTACTTACATCAATATCCTCACTGATGAAGGAGCAAAGGCTGTATTTTACAATGCTGAAATCACTAAACTGGCCAAGATTATGTTTTGCCTGTTTGCAATTTCCCTTTTTTTTTTCCTACCAAGTTTTCTTATCTATTTATTTGTGCTGTACATCCTCTTCAATATTTGCTTCAATATAAACTGCTTCATTTCAGACTCAAATGAACCTTGTGTTGTGTTTTTGTCCATCTACAAGAAACTGAAAGATGATTGAACACCAGGGACACAAACTTTTAAAATATCATTGATGTTCCAGAAAAGAAAAGTTATATTATTTTTTTGCTAATAGATAGATAGATAGATAGATAGATAGATAGATAGATAGATAGATAGATAGATAGATAGATGACGTGTTCATGTTTTACAAGAGAAATAATTAATTGTGTGTTGTCTTTAGATATAATAGTATGATTATATATAGCAAAACTCTTTTCACACGGACCCGTAGTTAGGCTACTTTAAATCGAGGCCAGATGTTCCGTTTTGACACGAGTTTCCAGTCGGACAGAGAAGTCTCCCCCTAGTGGACGAGCTCATCCCGGCGCCGTTCGTACGGTAAGGAGTGTTCAACGGTGCTTGTCCGTCCAAATCTGTGGCAACTGTTGAAAAATAACGAATGCAAAAGCGTCGTTTTTTCCAGTATTACAGACAATTACTTTGTTTAAGTATAACACTGTGTATGAACTTAGCTTTTGAATTGAACCACATTTCAAAGTAAAAGGCAAACAAATAGCACCTTAATAAATGCCTGTCATGACTTTTTAAACTTAAATAGAAAACGCTAAAGTTTATCAGCATAAAATATTTATCATGATTCAACTTTTAATAAAATGTGCGACTTTGGGATTTGGGATTTTCCTGACAGCCGATTAATCTTTTAGTGAACACACAAAAAAAAAGTTCTTCCGGTGACGTCATTTTAATCAGCCAATAAGAGATCAGATGTTGTTTCTGTGCAAATTTCAAACGGCGTCGAGTAGACAAACGGACGGGCGTCTCCGACAGCCGTAGTTTTAAACATAGTTTGGGACCGCTTTTGCGTTTGAAGATTAATTTAATAAATTTTAACGCGTCTGCGGCGGCAACATGAGAGTGAGGTTAGTATCTTAACATTTTTAATTAATTCGAGCCGAAATTGTTAACGATAGCAATGCCTTAAACGTTGTATTTAACGTTAGCTAGTTGACGTTAGCAAACTTGCTTCCTGATAGACCTGTCGATTTTAGATAAAACTAGCGTTATTGTGAGCAGACGCACACACTGTGTATCACATCAGGAGAGAGTAACTAACCTCTGCATAGGTTCCAATGAATAATTTTAAATGGTAATTATTTTTTCTGTTTCTATCACGAAACGGTATGATTAAACATTACAGCTAATGCTAGTCGGGAAGCTAGCTAACGTGTAATAAAGGGTTAGGGCATATAACGTTAGTTCCCTGCTACGAGTGTAGTCTTCTATCTATTTTTTATATAACTCAGTAGTTCAACGTTAATATTGAACTAGTTTGACTTGTAACATATTTAAACACCAGGAAACTGACTGTCCTTCAAATATCTCTTTTGTCCCAGTGAAGTCCATGCAGCAGAGTCAGTTGCCTACCTGAACAGAGCACTGATCAAGTTGCAGGATATTTGGGAAGAAATAGGGATTCCAGAGGAGCAGCGCCTTCAGAGAACCAATGATGTTCACAAGCACATTGAAGTGAGTGTCACATCTGTTTCCATACCTTTAAGGTGTGGTTGTTGACATTAGAGAGCAAACAAACTGTCACACATTTTGTTCCTTTTGTTCTGTAGGGTTTGCTGGACCTTATGATTTCTGAAGAGGAGGAGCTCAGGAAGAGACTACTGAAGAGCATAGAGTCCTGTAGAAAAGAACTTAAAACTTTGTGCAATGAACTTCAGCTGCCCCCCTTTGAGGTATAGTCTCTTCTAGGATTATGTGATTGTTTTCTTAAACCTGTCTGTGAAAATGGCTAATATGTTTTTAGACAAAAAGTAGACAATAAAGTATTTTCTACTTCTAACTTTTGTGATTTCTGTGAAGGAGGAGGATGGCTGTACCATGCTGCAGATGGAGAAGAATAGTCGCACACGTCTAGAGGCAATGAAGGAGCATAAGAAGCAAAGAATGGAAGAGCTGAAGAGCCTCATTAGCAAAGACAGAGAGCTGTGTGATATTATGTGCACTACCCCATTTTCCATTGACCGGGACTCTATCCCATCACTGCAGCAACTGGAGACATATCGTGCCTACCTGGATGGTCTTACCAAAGAGAAGGTGTTACTTACGTTCTGCTCTTCTTGGTTACATGCCTACATTTTATTATTAAGGTTCTAACCTGTCTTGTCTTTTCAGGAGCGTCGTCATGAGGAATTTGTGAGCGTCAAAAAGGAGATTGTTGTTTGCATGGATGAGTTAGAGCAACACCCAGAGACCAGTTTTGAGATGGATGTGATGTGTGAGGATGAGGAGGCATTTTGTCTGTCTGATGACAACATTGCTGCTCTTAAACTACTGCTCAGTCAGGTGATTTTTTTTTAATATATATTTGCACCTAGATGTTCATTATACATCTGACACTATGACTGACCAGTCTACAATATTTTTTTCTTTTTTTTTTTTTTTTAATACCTCATTTCAGTTACAAGAACGCAAGGCTGAGAACGAGCTCTGCTGTTCAGCTTTCCGCACCAAGATTCAGGAGCTGTGGGACAGACTTCAAACTCCCCAAGAGGAGAGGGAACTCCTCTCAGAGCATATGGTCAAGTCAAAGAAGAGAAACATTGAGGCAGTAAGAAATCTACCTCATGCGGTCATTTACATGGAAGATTAGGGATTTCAGTCAAATTATCAGTGTTGTTCATCAAGCACATCTAACACCTCGATAGCAAGTTTTGATAATGTGCTTTCTGTCTTTCCAGCTCCAGGCTGAGGTCCAGCGCCTAGAGTTGCTGAAAATACAGAGCATGAAAAGTTTCATTGAGGCCATCAGAGCTGAGATTGCCCTTTTCTGGGAGAGATGCTTCTACAGTCCAGAGCAGCAGCAAGCTTTTGTTGCTTATCATGCCGGTAAGTGACATTGTAATAATGACAAATGCATGCAGTTGATCATCACAAAGGAAGTGCGTGTCTCAGTGCATGTCTTTTTTTCCACAGATGATTTCACTGAAGAGCTTTTAAACCTGCATGAGGCCGAGGTCAAGACCTTGAAGAAGTATTATGAGGACCACAAGGAACTCTTTGAGGGAGTCACAAAATGGCATGAGAACTGGACCCTGTACCTGGAACTTGATGTAAGCATTGTCTTCATAACCTCAGTAAATAAGCATATTATACCAACCATAGCTGGTTTTGGTTAACATGTATGTGTCTATTCTCAATCTCAGAAAAAGGCTAATGATCCCTCGAGATTCAACAATAGAGGTGGAAACCTTTTGAAAGAAGAGAAGCAGAGAGCTGATCTGCAGAAAAGTTTACCCAAGGTAAGGAAATTATTTTAAGTAAATTTCTATTGACATGCTCTGAAAATACATAAACAGAATTGTTACTTAGGTGCTTTCATGCTTGCAAGAGAAACTGTCAGCGCTGATACGAATTAAATAAAAACTTATGTTAAAGTTAATTTAATCAGCGATAAAACAAATGAGCTCAAGTGAACCATATGTGAGAAGAGTGGAGACAGCTAGTACATTTAATTCCCGGTTTAGCCAACAGATGGGGTTGTTAAACTCTAACAGAGCACCAGGTTTTGACATAGGAAGAGCATTTTAGAGATTAGACTATTATGTAATGGTGACTGCCCATCAACTGTTGGTGCTAAATATAACATGGCAACAAGATAAAATAGTGTTTTGTGTTTTTCAGCTGGAGAAGAGTCTAAAGGCCCAAATTGATGTTTGGGAACAAGAGCATGGCAAAGAATTCCTTGTCAACGGACAAAAATTTCTTGAGTATGTGCAGCAGCAGTGGGATCACCACCACACTGAAAAGGAGAATGAGAAACTAGAAAGGGTTTGTTATTCCTTCTGTTTAAAAACTATACCCGTCACACAAGTGTTGTAGCTGAAACTAACTAATCATTTGGGGGGGGGGTTTGTTTGTTTGTTAAATAGCAACTAAAGAAAACTAAACAAACACAGGAGGACATGTTGTATGGAACTACAATGAGAACACCATCCAAAAGACGGATAGCAGGAACCCCCACACCTGGAAAAGTTCGGAAGGTGGGCATGTGCTGCACTTTTATTTATCATTGTGTGTTTATTAATTATGCAGTAATGACTGACTGTAGATGTGTGAAAAGAGTCAAAAGTTGATATCCTTTTTGGTTTTTTTCTCTGTCCAATCAGCTGAATGGCACCTCGACCTTCTCCACTCCAACCAGCTTCCTTAGTTCAGGCCTCGGTGGAACAAAGTGCCAATCTTCCTTCCTGAAGGCACCTCTGTCTGCCAGCAAGGTCCGTCCACTGTCTTTGTTCTGTCTCATCGTACTACAAAAGGGTTGGATTGGTTAGCTTTGTATCTGACTCATGTTTTTTGAGTCGGTTCCAATAAAGTAATGAGGTCAGACAAGGTGCAATATTATCTCCATTTTTGTTTAGCTTGCAAATGGATGACTTCATAGGTTATTTTTTTCATAAAATTATATACAGGAATGTTTTTACCTTTAATCCACTGTTCCATTGGTGTAAAATTAAGTGAAATGAAAAAGACAAATTATCATGGATGTTTGTCTTGTTTTGTAGGGTCTCGGCCTGCGAACCCCTGGACATGGAAGAACTCCCCGTGCACTAGACCGAAACAAGGAAAACATCTCCCATCTAAACAGAAACACTCCAAGTGGCACACTAAGGTCTCAGGATACTCAAGATCACACCATCACCTTTAACTCTTTTGCTGGCTCCTATTCGGACTTTGCGGTAAATGCGGTTTTACATCTGTCAACAGCTAGAAAAATTGTCCAAAAAAGTACAATCTATTAAGGAAAAAGGATCAATTTTCCTTGAACATTCGGACTAAAAATCCTTGGAAATTACATATAAATCTAAATCAACATTTTTCTTTTATAAAATGTTTTGTACTGTCAACGGATTTCCATGATTTCTGTAGTTTTTGAAAAGCTTTAAAAGAAGGCAAAAGATCTAACTGTAAAATGACTTAAGGACAACTGACATGCCAGAACTTGATGAGCTTTGAATCATCTTTTGGCTGTTATTATAGACTAAAGTTAGGATTAATGTAACTGAAAAACTGAACAATTAGAACCAAAATGCCAAGTTTCTCTGCCAAGGCTGCATAATACAGCAAATTGAACTGAATTTTTATATATTGAAAACACATTGGGTAGAAACTGATATGCTGCCTTACAATTCACGCAGGGACAATAAAAACACGTTAAATACACATAAAAGAATCTGTTTATTCAAGTTGGTTGAGAAGGTCATGAAGAAACGGTTCTGAAATAGAATCAAGTCATCTGACTCGATCACTAAGAGTCAAAGTTTGACTTTCCACTACATCACCACTGAAACCTGGACGTCAAAACAAAATATTTTTCCAAAATGAAGACATAAATTCACATTGACTTGTACATTCAAAAAATTTAAAATCGGACATAAATACAAATAAACACTCTGAGAATGACTTCTGACTTTTCTTTTATACAGAGAGAGCTCTCGAAGGCTTCTAAATCGAATGTGAAGTCAGGACTGCTGAACTCCACCGTCAGTCATCAGTGATGAGTCAAAGCAGCTGCTCTGGAGCCGCCGGTCACCCAGCTCAGCAGCGGTGTGGTGTAGTCCTCATAAAGTGGGCAAGAGGGAACTTTAATGTAAACTTCTTATAAAAAATGTAAATATTTTACTGTCTTCATCAATCTTGTTTTAGTAAGATTTTTATTTTTTGTTCATATCACTGCTGGAGCAGTTTCCTTTGGTGTATGTGTCATGTGGCATGTTTATGATATTCATTCCAAGGCTGTCGTGGCTTTTTATCTGACATTTTTCTTTTGGGGTTTAGAGCATTTTTACCTAAAATATCCAGAGCACTACATTACTTTAGTACTGTAGCAATTAGCTAGAGCACCATTATTTTCTTCTTCCAGCTGGATTGACAGCTAAATTTTCACCAAGAAACCAGAAGTTTTGAATGCTTTTTTTTTTAAATCAAGCTATAAATAAATGTTTTAAAAAAACGCTCATCTGTACTAAGCGTGTCAATTTATTATCTTCTGTCATTCTGTATGTTTGTCTATTATCTACATTAAGTGACAGATTTCATGTAGCTCAGAGTCGATATCAGAAGGCAGCGTAAGTTAAGTACTTAAATTTGACCACATTCTGTTCCTTGAGTTCATTTCACACAGCAGATGTGAAATTATTTCTCTCAGTGCAGCCTAGAAATGGGCAAATGTTTAAGCCATGCGTGTCATGAGCTCCTCAAGAGCCCTCTCACGGTGATTCTCATGAACAAGCAGCACTTCCTTGATTGCATTTTGCTGGAAGCCCATCTCATTAAACTGAGTCAGTAGGCGCAGGAACTCAGCAGCCTGAAATGGAATTCAAAGTCAGAAATAATCAACATTTAGTCATAATGAGGTGTGGCAGTGTTTCTTTTTTCTTAAAACGAAAAAATCAAGAATCACCTTGCTCTCACAGTTTTGAAACATCTCCAAGGCCTCCTCCACCTGTGCCTCATCATAACCCAGCTGACACAGTCGGTCACTTGCTGTTAGGTATTTAAGGATCTGTCAACAGGACAAGATACATGAAGATAATTAACAAAACGACATGCTGGGTTTAAAGTCCAAAACCACAAGTTAATTCTCAGTTGTTTGTGGAATCACCAATATGCATAAAAAAGACTGGGGGTTAAAAAATGTGAATATTTTTGTTGGTGTGATTCCTCTGTCAACCTGCTTTATCTTTTTGGCCATTTATCTGGAAGAAGTCCAGCTGACTATATGTTTGGAAGCAGTTTTATTATTACAATTATTACAATAATCAATTTAAATTGCATAATCACTGAAGGCAACTCTAGAGTGTTTTATTATACATCATAAATGTTTATAAACCACTAAAGATGCATTGACTCATAAACCCAAAGTGGTATCTACCTTGTCCGGGCTGTGGTAGCCTGTCTTCTGCAGAGCCAGAATGGCTGTGCGCAGAGGGTATCCCCTCTCTGTGATGGTTTCAAGCAGCTCTCTCTCTTCCTGGCTGAGTGCCGACAGCAACTCTGCTGACGAATCAAAGAAAACCCCACGAGGGCCGCCTGTCCTCAGTGCCTGATGACAAGGGCAGAAGAGACAAAAAATAGTGGATTATGAAAAAGAAGTAAGTTGAAAAGAGATAAAGGTTTGATCATTTTCCTTTCTGAGACACTGACAAAACAGAAACCTTCTGTCTGTTGTTTTTGACGACAGGCCCTGCAGAGGAGGGTCTTTGCTGCTGCAGCTTGCAAGGAGAAGGACCTGCAGGTGGTCTGTTTTGGGAGAACTTTCTGCTCCCAAAGCCGAGCAAGCGCTGCCTCTTTTTGCTGGTCTTCAGACCTGTGAGGGGGCTGGCCTGCTGCGGCCGTTGCTGCTCAAGTGCTCTCAGAGGTTGTCTGCAGTCGTGGAGAGAAGGTAAAGACCCTCTGTGGCCTCTGAGGGTCTGAGGTGACTCGGGCTTATGAGAGTAAGTGAGAGGGCCAAGGTGCATGTCTTTGACTCTGGAGATCGGGTCTTTGGATGAAGTGGACCGGGGTCGCTCTTTGCTCTTGATGGGCTGATGTGCGTCGTCAGTGGAGGAGCCTTCATTATCCTCATTATAACCATCTTCGTCCTCAGAGTCAGATATGAGGAACTTGACAGTGCGAGGTTGCAGCCAGCGAGTGTCTGCAGAGCTCAGGCTGTGACTGCGGGGCCGAGGGCTCAGGACCCATGGGTCGCTGTTCCTGCGACCGGCCCTGTGACTCCCCTGAGGGCTGCTGAACATCAGCCAGTAGGGGGGGCAGGATGGGGCCTGAAAGGATGGCTGCTGCCCAGTCACAATCCATTTCTCCAGGTTAAATCCATACTGCAGTAAGAACAAATGTAAGAAAAAAAGAACTTTTACACAGCAGACATTTGATTCTGTCATGGTGGAAGCCTTTCATAAACCATGACTGTAAGCCAGCATGCACCATACCAAAATACCAGAAAAACACTGAATCTGAAGCAGCTAAAATAAATTCAGCCGTCAATAATTTCATAATGTACACCTATAGATTTTCTGTTGTCACATACCATTAAAATGTCTTACATCAAAAAGACCTATGAGGTTAATAATAAAAAATTTGAGTTTGTCATAAAAAGAAAAAATCAAAAGCAGTGACGTGGCTGACACACACACATTCATGTCAATGGCTTATCTGGAACAGCATCATATCCCAAAACCAGCATTTTTTACCCATTAAATGAGTCACTAAAAGTGCATTTTAATATATTACAACATCCAAGTAAGAGGTATTAAACACAAGTGTGAATATTTCCGTGATGTGAGACCTCAGTGTCTCGTAGTATCTGTTGGCAGTCAGGTGCAGTGATATCCGGGGCTGCCATGAGCTGCACCTCCTCCTCCAGTGGGCCCAGTAAGGTCTGAAACGGGACGTCCTCCAGAGGGTTCATTTCCACCAGCGTGCACAAACAAACAACCTGCATCACAAGAGTCACATAGAGTTCCTCAGTTTTAAGTCACAGGATCAAACCTTTATTGATAATAAATCAGTGCTTACGTGTATAAGGTGCTCTGTCTGCCGTCCACAGCTCTCTGAAGTATTGACAGGTGTATGGAGGGACTGTCTCACACACACAGACATCATCGTACGTGATAAACCTCTTCATCACTAAGCCTCTGACATCATCTCCGGAGCTGTTTACCATGAACATCCCACACACCTGCTGTAATCCTACCTGATAAAGTACAGTGCAAATATGTATTTGATGTGTAAATATATACACATATACCAGAGGAACGCTCAAATCACCGAAAATAGTTAGAATAATTTTATAATTAGTGCAGTTATGTTGTTTTAGTATCAATATATTAATTATGTAACACATTTTTTTTCCTCAATCTTTTATAAATTTTAATACTTTACTGCTTTTTTTTTTGTTTATCCCCATTCCAGGCCACATTTCAGACCATGTGACTTACAGTGCAGGTTTGAAGGGGGATCAGGGAAATGCTGAGGTGTCTGGAAACAGAACTGCACAACACTTTCCAGAGATTAGCAGATTACATAAAGGTGACAGCATAGCAGTGTGGAACAACAGTGCGATTGTCTACTGAACTCATTTCCCATTTCACTGATTTGTCCAGAATGTCAGAGAAACATTTCGACATTAACTTAACTAGCCAAATTCTTTCAAAGTGTACTTTCTGGTCTGAAAAGGAACCTCAAAAGTAAACAATTGGAAATCCTGTACAGAGATATACATTTTATTTATATATTTTAAACAATCACAATAAATTTAGGATTCACAAACTTCGGGGTGGAGGGGGTTACAGGTTCTGTAACAGACCTCTGAAAACAGAGAAGGGCAGTTTGGAGACTTTACTAAAAGAAAAGGAAACTTAAAGCAGAAGGAGAACAGATCTAATTTAATCTCATTTCATAGCACAAAGAGTACAGCAGCGTGGTTTATCCGTTCAATCAGAGAGCGTTTCGGCTGGAAACTTGATTACAAACTTGTGTATAAAGGAACCATTTAGTAACAGGATCACTAAAGGTGAGCTGAGTTTCCAACACTGGGGTAAGCACAAATAAAATAATATCTGTGCTGCTCTGAGGGGCGACTGACAAAGCAGGTTTAGAGCTGCATCCAGCTGCCTGTGACAGAGAGGATCCGTCTCGTAATGATCTAAAACCTGAAGCAGTTATCCTTGAATGAGAGGTTCCGGAATATGAATCAGTCATGTGATAGCTTCTCGGAAAACTGAACACTTTCTGGCTAACCTGCTAATCCTGCTTTATGAGACAGCCCTCTGATCCAGTCCAATAACATAGAGGTCTGTAAGTAAACATGTATACATTCCCTAAAGAATGGGCTAAAAGAGGAAGCAAAAAACACTGAAAAATAACCATTCTAGCTGTTTTAAAAAGGTCACAATTATTTTTCACCTGCTCTGTTGAGTGTGCTGGTGCGTTACACGTCACAATGTGTTCTCTTCGTTAGAGGTCATGTCATACAAACTGCTTACAAATGCTACCGAAGCAGTGTAGCTCAACATTTACAGCCCAAATTTTTTATTTTTTTTTAAAACTGTGAACACCATTACTACAATGGTGGTAAAAGAAAGAAAACATCAAAACATTGATGTGCTCATGGAATATTATGCCCTTATGACATAAGGCATTACTTGACACGGTAACATCTCATCTACACTTTCTCAGCGCCTCATGTTTTAAGAGTACAGTATGATCCCATAACTTCCATTTGCTTCCCATGACAGCCCATCACCACAAAAAAAAAGAAAACAAATTAACTAGCTACAAATCCTTTCATGAATAAAATTGCATTATCTTTATATAGATAAAATGTTAACAATCCCCAGAGATTGAAATATTTTATAAAGGTCCACCCCACAAGTGCACTGCTAGTGAATTTATTATCTTATGCACCGTACCAACTTAACTTGATCATGATGGAAACACTCCTCAGTGAGAACCAGCAGCCTTTATTACCTCTAATACAATGTCCATAGCTTGTTTGTCTGGGACTATCAGAAAACCCAGAGTTGGTGTACAAAGTTTCATAGTAATCTAATGACTTCAGAGACTGTCCTTATGTGAAATGGGTGCCTTGGTTCAGTTGTTAGCAGCGTCCGCCTGCCGAGGCCAGTTCTCCTCCTCAATGCCCGAGTCGTATTCCTCCTCTGTGGACTCCTTGGCTGGAGCTCTGATATGCAAATGGAAACTTAAGTTCAGGTTTCAAACCAACACAACACTGGAAGACTTGGTGAGCTGAGCTTAAGAAATCTGATCTCAAAAATGACTCACATGTGGCCCTGCCCTGCTAGCAGACAGATACTGACCTGATATATCTGGGTTGTGATTTTCCTTGGACAACATCTTTGTCCAGTTCAACAGCCATGATGTCAGAGTGTGGGACCTCAAACATGGGCTCCAGAAGGAGCTTTTCCTATTTTAAAAACAAAAAAAATAGGCAGTGTAATTATTGTACAAAATCAAATAAAAAGTTTGATATCTAAGGGGGAAAAAAAACCCAAAAAACAAAACAAACACAAACCATGATGGATCTGAGCCCACGAGCTCCAGTTTTTCTCTCCAGAGCCATCCTGGCTATGGCCCTCAAGGCATCTTGATTCACATTGAGTTCACACTGAAACAAAAACACAGCTGAGTCACTTTAATTATACATAACCAGTCATTCAGGTACAATCACATAGACTCTGCTCAGTGATTTAAAATATTGAGACAGCATTGTAAAACTCAAAAAACTTTTCACAAGGCAAGTATTTCACCCTTTTGTTGTAAAAATCAAAAGGTAAACAGTAGAAATAAAGAGTTGACATTGCAAAGTAATCTATCAGGAATGTGCGCCTGCAGGTGGCGAAACTACGCTGCACTGCATTGTGGCAGCAACTGAGCTTTATTGCCCCTTATTGGAACCCTCACTGAGCAAACCCAGTGGTCTCATTCAAATAAAAGATGGGCTCCATTCTCTTAACACAGCGCTGTCACCTGTCTGAACACTGCACTGCACTATATCACTGTGACCACTATATCAGAGTCCTTACTTTATCCATGCTGAACAGAGCCTGGTACTGGGGCACCACAGCGTTCCGTGGTTCAGTCAAGATTCGGACTAGTGTGTCCTCATCCAGGCTGTGCAGAGGAACGACCACAGGCAGACGGCCAACAAACTCTGGGATCATTCCAAACTCGATCAGGTCCCTGGCCTCGACATGCCTCAGCAGCCTGTCCTTCTCCTCAATCTCTGCCACTGTGTCCGTCTCACCGCTGGAGTTGGCCAAGTCCGCGGCAGCCGCAGCACGGCGCCCTTTCCCCAAGTTGGAGGGAGTTCCAAAGCCCAAATACTACAGAGACCAAAAAAAACATCAGGGATCAAGTTAGAGACAGGAATGATGACAAACAGGAATCTTTCTCGAGTCTGCTGGGAGTCGGTTCATATGAGCTGCGTTAAAATTACCTTTTCATTCTTTCTTCTGCTAATGATTCTGTCAAGTCCGTTGAAGGCACCAGATGCAACAAACAGAATGTTTGTTGTGTCTACCTGCACCGTTTCTCCTCTAAGTTTCCTGGAGTTTTTCTCAGGAACATTGACAATTGTGCCCTCCAAGAGTTTAAGCAAACCCTGACAGGGCAAGAGAAAAACATGTTAAGAAAGAAACAGGAAAAAACCCAAATCCAAACTTGATAATGCTGACAGTTTTATTAAAGGATCAATGTCCATAAACAAGCTGTGTTAATGTTTGATTCAGTGTGACTGAGGTCAGATACTGACCTGCTGGACTCCTTCTCCTCCTACATCTCTCAGCTGATGGATTCCAGGGACACTGCCAATTTTATCAACTTCATCCAGAAACACAATACCTGCACACAAATACAAGAGGAGGGTCAAGGCAAGTCTAAGTTTCACTTCTTTACCAGAGATAGTCTCTCTGTGTGCTAACATCTATGCAACATTTACTTCAGATGTAGCTCACTAAACTATACTATATACTACACGTCTTTCACCTGAGTTGAGGGGCTGTTGAGAGGCTGTAGTACGTCAGTGGTATATAACCCCCCACATTACAATGTTTACTGTTGTTAATCCCAGTTTCATCCCATGTTTTTTTTACTTCTTCCTGTTTCCTTCCTCTTCCTGCTTGCATGTCCACCCAGATAAAGCCAGTCAACACATTATTTATACATGTAAGGAATGGAATGTGCAACAGGATGTAAATATGCAAAATTAAACAGCTCATGGGTAAAGTAAATTAAATGGCAACTGATTAAAACGGAAACACCATATAATCTTGGCAATGTTGACATCTCACCAAGTGGATTTTTAAAGGTTTTCAACAAGAGTTTATTAAACAGCTTTATAGAGTTTATATTGAATTTTTAATTCTTAGTACTTTGTGGGAGATCATAGAGTTATTAATGCCACAATCAAATTCCTTGCATGTCTACACAACTTATGCAAATAAAGCTGATCTGATTCTCTTAACAGCTTTGCTCTAAGATTGGTGGTTCTTCTAACACAGCAGGACCACAGTCTCAGGAACATGTAACCGGGCGGCGATAGACAAAGTCACTGAGATTGCTCTTACTTTACATTTGTGTCTTTTATTTACATTTGCTAAGTTTGTAATATATGAACTCTGTCTTCCTAATATTCCCGTCAATACCAACTGATCATCAACTGTAATAATGCCCAAAGAAAATGGAAAAAAAAAAAAAAAGGAATACATGTGAGTACTCTAACCAGACATGCTTTATCCATCTGTGATTAACTGTTTATGTCAAAAATAAGGGATGATGGGAGAGAAAAGAATGCATGTTTTGTGTAATATGCTGTTTTTTCTGGTAAACAACAGACATAAAGTATGATTTTAAAATGGGAAACTCCACTGCTGTAAAATAAAGTCTCTCTTCCCACCTTGTTGTGCTTTCTCCACTGAGTAGTTGGCATCTTGCAGCAGTTTGGCAATAACTGACTCGATGTCTTCTCCCACGTATCCAGCTTGAGTTAGTGTGGTACAGTCGCAAATCGCAAAGGGAACATCCAAACAACGTGCCAGTGTCTGAGCCAACAATGTTTTTCCTGTGGAAATTAAAAGGAACATGATAGAGTCGGCCAGACAAGGGAAAGCTGTATTTGTGTGTTTGGTGGTTTGAATGTTTGTGGTCTGACTGTCTCTGTTCAACTTTACAATTTAGGTCGATGTTGACACAACACTAACCTGAGCCAGTTGGACCTAGAAGTATAATGTTGCTCTTCTCCAGTTTAATGTCAGTATGAGTCGAGTCCAGGACCTCCCCTCCCCTCCTCTCCTGAGGTGCCTGTTGACTCGCCTGTTGCTGCATGGACGCTCCCAGAGCATTTCCATGAGGACTGATCCCTGCGATCTGCAGCAGCTCTGCAACAACAGGCGGTGCCACAGGGTTAGCGTTGTGACTGACGATTACTGTAAGAACTTCACTAGGAACGGTATTTCACAAATCACTACAAAGACACAACTGAAAACTTTCTCTTTAAGCTGTGCATTGCTATGCAATTTCATTAGGCTACTCATTGATGGTGTACGTGTCAGAGAGTGCATAGTAACGGTTTCCATGTACAGACTAAATATATGCATGCCCTACTCTGTACCAGTGCAGAGTTACTATGTGATAACAGCCGATCTGAAAATAGCAAAAGTACAGATGTGAATATAGGTCAGTAGGCTACTTTATCTGTCCTGTGTGGTCAGTTAAAGATTGACAAGCATCAGTTTTATTACTTCAGTCTCTGTTACTTATTTATAGATGAGGTTAATCCATTAATAAAGATGCAAAAAGCAACTGCTACTGAACGGGAGCTGTATTTCATCAAAGCTGTATTTCCCATCTGTACTGCATCATCTGGGCTCATTTAAATGCCTCAGAGTGCTTTAATCAATAAATTATTATTTAATTTTTGGCTGAGTCCTTCAAGTGTTACTCAAAACATCTGTCTGAATAAGTTTGAACAAAACTCCAACTAAAGAGCCACAGAAGTCTGTACATTTTGGCATTTGTACAACAAAGACTTTTAAAAGCTTTAAAAGGTTTGCCATTACATAAGAGACTTTGAACGCTAATAGAAAAGTAAACAACATTAATATATATAAAGCTATAGTTGAGTAACAGCCTTCCGAGCAGAGAGTGAATTCACACACACTCCGTGTTTGTTGTAATCTGAGCTTCTCTGTGCTTTGTTTTAGTAGCCGGTCCGGGCACGGATGCATGTTAATGCATATCGGCGCATGTCAATGCATGTGTGTTTCTCCCTGTGAAACTGTTGGCCCTTCCCATATTAAAAAGAGATTCAGAGAGTGACCTTCACATAGTATTGTAATAGCCAGATGGTAGAGCGCTGTTCATAGCATTCAGCACTCACTTTCAGCTGAAACCATCAAACTTTAGCAACGTAAAGCACTTTCACTTGTTTTTTTAAAGTAGTTAGCATTAGCAGGGTGGCTAATATCCGTATTTATGTTACATGGATTAAGGTCCCTCGAGAAATCCACCAAGCCAAATAAGTTATTAATGTACAGCAATGAAAAACCAGTTTACAGAATCAGAATATTTTTACATCAAACTCTGTGAATAAAAGGTTTATTTTAACCAAACCAAAGTTAGTAACTGTTGCAAAAGTTAGAAGACTAAACAGATTTTATTTTTGTTTATGTATTATATAAATGTTGTTATACGATAATCTGTAAGATAAAATGACTGTTCTCTGTCAGTGGAGTCTGGTGGCTTTGAGGAGAACTATATAACAGCTGTTCCTGGTTGTTTGTTTTTGTCTAAGTTGCTGGTGCTCTAGTTTGACATCTAGTGGCAGTGAATGACATCTATACCCTTTAAGGGCTGTTACGTTTGAAAGGGGCTCCTATTACAGATAACACTAAGAAGGACCAATCACTTACTTGTGAATCTGTACTCATCCTCTCGTCTTCTCATCTCTAGCTCTACAGGGAGGATCAAATCAAAGTACTCAAATCAATATTACCATTAACCATTACCATTATCACATTGGCAATACAGTCCTACAGAACTTTTAAACAGCTGTGTGTGATAATTATTGAACAAATGCCAAATAATACAGACTACTATTCATGATAATGATTCATGTCATGTCTCTTATTTGTGTTGATTTTATGAAAGTAAATCACTCATGATTATACACCAGCTGCAACACACAGATTTTGAATGATTGCAAAGTGTATTTGTTTAAGCATTTGCAACGAATCACTAAAGCCTCACATATTCTATCTTAACTGTGTCAGGAGCTTAAATAAAACAGAGGATTTGGGTTAATTATACTTTTCATTTGGGGTTTATGTTTTGAAAGAATGTGTAAAGATGGTGTTTGATCAGTCCGTGAATCATCTAAAACATAAGGCTCATAAGGTGGCAATATTTTTTACTTTAAATACAGATCCTATTGCAAGTCACCCCCCCCTCACTCTTTCCACATATTCCTGTCTGTCTCTGCTGTCGAGTAAAGAGAAAAACAAGCCACGCAAAATTAGGTCAAAGGTCAGCACTACAGATTTGACTAAAGTAGGTTTTTTCCAATCACATAACACTGCCCTTTTTTGTCAAACTCACTCTACTTACAAAAGAACTAATTTTTCTTTTTCATGAAGGCTTTTGAAACCCTAATTTGCTGGCTTATACACTGCTGCATTTACTAAATTAGACTGCAACATTGGTTTGGTTTGCAGATGGAAAGGCGGCAGTAGATTCATTAAAGCAAGTGATCAGTGGAAATCAAACTACTACAGTACAATATGTATAAAATTGCTTAAAATCAATCTAAAAAATACCAAGAAATTTAAAATAGTGTTTTTATAATGCAAAAATAGAAAGCAGTCACACCAGAAAGCAGCGGAATAAAGTAATATCTGGAGACAGCAGTGATACTGACCACGAGGTGTTAAGGAGGGCTGTTTTTCCACCTCCACCTGCTGTCGACTCCCAGCAGGAATGTTGTTGTAGATGCGTTTGTAATGATTGTACACTGCAACCGCTAACACCTTTTTTGCATAGGACTGGCCAACAACATACTTGTCGAGGTAAGCATATATCTGAAAACAAAAAGTGATTCATATGGTTATAAAATATAACAGACTCACTATTCACAATTCACACAACATTTCAGTGACAGTTATATAAAAGCATATTTTAATAACTTTGGTTTCAGCTTTCATTTCTTACCTTCTTGGGGGGAGGTGGAGGTTTCTGTGCAAAAGCCAGTTTCACTGCCTCCGCAGCAGATTCTGGCTCTTTGTTTAGCCCCTTCTTAGAGTCCGTTTCTGACAGTACCACGAAAAAGTGATGGCATTTCTCACATTTGACAAATCGTGTTGATGCTACAAAAGAACAAAAAACACAGCACATTTTATTCTGAAACATTACACAAAATGTTTGAAAATAACTCAGCGTACTGTGGAACAGCTGATCTGCTCTAAAATAGAGAAATGACCAAAAGCTGTCCCGACCCACAGTTAAACCTGCTGATTAATCTGTATGATGCAATATTAAGTTTAGTTCGGTTTCATAAACAAATTTAAGCTGTGAGGGCTGATTAAATTCAGGACCCTAGTTTTAATATCTTAACAATATAAAATGGGTAACATCTATTCAACTTACACGCATTTAGTATTTGAAGTTTAATTGCACACAAATATAATGTTTCTCAAATAAGTAATAAGTTTCGACTCCATACTGTTTTGCAACAGGAAAAGTGTAAAGAAAAAAAAAACCCTAGCTGGTACACATTCTGCCAAGCTCTGGTGCATTTCTCTCTTTTCAGTGCACTTCAATGTGTCACCAAGGTGTCTGTGACAAAGCTGCTCTGTCACTGCTGATACCCTGTTACCATCAGATGACAACTTACTGCTGCTACTATGTGTTATGGAGGGGGTAAAAAAAAACTTCAAGACAAACTGGAGACTGTCTGTATATTAGGAGAC
The DNA here is from genome assembly GCA_029814765.1 of Acanthurus leucopareius. Lineage (NCBI taxonomy): Eukaryota > Metazoa > Chordata > Actinopteri > Acanthuriformes > Acanthuridae > Acanthurus > Acanthurus leucopareius. The sequence goes on along the minus strand of JAQMCX010000050.1, from coordinate 17,058,982 downwards.
AGAACATTGGGTTATAGTTCCTCTACATAATAATGTTCAGCTAAGTATTTTTTCCGTGTTTTTCTCTCTTTCTGTGCTGAAATTAACTTTTTACATTAAAGTATTACACTAAAAACTACCTTATCTCTGAAAGCTACAAGAAATCATGACTAACAATTCTTTAAACAGGACATGAATGGAACACCACAAACCTCCTCTTAACTTGTTACACTAAATAGGTGAAAATTGATTTTAATTTCAGTGAGGGTGGACGTTTGTTACTTTTTCCTTTAAGTTATTTGAGGTGAGTGGTTAAGCAGTCATATGAATGGTGGAAGACACAACCTTGGCTCAAACTTTTACTTTTTATAACATCGCAAGGTTTTTGGAAATGTTAAAAATGGCAAAAATTAATCATCTGATTGTTTGAGATATTTTTTCTACCATATTACAATCCAAACACCATTCTTTAGACAAAGCAAGCTTAGTAATGCACCGAACTGACGTTACACAAAGTATAAATCACTTACTGGAAAACCATGAAACCACCAGTTCAGTGGGGTTTTTTTTCTTTTTGCACGTCTCAGATACTCACATACAAAGGTCTCTACATGTGTACAGGGGTCTCCACATTTAGGGCAGCGTAGCTGACTCCCCCCTTTGCCTGATCCTCCAGAGCCAGATAGTCTTTTCCCTTCACTGATGCTTTTCTGTGTAAACATGACTGTGTCAGTATAAAATAAAAATCATGATGATCTCTTACATAAAACGGTGTATAGAACTACCACGGTAGAGAGGTACAACTAAATTTTTTCTCTCCAAAATTTTACCTTTCCACCATCGCTTCCACTGTCCTTTGTTGTTCCATCTTTAGAGGCATAGCAGACGGTAGTCTCTGAAAAAGATCTCACCCGCACCCGAGGAGGCAGATGAGTTTCCCGAGACCCCTGACGACTTAGAGAAAAGAACTGGATCCGGGAACAGGACAATCCTGTAACAACAGCAACAGCAACATCCCTTTAGATTTCACAAAAAAAATTGATTAAACAAACAAACAAATATCAAAGCAATACAAACCAACAACTGCTACTATTAATCTTGTAACTGGAATGGAGATGAGAGGTTGCTTAATCCATGATCAATCACCAGAAAATTAATTGTTTAAATTTTTCACTAATTTTTTAAGCAAAAATATCATCTATTTGTTGGACTAAGCTTTCTCGATGACAAGATTTGCTGATTTTCATTACCATACATGAAATAAGAAATATCTTTAGACTTGAAACTTGGTTGGACAAAAAACAAGACATCTGGAGATGTGAACCTCAGAGAAGCTGATGGCAATTTATACTTTTTAACACCTAAACGACAGATTAGTTAATCAACTGTTTGAGAAAAAATCTGCAAATACAAACTAATAATTAATATGTTGTTAGTTGTACCCTTGTATGTATCTTTTGGGCAGAGACTATAATCAGCTGCTAATTCATTAGATAAGCTCAGAAAAACAACATAGTGCAGTGGAATATGATTGGAGCTGACTAACTTGTTCAAACTGAATATTCTCACGAACAGCAGTTCTTAACATCATGTAACTGTACTGCTGCACGTATCAGATTTCTCATTACGTGTTTTGTCATTACACAAGTTTTTAAGTCTGTGGCAAGCTGGTAGGTCTAACAAGTTAGCTTAGCTATTGTAACACTATTTTGCTTTTAGTGGTTGTTCTCCTCGTCTATTATTACACAAAAACTTGAGTCACCGCTTTCCAACTGCGTGAAAGGTTGGGTGATGTAACGTTAGCTTAGCTACAGCTACGAAACATTCTGACTTTGCCACCTGCTGCTGACATTGCCTGATTGTCATAACAAACACCGATCCGGGCTAGCAGGAGACCTACTTAACAGGCTGTAGAAAATAGCACAATGTCAGGCAACTTTGAACATCTGGCACAGTGTGTGCTTTAGCTTTCTTACCTCTGTGGGCTGTGTTTAGGAACAACCTAGCAGCCGAAGTGCATGGACAGGACATAACTCTTCTTTTGGCTCAAGATCCTGAAAATAAAAATGAAGAAAACGCAATGTACTAACAGGAGAGGGGGTGGCTAAATTAGCCGGCGGCTAACAGATAGCTCTGGCAAACAGAAGAGGCCAGTTAGCGTAGTTAACACATTTCATAACTTCAACGTCACTGTTAGCATTAGCACAGCAGGTAGCTTACTGATGAAGGTGGTAACCTGAACTGCTTATTTCTGTCGAAATCAATCTTCTTAAAACATCCAACTGTATCGATCTATGAAGCTATCTTACCGCAACTATCCCACGTTCGTAATCACTGGCAAAACAAACAATGTAGCTAAGTGGGTTAAATAAACAGCTAACCGTTAGCTACTTAAGCTAGGCCCCAGTCAGAGCGATCCAGCGCCTCTGCCAATGGAAATGACAAACAGCTCCGGCTGGACATACGGCCCAGGTTGCACAGTAGCTTTACTCTGTAGTATGGACATAAATAAGTCAACAGTCAGGCACACAAGCTAACGTAGGTAGCCAAATACCTAGCTCAACTCTAACGTTAACGTTACAACGGCAAAAGGGGAGGCAACATGACACAAGCTCGTTAGTTTTACTCACAGGGCACGATGAAATCAGTCGCGTCTTGACAGCCCGTTTTTTTAAAAAAAATCTTGCTAAGTATCTGCAGCTTTCTCTCTTTTCTTTTAGTTTGACAGGTCAGTGTGTCATTTAGGCCGCTGTTACCCAGGTGGGACACGACCCAGAGTGATGTAACGCTGGCTGTTATGAACTAGGTCGGCTACTCACTAGCTAGATAGCCTTCCCTCTGGATACAGTAAGCTTGGTATTTTTTTTCCCCAGGACGGCGAAGACATGACCCGCCCAACTCGTTTTACTCTACCTCAACCAATCCCACTCCTTATGCTTTATCCCAACCAATAAAAACCCACTAAGGCAACGACCACTAACCAATCAGACTCAGAGAAGGGCGGGTCATTGAGTCCCCATCCTGGAAAAAAGAAGAAGAAAAAAACAGTAGCTGCCAGAAGTAATTAAATCAGTATAAACAATGTAAGTGTTTCAGCGGCTGGACTTTATTAATGCAGTTTACACATATCCACATATTTTGACATCTACAAAGCCTCAAGAGGATTTGACAGGGATTACTGCTGGTGCATTCAAATGGGTCTCATAACATGACCAAGAGCATGCTGCAGCTGTGTTGCGTTTGGATGACCCTCGTAAATGTTCTGTTATCTCGAACGGAGGAGTCCGGATCAACGATTCTTAGGTCGCAAAAATTACCGGTACTGTGTCATGAATTATGATGCATATTTATTGCCCGAATTATTCATGAAATCACATGGTGTTCTTAAATTAGTCTAGACCTATTTAAACCCCTATTTAACACCCACCCCCCCAAAAAAAGAATAATTAAATTGCCAGGTGTTTGTGTTGATCATACCCTGTCCTCTTGTCTTGTCGTGGCAGTTTGAGACCAATCCAATCCCACTTGATCTCTGAGCATAATTCTCTCCTTGTGTCAATATTATTAGAAAGAAAGTTATATTGCCTTCATATTTACCAGCAGAATTTAAAATAGACATCTCTCTCACAACTGTGATCATAATTGAAATAGAAAGAAGAAACATGCACTGTGTTGGCTCTCTTTAAAGCAACCATCATTCACCTTTGAACCAGAAGCATACAAAATGTTTGGTTACACAGTTCAGTGCACATCATCCTCCGAACCAACCTATGAGTCTGTTAAAGCCTAAATTATACTTTGTTTGCTGGATGTGTTAGGTTATGTCCAATATTGAAAAAAAACACATAGGGAAACTATCATTTTTTATATATATATAGTAATTTTAACCATGAAAATGAACAAGCCATATGCACAGTGAATATTGTTACAAATTTCCCACTAGCATTTATTATTTCATAAATCCACCATTGTAGGCTCTGCAAATCAAAACAAGAACATCAGTCCTCTACTAGCAACATCCTCCCTTGTTAAAACCAGCTCACTGTTCCAAGAAAAGAAAACCGACTGAGTTTTTTATTTTATTGCTCATTTTTACAAGGTTTGGGGTTATATTTGGGTCAGTTTGAGTTTAACTTTGCAGGTTTTCACGTTGCTGTTGTCCCACATATACAAAAGCCTTTTGTTGGGATAATATGACAGCATTGATAAGATGCCATCAGCCTGCCTCAGATCAAGACTTGCATCCTGAGGACTCTCTTTCAGTAAATCAAAGGCATATGTGACTTTTCTGTCATTTTCATCCGTAAAATACAGCATACCACATACAATGAAAGCATTTCCTACTTTAGTTGTAGGGTAGTAAGTGTTAATCACTGACTCCACAGAGAATGTGTCTGGGTTCAGCTTTGCAACCATCGTCACATCTTCTGTAGCTGCTGCAAAAATGACCCACAGTCCATTTTCATCCACAGCAAACTTGAAATATGTCTTGGAGTTGCGGAGAAGATAAGTCAGATTGTGATATCTGCTGTTTGCCATGATGAGAAAGTTTGTTCTCCTGGTGTCCAGGTCAAATCTGTGAAATATTGATCACAGGGAAACCACTGAAAAAAACTGAGTACAAAAGTCATGCATTACATCAGACTAACATCAAAATGTAAGTGTGTCAGTAGGTAATAAGGGCAGACAGTTTTTTTTCTTTTTAAATCTTTAACACAAACACTTACTTTACAAGTCTGTTTGTTCCTGCCTTGTGAAAGTACAGCGACCTCATGTAAACCACATGTCCACAGCCCTGGTAGAACATCCCGACGTCTAAAATTTTGTTGTTTTTATTCTGGAAGGCCAAAATGTCACTGTGCTCAAGCAGAATTCGACCTGGGGAGGAAATGTTTCTGTGTTGAATCCACATTAACTCACAAATATGTACAATAGACTGTAGACCTGTGGTGGCTGTGAAAGTTACCTGAAAAGTGCTCAGCCAGCCAGTATCGGCCGTCATCCATCTGGGTTGCGTCAGACATCCAGGCTCCATAAGTGCTTTGCATCTTGGTGGCTTTGTCCGGACATTTAATAGATTTCAAACTGCACTCTAAATGAATGAAGATACATTCCTCAGTGGATTGACAGATAGATAGATAATATACATGATTTGAATTTAATAAAAATTTTCGGACCTGTTCTTGTTGGTCTCTCGTTGGTTGTCATGTTGATGTCGTTGCTGGTCTGGAGGGGATACAACGAGTCTAAAAAGCCAGAGGAAGTAAAAAAACTTTTTTCTTGTTTATATTTTCACAAATAAAAAAGGCTGTTTTTTTCTGTTTGTAGCAAATATAACAGATGATTAGGTGTGATTTAAACCATACCACTGGTTATGTAGTTTATTAAACTATTATATGAAGCAAGTCCTTAAATCAACATTTTAAAGACAATGGCTAGGCTTTGAGAAAAATAAGAAATCTCAATAAATGAAATATAAGTATGAACTAATGAAAATCAACTCAGAAAGCGCAGACCTCCACCAAGGCCAAAGGTCCACTCGCACAACCACTTGAATTCTTAAAAATAGTGAAATATAATCTGTATATCAGCTCCATAATTCAAATCTGATCCAGTGTTTAATGGGTTCCTTGGTGCTTTAAAGTTAAAGAAAGTGGGCCTGTCATTTTTTCACAACCTTGCTGACTGACAAACAAACAAAGAACATGACATCCTTTGACAGATGCAATAATTGGTATTAAAACCAAATACAATACACAAGACAGTTTCTTACCACTTTTCATGTGTGTATCTGTAATGTTTCCACTGTAGTTGAAGGCATCCCTATTTAGTGCCGCGTCTACAGAGAGTGAGGCTGAGAAATGAAAGAAAAAACAAATAGATAAATACAAAGTTCTTAGAGAAAAGCAAGTATTTCTTGGTCATATTTACTTTAACATACAACTCAAAACAGAGTGATTATTACCTGTTAATAATTTAATTGGTGCCTCTGTAACCTTTTCTCCTTTGGTATCTTTCAAGCTGACATGGCTGTCATCTTGATGAGGCTGGACTGATTCTAGAAAATAAAATGAAAAAATTTTGTTTTTTAAGTTTGAAAAAAAGCTAATTTTTGGTTTAACAGGATTGCTGCTTTACGAAATGGTTGTTTTTATTAGCTCTCAAATTTTATGTCAAAAAGTTGGTTAAAAAAAGTTTTATTCCAAACTAAAATTTTACAAGGTAATGGTTTAGTATGCTGTTATTCGGAAACAACTGTGGAATAAATCAAAATTAGAATAGTTGTTGAATTAAAATACATGAGAATTGGTCAAAATTGATAGAAAGGTGAAATTTTACGGATCTATGTTAACAATCATTTTAATAAATGAGTCTCTGTATCTCCTACCTGTCAATAGGTTCATCGGAGCCTCTGTTACTTGGTCTGTGCTGGTTTTAATCCATGAATCAGGTCTGTAGTCTGGATGAGGTGATACTAACTCTGCGGGAAACAAAACATTATGAACCTTTTTAGACTGAACCAATATCTGGTCATTAGGTCCACAGTCTAAACTGATTTTAACACTGTATAAGACTGTACTGTAACAACTGTGGAATTAACAAAACTTGGAAAAGTCCTACTGCCACTTCAACTACTTGTTAATCAGAGTTTATATTTGAGCCTTTACTTTAAAAAACACACACTGGACTAAGTCAACACAGATACCAGTTACAGTATTCACAATATGACAGTTTCTTACCATTTCTTATGGTTTTAGTAAAGTTTTCCTTTTCACTGGTTGTGCCACTGTTTTGAACTTGATCTGGAGGAAGTAGGCCTGTAAATAAAACAAGACAAAAGTCCTCCTGCCACTTAAAATGCTTGTTAACTAGATTTTATATTTGTGCCTTGGCTTCACAAAACATTTATCTAAATTAGTCAATACTGGTACCAATTACATTAAACACAACTTGACAGTTTCTTACCATTTTTAATGATATTAGTAAAGTTTCCCTTGTCACTGGATGTGTTATTGTCTTGACTCTGGTCTGGAAGAAGTAGGCCTGTAAAATAAAACAAGACATTATTAAACATTCACATACACTAATAATATTGCAGGGCTGCACTTTTATTCATGTGCAAGACAGATAAAATTCATACACAGTTAATACCTGTTAATAATTTAAGTAGTGCCTCTGTAACAGTTTCTGTGTTGGTGTCATTTAAGGTGTCTTTGCTGAACTCTGGATGAACTGATTCTGACTCTAGAAAAGAAAAAAAGTACTCATCAAACATGGTTTTAACGTAATAAAATTAGGTCTGACGATGACATCTTAGCACCACCAAGTCTTTTGCTCACCAGGTTTCAGGCTTGTGTGTAGAAGTTTTTTGGAGTCTGTTACATAAACTACATCTGTGCTATCAAACACTGAAGCTGCTGTTGGTGATTCTGTTCAGAGAAAATACACAAATGATGCAGATGATAAATGTGTATTAATGTAATTAAAGTCTAAATTTAAAAGGTTTTTTTCTCACCACTTTTTGTCCAGCTTTCATTGTTGGTCAAATTTAGCATGTTGTCATTCTGCAGTGAAGATGAAGAGTCTAAGGAATAAAACGATAAAAATGCAGATTTTCCTCCAAAAATAATCTGTATTTAAAAGTGATATACTGTAATTAATACTCCTTTTGTTATAAACCTAAACTGTGACAAACTGTAACTGTAGTCTAACATCTCTTTAAATGTAAGCTAGCTGGTCCATGAATATTGTTAAATGTTTGTAGCCAATATTAAAAGTACTCTGAATTTTTATTTAAGCAAAATATAAATCAAACCACTTCTAATTTCATTGACCTGATGAATAAATTGATTTGTAAAGTCATCACACTGATGAAAATTGGTGGGTTTTAAAGAAAAAAAAAGCTACTAAAACTTATAGACAATTTCTTACCACTGTTCATGAGTGTATCGATAGTGGTCCCACTGTCACTGAAGGCATCAGGGATTTGGGCTGCAGGAGGTGTGACTGTAGATTGAAATAAAACTTTAAATATAATGTTTTAAAGATATAGACCCTCACTTTCCTCAGAATTCGAACCACAAGGTTTCAGACCTGTTAATACTTGAAGTGGCTCCTGTGTAACGTTCTCTAAGCCGGAGTCATTCAGGGTGTCATGGCCGAAGTCTTTATGAAATGATACAGACTCTAGAAAATAAAAAGTATTTAGTTTAATATGCTGTTCACATTATTAACACAGTTTATTCTGGCTGTAGTCGTTAATTTGACCAAGTTTCAAACAGAGAAGGTAACAAAGTGTTGTGACCTGCAGAGGGCAGAGAAACTGCAGAGAAAATGACATTTTTATGTGTATTTTATCAAAAATACATCTTTGCAATCCCCATTTTTTAAAACCTTTTTTTTGTGTCATTACTTAATTTATTTTGGTTATTAATTCACCTTATTAGTTATCATGTGCATCAAGTTATCATATTTTCAGTTAAAGTTAAAGTCTCTCAATGAAGTCTTTCAGTGGTTTATACAGCTGCTCACCAGATTCCTCATCCCTACGTTTCTGAGAGTCAGTAACGCTGACAACTTCTCTGGCTTGATGAGCTGGACGTGTTGTTGGTGAAACTGTGAGAAAGAAAGGAGAGCTCTAATTAAATGAGTAACAGCTAGAGGTTAGGATCAATCATATCTCCTCTCTCCTACCTGTCAATAAGTTCATCTGAGCCTCCGTCACCTCATCTCTGCTGGTTTCAGTCCATGTGTCAGGTCTGTGGTCTGGGTGAGGTGACACTAACTCTGTGGAAAACACAGCAGAAACATGGACGATGAACTTTTTCATACTGAACCAGGCAGCATGTTGTCATTAGGTCTTATTCTGAGACCTGATAATATTAACACTGTGTAAGAGTGTAGTGAAACAACTGTGGAATTAATTAAAATCAGAAAAGTCCTCCTGCCACTTAAAATGCTTATTGGCTAGATTTTATTTTTGTGCCTTGGCTTCACTAAACATCCATTTCAATGGGTCAATACTGGTGCCAATTACATTAAACACAACTTGACAGTTTCTTACCATTTTTAATGATATTAGTAAAGTTTCCCTTGTCACTGGATGTGTTATTGTCTTGACTCTGGTCTGGAGGAAGTAGGCCTGTAAAATAAGACAAGACATTATTAAACATTCATAAATACTAATAATATTGTAGGGCTGCACTTTTATTCATGTACAAGACAGATAAAATTCATACACAGTTAATACCTGTTAATAATTTTATTGGTGCCTCTGTGACATCTTCTGTGTTGGTGTCATTCAAGGTGTCTTTGCTGAACTCTGGATGAACTGATTCTGACTCTTAGTAAACAAAAGACAAAAGTACTTGTCAAACTTGTTTTTATTTTTTACATGACAGAATTAGGTCTGACAATAAATCCTTTCCACCGCTGAAAACTTTTGCTTACCGGGTTCCAAACTTGTGTGTAGATTTTTTTCAGAGACTGTAACATTAAAAACGTCTCTGCTGTCATCAGGGTGAACTGGTTTTGGTGATTCTGTGGAAACAGGAGTTGGTACAGATGTTATGCATCATTCCCACTGCAAAAAATACTTATGAGTAAAAGTTCAGCATTTAAAATCTTACTTTGATGAAAGTTTGTAAGAATAATCAGAAAAATGCAGTTTAGGTTTTGAATGGAAGGCGTCGAATAATTATAGTCAAGTTAAAAGTAGTTAAACACCATAAAAAGTAAATAGTCAAGTAAAGTACCTCTATTTTCTATCTAGTAAGTTACATTTAACTACTAATTTTCCGTCAGTATTTGCTGAAGAGATATAAAGCCTTTCATCCAAATCATTAAGTTACACAATTTGTTGTAAATGGTAATTTTCTTCTGACCGGTCGTCTTGATGGTTGAGCTGCTGATGTTTTCTGTGCTGGTTTCATTGGAGACCTCTGCAGTCCGGAAAGGAGATGAATCTAAATGTGAAGAATAAGATAAAAATAGAGGATAATTTTGATGATTCTTTTTACCACAGCAAATAAACATAATGAGAGATTTTTCAATGCCTTTGAAAATTCTGTAACTAATAATTGTAGGAAAGTTATTTTCCTCGTAATTAAAATCAAACCTTTGTTGAAATTTTAAATGTTGATCTTTTTAAAAAAAAAAAAAAAAAATGTAACATTTAAATTAGACTCTGAGTCCAATAAATTAATAAAGTTTTCCCAGAACTGCATTACTGAAATCTTCTCTAATATGGATATGCATTTGAAAAAGCATTTAGATTTTATTTTTGGGGGAAAAACATTACAGATAATAGTATCAAGCATTTAACTAACAGGTCAGGAAACAAAACCACGTCATGATTCAGTGGAGACGCTCTCACCCTGCAGCATGTTGGTTTGATGGATGTGTTTTCTGACAGTCTTGTTTTTTACTTCATCACAAACCCAAGTAGGACAGGGTGGACCAGGAAGACCAGGCAGGCCCGGTGGACCCCGTGGACCAGGAGGACCTCCAGATACACACAGACAGTAGATACAAGTCAGACATGTAAGTGATCCAATGAAAATGACGGCTGGTCAATGACATGTAAGAACAGAAATACACTGATGTGGGCTCCTCTGTGAATTCTCAATATTACACTGAGATTGTAACCAAAGTGGCAGTGTGAAACTTTAGAGTTTTCCAATTTGAAGACGTGGTTCAGTTTGTTTAGTTTACACACCACATAATAACCCTTACGTGGTCATTCTGCTGTTTTTTTTTTAACCTCACCAATTTAAACAAGTCACATTTGTCCTGATTTCACATTAAAAAACTGAGAAAATTAAATGCATGGTTTGTAAAATCAGCCCCTCGGATGTTGTCCTGAGTAATATTGGATGTTCTCTGACTCTGTGAGTTGTGAGGTTTCCTCTCTGTTCATCACATTGTTCATATCAGGTCGTTTCTCACCTTCGATGAGAATTTCATTGTACGTTTCGCCTTTCAGTCGCAGAGGTCCGGGGTCTCCTTTAGGTCCTGGTTCTCCTTTTTCACCAGGGGGTCCTGATAATTGACAGGTGCCATTATTAGTAAAAACCACTGATATGAAAAAAAAGATACAAACTAAAAACAAGGTGATGGTGTTAATTGTGCGACACTGAACCTGTAAACATAAACTTTTCTCTCTTTGTGTCAAATGTAACTGACAGTCGCTGACATATAACAGTGAATGAGGGAACGATTGTACTCAGTGTTTCTTAATGGCTCAAACTTTTCAACACGACAACAACGAACAAGCTTGATTCAGGTGCCAACAGTCCAGTAAACATTCTCCAACTACATCAATCTGCAGTGTTTCCAGTGTGGCAGCTGCAGACAGCGAGTGGGATTCTCATGTTATGTAACTACGGCTGAACAATGATCAACTGTTTGAAACTTGTGACTGAGTTCTGTTCCTGAGTGTTTTCGTCTGCTGTGAAGTCCAATTCATCAAAGGCTAGTCTACAGGGAGCGTTTACAGCAGTAAATTACTTAAAAACAACAACTGTCTCACCTTTTCTTCCCCGTTTCCCCTCGGGCCCTGGCACACCCTGCCGTCCTGGTGAACCAGCTCTACCAGGCAAACCTAACGAGCAAAAATATACTGTGACTGTTACAACAAACTCAGCTCAGTCTGAGGAATTGATGCTGCCAAGTAAAGTCACTGTTCATACCTGGTGGTCCGGGTGGGGCTGTGAAAAAAATTATAGAATATTTCACACAAATTGGAAACAGAGGAAACAGAGGAAAGTGTGAAAAAAACAACAGAGTCTTGGAAAGGCAAATATTTATGAAGAGCACCTGTTAAACAAAGTCCTCTGGAGCTGTTGCACAGATCTATGAAGGCTCTGACCTGAAATAAAGAAAAACAGAGAGAAAGGTGTAGAAGTGAAGTCAGTGTGAACATCTGGAACATCTGGAAGTTTTCAAAAGCTACGCAGCTTGGTTTTTTTAAATCACATGGATACAAACACCTTTGCTTTCTCAAACATTTTGTCGAATGCAGCCGTGTCATTTGGCTCTAAGGTTTACAGAGACAACAACTTTAGTGCCACATCATTCGCTATATTAGAGATAAAAATATCAGCAGCTATATATATTTAAGCTAGCCAGTTGACAGAATATTAGAACTATGTAATTGATTAATGGGTTATGGTTTGGTTTACTTGATCCGGCCTTAAAATGTGAATGATAGTTAGTTTTCTTGGTCTTTTATGACAGTAGATTTAATATTTTTGAAGTTTTCATGCAGATAGAAGAGGTCACCTTCTGTTCTTGGAACTTTGAATGACCATTTTTTTACTATTTCCTGTCATTTCATAATTGAAACAATGAATCTAAAGAATAACCAGAGGACTAATTGATGAGAGTAGCAATTATTCTTGTTAGCTTTTGCACTAAATTTTTAATGATAATTATTAATGGATCAAGTTTATAATAGAAATAGACCTTATTTTAGCAAAATATTTGTATCGCTGGCAATTGAGCTGTCAAAAACTACAGTAGCAGTACAGTAGCGTCCTCGGAGGACAAACCAGTTCCCAGTGGATGAGCTTACAGTTGAGGGAGGATCAAGCAACCGTCACTCTGATCAAAGACTTAGTGGAAAACCAGATTTCTGTTTAATCTCTGCAGCAGATTCTCGGGCTCTTTGCATTGTACAGGCATGCTTCTGATCCCAAATGGGAAAAGAAAGAAAATATTGCTTTTAAAGATGACAGCAGACGGTTGTGGATTGCTCCCCTGCTCCTGCTTATATGACATAATGAGAAATTCATAAATCTTTCCTCCTATGAATTTACTTTTTTTAAACAGAAGTAAAGTAATAAAGCTGCAATATTCAGAGTTTCACAAAGAGCCCACATTTTGGTGTCTTACAGGAACCATGGAATAAGTCATCATCATCAGCATATCCTTCTCCTCTTGGCTGTGTGTCGGTTTATCCTGATCTCTTCTGATGCGGTGGAGCTTCTTCGGCTCTCTGGCCTCTGCAGAGTCTGCGGTCGGGAACTCCACCTGCAGCCTGCAGCCTTGTGTCAGCGCCTGCATCTGGGCGTCCAACCTGAGCAGCTCCTCCGTCAGCTCCCTCTGCCGAACCAGCAGGAACACCAAACCCACTGAGATCAGGAGCAGCAGCACGCACATCCCCACCAGCAGAACTCTCAAGGCGAGAAAAAGTCCACTCCTCTCCTTCATGACTGCGCCTGGTTGCCTCCTCCACTGCAGAAATGATCTGGCCTCTGAAATTCACATGCACATACAGCACATATCTGAACACCTGCCAACAGATGAGACGTCAGAGGGGAACTACGCTGTGAGCAGTTTGAGAGGAATAAACATGTCAAAATCTGTCTGTGACTACAGAAGGAAGCCGCACAAAGCATTGCGCAACAACAAGCATCTGGGAAACCGTAACAATCTAGATGGCCTTAACTTGATTTAGAAACACTGATGGACATACTTGGGGAATGACACATCCTGCAGACAGTGCAGTGCTTCTCGTTATTCTGGAGCTCTTTGCTCTCAATATTGTCACCAAAGCATCCTACACAAAATTACATGGAAGTGGAATAAATAAGTTTTGAACAAGGGGAACATTCTTCGGATCCACAAAGAGCCTTCAGAGCGCTTTCAGTAAAAGGCTGTGGGTGTGTGTGTGTGTGTGTGTGTGTGTGTGTGTGTGTGTGTGTGTCTGTGAATGTGCTGAAATCTCCTTCTAAAAAAGACTGTTTATGTTTTCTACTCATAATGCTATATACAATATCCAAGTATGGAATAATGTGTGTTTTTCTTTCGACCTCTGTGGGTGAACAAGTGACATTAAAGTTTCTCCATTTTCTAAAAAGTTTTAATTAACTGGTTTGGTCTCAAATGTAATGAAGAAAAAAGCACAATTTTCAGCCAACTGGGGATAAAAGCTCCCCACCCAAAGCCCTTAATGTAAGGCCAACATCTTGACCGACAGCATGCCTGCTTTTCATGGGTACTGAGCTTTAAGGACACACAACCTCTGCATTAACTGTTTTTCCTCTTTAACTTTGCATCCATGTGCATTTTGTGCTCACGCTCATTTGAAATTTAAGCTTGTAAGACTTTTGATTTACAAAGATTACATTTTCTTTTCCCCTCCTCTCCTTTCTGTCTTTAAACCCTAGCTCCCTTTGATGCAGGTCAGTCTGACCCAGCTGATTAATTTCCCCCTGAAAAGCCTCCACGGTTCATGAATTAAAGGGGAGGGGGGGTTTCTTTCTTTTGGACAAATCTGAATGTGAAAAAAATCCCGTCCAAAAAAAAAAAAAGATACACAATGCAATTAATGAAAGACCTGCAGGCTTTGCATTCTTATGAATAAAAAAACGCTTTCTTTCCCCTGTTGGAGCTGTTTTGTGCTTTAGACGTGCACTGTTATCCGGCCTGCCATGTAATAGTACTTGTAACCCCAAAGTGGCGGTGTTTCTAAGCAACCATTAAAATGAAGGCTTAACCGAGGGTTTATAAACACTTGAACCCCCCATGATTTATCTGGCAGAAGAATGCTGATCATCTTTAAAACCAGTAGGAAAAGCACTGCATCTCTTCAAACTGCACTCTAACTTTTTAGAAGGAGGAAAGAGTTAGAAAGGTGAGTATTATTCTTTGATAATTTGCTGATGACAAATTTAAAAAGGTACTTTTATTTAACATTGCATTCAAAGATGTTAACCACCTTTGAACCTTTGTTTTTATATTGAAGGACTGCATCAGCTTTTAGACTGAAGTAAATTTAAAAAAATGAGTGTCTTGTCTCTGTTTGACTTTGTCACAATATTTCTTCACAATTTAATCAGAAAACAGGAACATATTCAGAATTGTTATTTTAGAAACACTGTTGGTCATAATGTTCAGCTACTACGAGAGAACATTTTATGGAAAGGTGGTATTTTACATCAAAATAACAGTTTTTCATTTTGGTATCACAGATCTTGAAGGATAAACTTTGAGAAAAAAAAGTGCAATACTTAGTTTGCATGAAAAAGAAAGTGAATGAAGGTGTACAGGTACGATCCACAGACACTAACCCATAAAAGCATCACTTCAGAGAGAGCCTGATCCTTCCATAGGCTCACATTTTAAAGTATGATGCACTTTATAAAAATAATTGTAAAAATAGTCAAAGGGGACTTTAATTTTTAAACTCACTCAGCATGAGTGTGATAAACCTGTTTGCATCTTGTATCACTTGCAAGATACAAGCAGCTCATCATAAAGCTTTGTATGTGGGTGTGTTATGGTTTCTCTCTGTGCCAGCAGTTAATAGATCCTGAGCCTGAGGGACAAGAGAGTAACAAAGGATGAAAAAGGAGGCGGTCCACCGAATAACGATCCTTTCTTTGTTTTTAAAAAACAGACAAGCTCAGTTTGTCTCTCGGCAAACAGAGACAGAAGCTTTAAGAGCGCAGGTGAAAGCGGGTGTTGGACTTAAGAAAGGGATGTTGCCGCTGGAGACGCTCACCGTCAGCTCCATGGTGGTTGATACAGCATCTGGAGTCACCACACTTCTGCTGGTGCTGCTGCTGGTGCTGCTCTTCACCGCCTGGAGCCGATCGAACAGGTCACGTATACCAGGTAAGAGACTCCAGCCTCTGTCCTTTTTCATAACTGGTACAGTGAACTAACTGCAGGCAGGTTTTGTACTGTAAACAGTAACAGTGATTTTCCATTAAAGAAACAAGGAGTTTTCGAGCCAAAGTAAGTTTCTGCACCTCATTATTGGTTAAAAAAACTATAAAAGTTTACTGATTACCACACAGGAGTTTCTTTGTTTTCACTTAACTCTCACCACATGGACATCATAGTACATCAGAGTGACCTGTAATACATCAAGCCTGAAACCGTTACCCGATCCTTTCCACCAGGTCCTTCCTTCTTGGCAGGACTCGGTCCCATCCTCTCCTACAGCAGATTCATGTGGACTGGGATAGGAACAGCCTGCAACTACTACAACAACAAATATGGCAGCATTGTCCGCGTCTGGATTAAGGGCGAGGAGACGGTCATTCTGAGCAGGCAAGTCTTTTAAAGTAAAGACCCTTCACACTCAGAGTTTATCTCATCAGTTTGTGATGAGTCAAAGCCCATGTCCTCTCGTAGGTCTTCAGCAGTGTATCATGTTCTGAGGAGTGCACACTACATAGCCCGGTTTGGGAGCAAAGCAGGGCTGGAGTGCATTGGGATGGAAGGGCAAGGTATCATTTTCAACAGTGACGTCCAACTGTGGAAAAAAGCGAGAATCTATTTTTCTAAAGGTGAGAGAAACAGTCTTTAAAGAAAGTGAGTGCTGCCTGGATCCACCTCTCCTTACTGCACATCTTCACACATATGTAACGAGCTGACAATAATAAGTCCAAACCCTGCTGAAACATGGCTTCATTGAATAAGAAATACTGCACTGCTGCACGGTTGTTTTGCAGCTCTGACAGGCCCTGGTCTCCAGAGGACGGTGGGAATCTGTATGAGCTCCACGGCCAAACATCTGGACTCCCTGCAGGAGATGACGGACTCCTCCGGACACGTGGACTCCCTCAATCTGCTTAGAGCCATAGTGGTGGACATCTCCAACAGGCTGTTTCTCAGGGTGCCACTGGATGGTCAGCTGCATGTTCACTGTCAGTAAATATTTCAAATTCTTGCATTAACGCCTGCAAGCTCTGATTCAGCTTTTTTGTTCTTCTCAACTCAGAAAAAGACTTGCTCATGAAGATCCAACACTACTTTGAGACCTGGCAAACGGTTCTGATAAAGCCTGATATATTCTTTAAGATTGGGTGGCTGTACAACAAACATAAGAGAGCTGCGTAAGATCCTCACACATCACAGTAACTCAACTCATCTAGCTCGTGATTCCCTCAGTCTGATTTTTTGCTTTTTGTACCAACAGCCAGGAGCTGCAGGATGTGATGGAGAGCCTTCTAGAAATAAAAAGAAAGATGATTAAAGAGTCGGAGAAGTTGGATGATGATCTTGATTTTGCAACAGAGCTTATCTTTGCTCAGGTTTGTTTCATCTTTGTTGAGAGTTGTTGTCATGTGCGGCTGCGTTTTGCATACCTTCATGCTGTCTTTACAGGACCATGGAGAGCTTTCAGCAGATAACGTCAGGCAGTGTGTGCTGGAGATGGTGATTGCAGCACCAGACACACTTTCCATCAGCCTCTTTTTCATGCTGATGCTGCTGAAACAAAACCCAGATGTGGAGCAGAGAATAGTGGAGGAGATGAACACTGTCTTGAGTAAGTATGTTTGATTGGTATTATGCTCACTTTTATTACAGGTAGAAATACTAATATTCTGCACATAAATGCTTCATTTCATTTTACAGGTGAAAAAGGTCCTGAAAACATTGATCATCAAAGCTTGAAAGTTATGGAGAGTTTCATCAATGAGTCTTTGAGGTTTCACCCTGTGGTTGATTTCACGATGCGAAAAGCTCTGGAGGACGACGTCATCGAAGGCACCAAAATTCAAAAAGGAACCAACATCATTCTCAACGTCGGCCTCATGCATAAGACCGAATTTTTCCCCAAACCCAAAGAGTTCAGCCTGATGAACTTTGAGAACCCAGTAAGTTGTGCAGCATTTTGTGGCTTTAGAAACACAAAACAGAGGTTAAGTCTTTACCTCCTCTGTTTGGCAGGTGCCCAATCGTTTCTTCCAGCCCTTTGGCTGCGGGCCTCGCTCCTGCGTGGGCAAACACATCGCCATGGTGATGATGAAGGCCATCCTGGTCGCCCTGTTGTCTCGTTACACCGTGTGTCCTCGTCAGGGCTGCACCATCAACAGCATCAGACAGACCAACAACCTGTCGCAGCAGCCGGTGGAGGACGAGCACAGCCTGGCCATGCGCTTCATCCCCCGAACAACACCACCCAAACACAGGCAGCACTGAGCAATGTGCTTCTCAGAGTTTGGTGTAAAAAGTGCAGCCAGGTGTCGTCCCAGTCTCAAAAATATACTCGAGTAAGAGTAGAGATACAGCTTTAAATAAGTAACATGAAAAGAAAAAAAGTAAAAAAACACTATGACTTTACTCTTGTGTTACTTAAATGACCCACCTCTTTTATATTTGTGACGTGACAGCAGATGTTTTGTGACATCACCAACCTTTTATCCAATACAGTTGAAGGTTTAGACCAGTACAGACCAGTGGCAGAGAGATTATCTGGCCCATTTGAAGGACTTTGGAAAACCAAGGTGGATGTAAGTTTGTTTTGTTGTCGCGAGAGTTCACAATCTAAATATTATGGCACACATTTTTTTTAATACATTTGTCTTGTTGCTGACTTGTTTAAGACCTGAACAGAAACCAATAGCCCAAGTTGCTTGATCAATCCCGTCAATGGAAAGATGCTGTTATCATGTAACATATAGTCCTTGGTTTACATGTGGTACACTAACAATATCAGAGCTAAAATACAGGCATAAGGATCAGTGTTAGATAAAGACCTCATCTTACATTTTCAGCAAACACTGGAAATGTAAATGAGGTGAACAAACATTAGTATGAGGTAAAACTGTTTCATGTTGTTTTCTCACGTTAAATCTCTAATAAAAACAGATAATGTTGATCAGAGAAGGAGATTCATTCATTTTAGGGTCTCGGTGAATGGAAATGTGGACTGTGCACTACAGGATGCAAATTAAATGTTACAATATTCCATAAATTTGGTGCATGCTTGACATAAACAAGCTCATTCAGCAGATGTGAGTAGCAAATCTCACATAAACATTTTATGTAAGTTGACATCGCTCCTCCTCACTTCAAGCACATCTGTATCCTGGCTAATAGAGACCTACAGCCCAGGATCTGTTTGAGAAATAAACACTTCATAAAAAAACAAAGTTTATTGACAAGTGTTTAATTTATTCATGTTAGCAGAATGTTACAGGCACTCTAAGAAATTATGATTTTTCTCTGTACCACAGGCACAAATCAAACATGCCGGCTTGGCATTAGAACGTAAGGCTTAGGTTGGGTTAAAGTTGAGATTTAGACGCTTTGTAAGCTCCACACTGTGTTTCAAAACGAAACTAAAAAGAACAAAGGTAAACTTTCCCTTCAAGGTGAATTAAATAAAAACATGTTGAGCCAAGTTAAACCTGGCACAGCAGAATCAAACAGTACACGACGCCTCCATGATCTCTTTTTCTAAGAATATAAATCCAATAAATATGTTTTTAATACTGCATTGATACAAAAATATAATAATCAAATACCAGTAAAATCCAACTCTCACCACAACTGACAACCCCGAAACATGAGTGCATAGATCACATCACATGGAGGGCAGAATCTGTAACACCAGAACACTGAAACGCTCCTCATCATCATGTAAAACAGACAACATGACCACCGCAGTGTGAGATCTTCACTAAATTTAAGACAAAACATTCACATCACAGCTGTAGGAAACTGACTGCTGGATTTGAAGGTTCATGTCGACATAATGTCATCCTCAAGACAAACAGGGATTAAACCTCTTTTTTCTTTAACAGTAAAGACGAGCAGGTTCTTAATGAAAAGCAGCTCTCTGTAGTGAATATTGTGATGGACCACACAAGAAAAAAGAACTATTATTTAGTTGCTCCTGAAAGACATTCAGGGATCTGTACAACTCACTACATTTAAATCAGTATTGCTTCAGGCTGCATTGATGATCCAAACTGTAACTTATAACAGCTGTAAAACTCTTTACAGCCCAATCAGACAGAGCACAGTTTAAGCATTGAGACGTGTCTTTTCCACATCTTTTTATGACCCAAAGCATTTTGTGTGCTGCTTATGCATCCTGGACGCCTCACGTTTCAAATGCTGTAAAGTATTATTGCAGCAGTTGAAAAATAATTGAATTTAGAGTAGAAAAGTGTTCAAGGTAGTTAACCTTTTCCCCAGTTTTCCAGTTAAATGAATTAGGGGCATATAAAATGAAAAAAAAAAATAAAAAAAGGAGCACCTCACATTTTGCTTCCTGCAACAGACATTCTGTCTGATCAAGGCCTAAAGATGCTAAATGAAAAACTGAGATAAAGCTTTTTTATCTTCATGTGATTTAAAAAAAACAAATGGGCTTCACTGTCATGATCATTTCTAACCATGAAAATGAAACTGATTCTAAGAATCATGTCACAAATTACGAAGCAGGACATCATCTATCTCCCTAACGTAGCATGCAGACCTGGGCAAAAAATAACTAGAGATACTTCATTTTCCTCTTTATACAATGTTTATGCTTAGTATTCATTTCATTCACAAACAATTTTTCAGCCATATGAAGTTTTCAAGTCATCATGGAGCCCTGTCATCATTTTAAGACGTAAGTGTTATTCTGAAACATCACACACAGGGTGAAAAACTTTGGCCCTGAGGTTTTTCACGAGCAATGACCTTCAAATAATTGTGATCCTGTGTCCTTTGATTTGACTGTTGAAAAAAAGAAACAAGTAACTGACCAAAAAAACCCCCAAAAAATCAAAATCCTACTGTGTAACTTACAGTGAAAGAGATAAACAAACGGCAAACACTGTAATATGAAGAAGACAACGCACAGCATCAGATGTTTTGCGTTGTTTCCTGGTCTGTTTGGCACTGCTGCTCTGTGTACTTCCCTCTTCAGTGCCTGAGGGTCAGGGGGTCATGTTGCTCAGTGGTGTCAGTGGAAGTGTTGCAGTCCCGCTCAGTGCTCCTGTAAAGCTCTCTGACAGTAGTAGATCAGGCAGTCGGGCAGGTCGGGGATCGGAGAGCGCAGCCACGCGGCCAATGTTCCTGCATGCACACGGCAGTGCATCAGACAGGGCTGATCCTGGAGGAGCTGGCATGCTACGATAGCTTCCATACCTGTGTGGAAAATGAATGTAAGTTACTTAATAATATAGTAAACACACAGGAAGTGTAGGCTGCATTTAACACAGATGAAGCACTGTAGTCAATAACTTTATGGGCTAAGACGGAAGAAGTGGTTGTGGAGAAGAAGAAGTGGTTATTGATTTAAAAAGCCATGTATTTAATCCCATGAATCCCTTTATTAGGGGCTTGAAATGAAAAAATAACATTTCATACAGCCCTAGCACGTATTTAAGTATGTGTACAGATAAATCTAGGCAATTTTTTCATTCATCTGTAAATTTTTCTAGTCAGACAGGAGCATTTCAGAGTAAATTTTACATCTCTGACATTTTAATTTAGAAATAAGTGTCTGTTTACCTATGATTTCCACGACATGAAAATGAAGTTTCTTCGTCAGCACATTCAGAGTGGCGGTGAGAGATTCCTGTCCACCACTTATCAGCGTCAGGTTCTGCTTTGTATCATTAGAGAAGCCCAGCCACATGGTCCCATACTCCTCTGTGGACACAGCCAGCGGTCTGACGGAAACATGCAGAGTTACAGTCAGAAACCAGTCATCTCTGTGCAGCCATTCGTGGAAAAAAAGAAGAAAATCTGTTACCTGATGAAGCTGGTTAGAGGCAGTTTGTATGAGAACTGTGCTGACTGAGGCGTCCCAACAGACAGCTGGTAAGATACCACCCCACCCGCTTCAACGCTGACTGAAGGCCTCTTCACACTCAGGTTATACTGATACACAGCTACACTGTGGCTTCTCACTTCCTGCACTGGACTGTCACACACGCAGGACACCTGAAACAAACATTACAAGAAAACTGCCTTTAATATGGTTAATTAAGATGTCACGAATGTGTTTCTGCTCCATAATTACTGTACCTCAAGTTCATCAGAGTCCAGCTGCAGTTGTATCTGCTGAATGTCAGAATCAGAGGAGTTGTAAATGAAAACAACTAACGCTAAAGAATCCTCTTTCAGCACATGACAGGCTGAGAGATCCAGGCTTTGGTTGGAGCACAGAGGAGTGATTTCTGAGTGGGAGAGTCCAGAGAGCTCTGCAGGAAGATGACAACTGAGAGACGAGTCTTTAGGTCTGTCTGGGTCCTCGTGTGGTGCAGGGTCAGCAGCTACAGCTACATCATTATCCCTAATGAGAGAGTGGTTATGTTCCTTTATGTCGCTGTCACTTAACTCGACATCACAGGTGCCGTTTGCAGTAGTGAGGCTCTGATCGAGTTGAGGAGTCTGTGAGGGTGAAGAAACATGCAGCTCTGTGGTGATGTTGGAGTCCAGGAGGTTGTCACACAGCAAGTTATCCACGGTGCTCGGACTAGAGTTGTGGGAGTTTGATATTCGTTCGCTGGCACCTGAGGATGAGTCCTGACCTTTGGCTTTTCTTCTGAATCGCTGAGGTGGCGCCTCAGATTTTCCCATCTGTTCAAAGGGGAAGTTTTAGGTGAAACAAATGCATTTGAAGTCACGCACCTGTGATTTATTTTTTACCACTGTTACAAGGGGAATTTTCATTGCAGAGGGCTGCAATATCACAACATAATGATTCAGTTCAGAGCTGAAATAATTATTCAAACATTTTTGATGATTGATGATTTAAAGAAAGCTCACCAGAGACACCGAGCTGTGGGATCCCAGGCCGACAAACAGCGAAGAGGCCAGCTGCTGTTTCTCCTGCTCAGGTTCAGGGGTCGGAGTGGAAGCGCTCTGTGTGTGTGAGCTGTCAGTCTCTCCCTGCTGACTGGATGACTGAAGAGGACTGGGAACCTCAACCTGCACAACTTCCTCCACAGCCTCCTTCTGTGCCAGGTAGCCTTCCCTCCCCCACACCCTCTTCACACCATCCAGCTTCAGAGTTGTAGAGCTGGAGCAAAAATCAAATAGTATGAGTGACAAACCGGCATTTGTGTGTATTCTAATTCAGGCTTTAAGTTTGTATATTGTGTTTGTGCATACCCTCCTTTGTGTGAGAGGTCGGTGCTATCGCCTGACAGACCAGAGCTCATGGACAACAGCGTAGGTGACTGTCTTTCGGCGATGCTGCAGGAGGACATGCTGATGGGCAGGGACAGGCCGTACGGCTCCAGGCTCAGCGCTGAGTCAGACAGCACAGTCAACAACAAGCCAAAACAAGGCAGCGCTGCCAAATCTGCCACACTGTGAATATTTTAATGAGTCTTACCTTTTGCCTGAGCTAGTTCCTCCTGCCGTTGATGCGGAGGCTTGTATGGAGCAGCGCCAGCGGCCAACGCCTCCGACACAAATCCATCCAAAAATGATAGCGAGGAATCCACCTGGAAACCAACAACAACTGCAAGTTTCAACTTCTCCTTCAACAAGGATGAGAATATTATTCAGAAAGGTTCTTCAGGACTTTCAAACTAAACATGTCATATTTGAGCACTTAAAAATGTGACTCATATAATATTTTACACTTTTAAATAATCAGACAAAGCACAATAATATAATTTCTATGTTGTACTTGACTATAACTACATCCAATACTGAATGGAGTTCTGTGGGAAACCCAACCAGACATGTTAAAACTGCTGCTGTAAGTACAAAGGAAGTGATGATTCCCATCATTTTAATAGTGTATTCAGTTAACTGAGCGTCCTTGTATTTCCAGTCATCAGATAATGACAACTTATGTTGCCAGAGGGGAGGAACCACAAAGCAACATCTGTGGTTTGAAGACATACATCAATTTGTTTGTTTGTTTATGGTGTTTCACACCAAACAGCATCTGTCATTCAAGGTCAAACTAAATGTTTCCATGTTTGCAGGTGACTATTGCCATATTACTACACCATAACACTGTGCAATTAAACATTTTTACTGGAATTCTGCAGTCCTGCGTGTCTCTTTGTTACCTCCAGGGGTTCCAGGCCGGCGTCTCGAGGTAACACCCTGGCTCGTAGTTCAGAGTCTTGGCTGAGGAGTTGCAGTTCTTGAGCCTTCTGTCTCAGCACTGTGTCCATGGAGCTGCTGTATGTTTCACAAACCTCCTGAGCCTCAGAAATGCCCCCCCCTCCCTCACAGAGCTTAGTCATTGCCATGAGGACCCAGGTCTTGGTTTCACTGCTGGTCTTCTTCGTGTCCAGCAGTTTGGCCAGAAGCCTCAGGACTGTGGCCGGTTCAAGATCCTCCCTCAAATAGGAGTATTCACCCAGGACCTGTGCACAACAATGAGGAGTGCAACTTAAGTCTTTTTTAACCAGTGAATGTCACTCTGTAGTACAGCAAGCTCTCGTTCACACACACAGTCTATCTCTGAAATGTGCAGGAACAGTTTCTGCATGGGGTCTTGAGTGAAGAGCAAGAATTGATATTGAGGGAAATCTGTGTCACCAGTTTCCCACATCAAGACTGAAAATGAAACACCAAATGAAATTTCAGGGAAAGTGCTTGTATGGCTTTGTTGTCAGTGAAAGCAGGATCATTTCAATGAGTAGCTCCTTAAGGGTTATGTCCGTCTAACATGTGAGCCCCTGCCAGGGTTTTTGGTAGGCAATTAAAAAGAGGAAGAAGAAAGATGCTTAACAAGCATTTCAAGTTCTTTTGGTTTTTTTTAAAAAAAAAACATATTTTTCTAGACTGACTGGAAATCAGACAGTTTCAGAAACAAGGCGCCAGACATAAATAGGTCCTTGCCCTCAATAGCCCTAAAAAATAGTGAGGTGTCTTCAGCTGTGCAAGTCACACTTTGTGCATCCATCTTTGCACATGAGGAGAAATTCATCTTCAGGATTTTACGTCAGAAAGTCTTTTTTACCTGACTCTCTCCATTTCCATAAGCCTTTCTGAAAACAGTTCTGCAAAAAAAACTTCTCAAAACACGTCTATGACGTATCATCTTTCTGTTGGCTGTTCACATCCATTCTTGTAGCGTTACTGCCATCTGCTGGACTGTGCCTTCTTTCATCTGTTTTATTATGATAAGCCATGCCATGAGTGAAGAGGCACAGGCAGGACATGTTCCCGTATTTGACTGCAGGCTGGCAGATAGATGTCGAAATTAAATCACGATGTTAATGGCCACGTTTAAAACTCTGCATCTGCTGACCTCTGACTGCACTGTAGACCTCTTTAATCCCTTTCAGCGGCATTGGTCGAGATCATTTTGACTCCGATCATCCGTCAGGAGACGCACAAGCGTAATGGTGCTTTTATTATTTGAATTTCAAACTAAGATTTTAGTAATATACCTGAGGAACTTCAGCCAACTAATTCCTCCTTGTCTTTAGCAGTCACTTCCACTTTTAAATTGATATTGTTTCTAAGTAATCATCTGGTAGTTTTTCTTACCAATGTTTATGAAATGCAAGTTGCATTTTTTTATCTCCTCTTATACTTTACTGCAATCTATTACGCCTAAATAGTTTAAAATAGCGGTCCCCAACCTTTTTTACGCCACGGACCGGTTCCATGTAAGACAATATTTTCACGGGCCAGCCTTTAAGGTGTGGGGGATAAATACGTCGAAATAAAATGATACGACCGGCATAAAAACAAATATGTGCATAAAAATACAATTCACCATTACGTTGATTTATTACTCATTACGTTACTCATTTTTGCTAGCTTGAGGGCTTAACTGAGGCAACAACGCAGTGACTTAGGCGAACGTCTTGACCTGTCTTAACCTGTGTCAAGAGGCACAGACGGATTTAATTGGGAGAGAATCGGGTTATCTTTCAAAACAAAATAAAACGCTTTTCTTTGAGTGATACATGTATTGCGACATGGTAGTTATTATTGTTATAGAGTGACTGAGGTTGTGCAGAACACAGGGCAGGTTCGAACCCGCAACCTGCGAATTTATCACTCCGCGATCAAAATGATGGCTCTAGCCACTCAGCCACCGGCGGAAAACCGCCTCTACCTTAAAAAAAACACGGATAATATCGCTAGCAGAGTTTATGTAGCTCAGTCAGAAACACTGGCAAAGCATTTGGTTAACGTTAGTGCAATTAATTAAAAGAAAATAAAAAAATGAAACTGTAAAACCAGTCAGTGTGGAAAAAAACAGAAAATTGCAGGTTTACGTCCGAATGCAAACTCATATGCCACTTGACTGCAGGCTACTGGAAATGTATCAGCATAATTATAGTGTTAATTGTCATTATTTCAAAGCGAGACTGTCGGAAAAGAAAAAAAAATAAAGGAATAAATATATAAATGAATGCATAAAGAAATGAGAGCGTATGGATACAATTGCTGTGATAGGCGAATATGTTCAGAAAGTCAAGTGGGCATACAGTAAATTGCCTTATGTCAGGGTCGTCAAAATGACTTTTGTATCAAAGTCGAAAAGTGTTCGCATCAAAACAATCCAAAAAAGTAGCCTTCATTAAATGCCTCGGCCTCGATCCCGGTTCAAGCTGAGCGACTACAGCGCGGCGCTAGTGATATAGGAACTATGTTGACTTTCAACCTGGCTTTTCCCTCAGGGACTAGCTTTGGGCTAACTGATCTGTCATGCCTCTGCAATCACCGAAACCCCTTAGCAACAGAACGCTATATTTACATCGTAGAATTCGAAACGTATTTAAGGGGTTACGGTCTCGTATCTGTTTCACTGATGGGGTCGACCCATGTCACCCGGTTGTTCTCGTGTCCCACACGGTCCTCACTACAATCTCCGCAGCCTTACACTGTTTTCAGATTTAAATTGCCCCGACTTTCACATGATTGGCTCTGATTTGGCTGCGTTTGCCTCTTGGAATTCTGGGTAACCGTGTAAAATTAATGTTCGAAGAATTCTCATGACGACTTCATAAAATAATAGGAGTTTAATTCCGTTATGCCCTTGTAAGATTGGCTGTGAGCTCAAGCGCCCTCGTTATACTCAAAGCCGCTAACGCTAACTGTGGTGTCTGTTTTTACTGTACGTTGGGACATTTTGTCACAGCGGGGCGCAACTTTTATTTGTGTGATATATCAATCACGACTTGGTAACAATTGACGTTATATGGACACAGATAGAGAAAATGCACTTAATTTGCTCACTCCGCTCGACCCCCCGGTCCGCGTGAAACCTCACAGAATGGAAGAACAGATTATAACAATGTATAACTGAAAACTCAAAAGGCACTTCACTGCAGGCTACTGGAAATGTGAAAGCCAAGATAGGTTGTTGATTCTTTTACTAAAAGACGAGGCTTCCGGGAAAAAAAATAAAACAAACATAGTGATAAAATTGAAAAGAGTTTGGACCCAATCGCTGTGATAGCCTGAAGTTCTCAGACACGAGGACATACTGTAACTCGCCTTATGTCACAGTCGCCAAAATGGCTTTTGTATCAAAATCATAGACTGTAATGGTTCTGTTTATTGTTACAGTATTTTCAATTGCACTTCCTTCATACCTCCTTGAACAAAATAGCTGTAGGCTTAACTTAGCTTTGACCACTGATTTACATGGGTTTTGAACGTTGCCTTTGTGGGGCAACCGCTTTTCTTTAAGTGATTGATAAAGTATGTTTGAAACCAATGTTTTCATAATTTATATAAGAATTATACAAACTGCTCATCATGCTCATCAAGTGCAACACTCACCCAGCTGATGACTTGGAGGAAACGCTGTGGAAGTTTCCCAGGCTCTCCTTGCAGCAGAGAAACATATGAATCCACAGCGAACAGCCTCAACTTTCTGTCTTCCTCCACGCTGTCAAACCCTGAACCATCACAGAGAAATAAGCTTCTATTCTAATCAATATCAGAACAAAATGGAAATATCATAACACAGAAACACTACAGAAAAAGTTCAGTGTGTGGTTATCTCACCCTCCGACAGCAGCTTAAGGAAACTGTTTGGGATGTCAGGCTGCATCATGTCTCCGCCCAGTGAAAACACTGTATTCATGGTCTCAATGAACCAGTCGTTGTCAGGTGCATATGTGCAAAGGTTTATAGGAAAACAGTGAACAGAATAAATGAGAACAAACAAGTATAAAAATCACAACAGCATGTTTTTTACTGACTTAAATACATCTGTGTCAAAAGCAGGAAGCTGTGTAAAACATTGTGGATTCAACTCACTAAAAAGCAAAGTTTGTCACCCTTTTCATTGTCAAACCTCTTTGTTGTCTGTTGCCTTCTTGATGAGGAAAGCGACTCCCGTAGGCATGGAGCTTGGGAATTTTCAATTTTCCAGGCATACGTGTAACACAGAGTGCTGTCTCCTGCTCACAGTTTGATCAACACGCTCAAAAGGATATTTTTCTGCTAGTTCTGCCACCTTCCCCACCAAGTCAATAGTGGTGTAGTCATCTTCACTGACACGCAAAAACTCCAGCATCTTCTCAACAATGACTGTGACATTCTGGGCATTAGTGATCCTGAAGAGCAGCTCCAGTGTCTACAGAAAAACAGAAAAACATCCCATAATGCTGTTAAATCACAGTTCTATGACAGCAAAAGTCGAACCAGCAAAAGATGCTGTCTCACTTCACGCTTGATGATGAGGTCAGGGTGATCGAGACATTCTATGATGGTCATCTGATGCTGCAGGGCCATTTTAGGATCCTGCTGAACTACGTAGGTGAGGGCCTTCAAACCTACAGCGAAACTACAGTAAGTATCTGACAGTTTGATTTTCAAAACAATAAAATAAAATAAACGACTTAAATCAGAGGTCTTCATTGGTTCTTACCAAGATATTTGAGATTAATCTTCGATGACAGAACAAAGTTACCAATGCACTTGGCAGCTTTTTCCAAAAGGTCAGATTTGGGATGAATTGTGTAAATACACTTTACACACTCGTACAATATTGCTGGAAATAAAAAGAGAGTACATTAAGTGGTTGAAGAAAGTGTTTCAGTGATTTCAAACAATCATATTACCTCAATACAGTACTTAAAATCTGACATACCATAGGTAATGTTATGATTCATCTCTGCTCTTCTTAAAGACTCATCAAGGACTTCATACATTATCTCACTTGCACTGTCAAACAAGGAACAGACTCACAGTTCAGAAAGAACAGAAGTACAGAGCACAAGCACATGATAACATAAACATCCAGTTCATTGTGGGACTAAATAATTACCTCTGGTCATTTTTCCCAAGGGAAGACAGTATTCTGAGAAGCTGAATTTGCAGCCATGGAGCAGGAACGCTGTGATAGTTAAAATCCATAGGCAGTTTTCCTCCAACCACTTGCTTCAGTATGGTGACAAAACTTGGCGTCAGGTCCTTATAGCCTTCTGGATTCTCCTGGGACAAATAAAAAATGAGACATAAGTGGGTCAAAACAAGACGTTTGTATAATGTTTTGACAACAAAAACATGTTATGGTGGAGTCAAAGTAAAACCAGATAACTAATGACAGAGAAAAAGAACAAATTACCTGGATCATCTGTAAGTATATGTGCAGTGAAGCCGTCATGACACCAGGATCTTTGTCACATAAGGCTTTGCGAAACTTGTTGTGGATGTGTTGAACTTGATTTGGTGCTATTAGGTAAAATTTATACAGCGCCAGGACTGCTTTCCTTCGAATGATTTCTCTACAAATTTGTAAGGAGAAGCCTTCATAAATCATGTTATTCAAGCAGTTTTTAATAGTTTGTTTATCTTATGAATAAATACATCACACTGCACAGGCAAAGAGCAAGTCTTACTTTGGATGATTAAGTTTCTCTTCGACCAATGGGAGGATTGCAGGAATCATATCTTTAGGGAATATTTGGCTGACAACAGTAAGAGCCATGCACACCTCAATAAGGTTTGTGCTCTGAAGATCCTAAGAAAAAAACACAAAATGCATCAACATACATCTGTCAGACACTAGATGGATATCAAAAGTGGTGAAAACTCAACACCCACCTTTAACACAGTGTTTACAAGGAGAAGAAGCAGCTCATGACTCTCATTTAGAAACAAAGACACAGCGAGATAACCTGCAAATCATACAAAAATTATTTCTGCCCAAAACCGGTGTAGCAAGATGCAGTTGCAATGAAAAGAAACATACCAACTCTTTTTTCCAGAGCAGTGCCTTGCTGAGCCAGTTTGATGGCATGAATATAACTGAAGGAAGCCTCATAGCCGAGCATTTCACAGTAGATTGCTCTAACCATGAGCTCCTTCATCTGTCTCTGAATGAAGAACAATCACATTAATAATGTCATGAATCATTGGACATATTCAAATTATCTTAAAATTTTTGTGCAGAACTAAACTGGAAATCAGAGGAATTGTACCATTGAGGTGTTGGGGGAGGACACCTGTTCTTTGATTGATGCAAGTTCACGTTGAATAAGTTTTTCCTCCTCCTGAACAGGAGACACACATTAAAGAAAATAAGATAAAATACAGAAACTGCTAAGGATGATATGACCACACTCTGTTTGCTGTTATTTATGTTGTGTTATAAGACCATAATCTGACCCATAAACAACACATCAGGATCTTAGAGGGAAGTGCTTCCAGATACTTAAATTAAGAAAGAAGTTAAAATTCATAATACCAGATTTGGGCAAATTAGTAAATATGTAACTTTACAGATATAAGATTATAACAGGCAAGATTTTTTTTTCTTTACACAGCAAAGCTAAGGAGGATTGTGACTGAACACATCAAATAAGATACTCTTTACATTCCTCTCGACAGCCCCTAAAGTACACAATGTCAGTGAAAAAAAAGTTAGTATTCGAGACTTCCTCTATATAATCAATTCATAACTGTTAACATTAGCTGTATGTAGTTGACGCAATTAATTGTACACCATCTCTAGTAAGTGCAGGCATGTCTCTGTGAAATATTAAAACAAGGACTTTAAAATTGGCTTCAGACGAGGAGAAATTATTTTTCGCCCAAGCTTGGCTTTCTAATTTATCTTCTCTGTCACACAGAATATATATACATATATAAAATGAAATACATATTGGCAGATATAAACCATCCCGGATGTCTGAAGTTATTACGAGTACATGAACCCACCAAGATGGGCAAGCATCGATTACAGTTCCGTTTTCATCTGAATTAACCTCATGATTTTAACATGGCAGATACGTGAGAATATCTGCAAATCAGTCTCACACTTATCACAGTGTGTAGAAAACATTTAGCATACAGCAAGTGTATTTAAACATACTGAAGAATTGCATTTCTGGAGTTAGCACGCGCAGCTTAGCAAGCTAACGGTAGAGCACATAATGTACTGACTCGTCTTTTTTTCACCTTTACTCCAGTTTTTGAGCACAGACTCACATGCTTGGATGTTAGCTCAGTTATCCCTCTGATGAGATTTCCTAGCTTTGATGTGGAGGATAGTTTTGCAGCTCCAGGTTGAGCATCTAAGGACAGGAGGCTCGGCAGAGCTGTCAGGGTCTTCTCCACAACATCGCTCATTTTGGCAGTGAACAGCGGGTCTTGGCAGCTGACTTTTTCCTTCTAAATACACTTGTTAAATTATCTATCCATCCCAGTAAGATTTTATCATATAAAATTACTGAAAGTTATCTGTTAAGCATTTAAAAACATCTCAGGAGGTAAAATGCTAACTTGCAAGTCGCCATTGTTTTGATACAGCATACTAACCAGGGCTCGTTGATGATGTCACTTCCGTTTGTATTCGGGAAACTTTATTGGAAATATTACACAAAACAGTGGTCGCCATATCTAAACGCTTCAGTAGGTTCCAAATACAAAAATAAACACATGCATGAACTCAAACAGCTTGTTAAAAACAGTCTTTAGGAACTTCCAGTGGGCACGGAGGAAGCGAGGACACTGGCCCACAATTTACACGATGTTGGATGTTGGATAACATAAGTCAAAAAACAACAATGAAAAAGTAACGATATT
Source organism: Acanthurus leucopareius (assembly GCA_029814765.1). NCBI lineage: Eukaryota > Metazoa > Chordata > Actinopteri > Acanthuriformes > Acanthuridae > Acanthurus > Acanthurus leucopareius. Next base: position 17,027,281 of record JAQMCX010000050.1, on the reverse strand, counting down.
CAAAACTCAATTTATTATGTTTCTTTATGATAATACTTTGATAAACAGTCCCTTGTATAACTGTACACTAAACTACAATAAAATAATTACAGTAAATATGAAATTACAGCCATTGGACAATTGAATGAAAAGGAGTACATTCTAAGAATTTAAACATGTTTTTTATATATTAATATTTAGATATATCTAGTGGGGGGGGGCACAGTTTCAGTCTGTGAATGAATGTGCACATAGAGCAGTAAGTGGCTTCCACAGCTGTAAACCAACAGAGATGAGAGGTAAACTATATTTTATAATGATAGTGATGGAGATACTCATCATGTGTTTTAGGTTTACCTCTTAATGTGCTTTTTTCTTTCTTTTTTTTTTTTTTTACATAAGATTAATATTGGCATGTGAGCTGCTGTTAGGAATGAAGAAGGCCTGTTGAGTGTACAGGGTGTGGAATTAAAAATTAACAAATTTGCTGAGTATTTTTATTTTAAATAAACTACAGATTTGTACTTTTGACTTGACATTTTAAGTTAATGCTCCTTTATATCTAGGATATTTATTTTTTTAAATAATATTAATTCATTTCTACTAGACAATCAAATCATCCATACTATTAGTCATATTTTTTATATTATAATATACAGAGAAGCTACAAGTCCTCCCCTCTCTCTTTTCTTACTCTGCGGAATAAAACAGTCTAGCCAACTGAAGCTGAGGCTTTCATATACACGCTGCTGCTTCTCCTACAGATGTATTTTATTTCCTTACATCCCATTTTCTTCAACAGAAGGCATTCCTCCATTATATTTTTGTGCAAAAAACAAATAAATAAATAAATACGTAATGTCCTTTATGTGGGCACATACAATACATCACATTATTGTGTCACTTCTATCCTAGACTGATGCTACCAATGTTTTTTTTTCTGAAATATACATTTTACATCTTAAAGTTAAAACCATTAGTAACCTTTGTGCATTTTTCTTTCAATCATACTGTAATGTAAGCGTGCCTTTTGGTTTAATTGTTCTCTGGAATATGTAAATCTACCCTGGCCATGAACTGGAGTATATACAATACTATTGATATGCCCTATGTACAACCAAAACTTAGTCTCTATCTCTGTGATTGTACTCTAGCAAACAGAAACAGCGGTGTGTCTTCAATAAGTCTGCCCTCCATTTAAACCTATGTGTGTCTTCATCCTTAAGCCCAGATCTGGAGAGAAGAAACAGCATAAATTACAAGATATCACCAGAGAGGCCACTGCAGACTGCAAAGCTGTCCCATCACACTCAAGTAACCAATATTTCATACCCTCAGAGTGTGGTCCCAGGAACCTGTGCAGAAGGCCGTCCCGTCAGGGGAGACGCGCAGTGTACTGACGCGGTTCTCATGTCCAAACAGAATAGACACTCGTGTTCCTTTGAGAACATCCCAAACATTTATGGTGTAATCATTGTAACCGCCAAACAGTAGCCGTCCTGTGAGGAAATAAAAAATATAATATTTTTAACATTTTAAATAATGAACTCTGAATGAGGTTTAATAACAAGCATAATAATGAAGTGACAAAGTGTATATTTCCTACCACTGAGAGAGAAATCAACACTGGAGACTCCAAAAATGATGCTCTCTTTGGAATATATGGCCACTTCTCTGTCTGCCCTCAAGTCGTACAGGCGGCACTGTAACAGAGGTCAGTGTTTGAGTTTTATAAACGTTTTGAGCGTGTTTTCAGTTACACTTTGTGTGTTAAATAATCAGTTACTTACTGTAGCATCATCTGAGCCAGATGCAAATGCATCTCCACTGGGATAGTATCTATTAAAAGAAGAAACAGCCACAGTGAGGAGCAATTTCCCTTTAGCTCTGATGTGAAAGAATCTGACTTTTAGCAACTCCTAGTGGTAATAAGAAAAAGGACAATACAATTGTGGATGAAAGGGCTAAAAGCAACACTGAGATTTCACCAAATTTTGCCAGCAGTTTTCTATAAACACAACACAGGCGATCAGTAAACTTGAAGGATGTTAAAACGTACAAATTGTAAACATAGAGGATTTAAAATATTGACATTTTTCTTACATATTAAAAAATTATAAACTTATTTCTACACTCATCAGAAGTCAAAGATGACATAACCAATTGTAGACAATCACTTACCGCACACTATTTATATCTGATTCATGAGTTTCAAAGGACTGAATGCACTGTCCTGAACGCATGTCCCACACGTTGGCCTTCTTATCGCAGCCCTGCAAGAACACAGAACAATGCAAAGTATTTGGAATAACTCAGTGATGTTTTAATGGCCACTAAATATAGTGAAAGCGGATGAGGAGGCAGTGCCCTCACCCCTGAAACAAACGTGTTTCCAGTCTCAGAGGGGGCCAGGTCCAGACAGAGCACATCCGCTGCGTGTCCATGGAAACTCTGCAACAGCTGCCCACTCTCGACATCCCATAATGCACACGTTCCATCCCCACTGGACGTCAGGATCTTTAACACAAGCAGGCAATGAGGAGGAAGAATAACAGCTGGTCGGAAGTTCAGTAAAAAATGGGATAACACACGGCTATAAATGGACTGTCTTTGCTGTGTGAAACATCATGTGACCAGGATATCAAACCAGGAGAGACTGGCTGCTGTGAATTATTAACAAAGCTCTTTTCACTGGAATATGGAGGACAGTGATTTCTGAATAATAATGAGAGAGAAACAGTGATAAATAGAAAAGTAGCCCTGTTTGCAAGAACCAAAAGTGAACACTAAAATTGAGGGACGACATGAAACACACTACTACTATACTTATCAATATTTTACTCTTTGTTGCTTTGATGTTCATGCAGATGTTTCATGTTTTTTGTGGTGCATATTCTCACCTGCATGTCCGAGTTGGTGAAGCTACAAGCAGACAGGTAGTTTGTGTGCATGGCCACTGACTTCTTCTTAGCAGCCAAGTTTTCATTCTTGTCCAGAGACAAAGGATACACTGAGCATTTGTTGTCCAGGCCCCTGTGTTAGAAAAATAATCCATGTTTACCAAAGAAAAAAAAATAAAGAGAGAAACAATACAGACTACACATCACATTTGAATCATCACAGGCAGTGAGACACTCACCCACAAGCTACAGCACAGCCGGAGGGGGCGTAGGCGCAGGCCATCACCCAGGTGCACGGCATTGTCACAGCATGCTCCTAAACACATCAAAAGACAAAGCTGCATGAGCTGCACCAGGACAGTGAGATGAATCAAATTCATTAGGCATAAATAGAGCAGAACAGGAGGCTTTAAGCTGTCAGACATTAGCCGCTTAACACTTCCAGATCAAACAATGTTTAGATGTTTATTTTAGTTCAGGTTTCTGTCCTGGAAATTTCTGCAAATTTGTTTTATCTGAAAGATATTTAATAGACGATTGATAATATGAATGGTGGAATGCAGAATTTCAGAAAAAATTGTAATACAAAAGATCTTTGTGATAGTCTGTGTGATATATTTTTCTTTTTACGACATTCACCTAAAGTGTCGAATTTTTTTGTCTAAAATGAAATTTTAAATTAAATTTAACAGGAGTTTTGAACCAGAATTAATCAAATGTAAAGGTTTCTGTTCTGAAATTGTATGCAACTAAGCATTAATTTAACCTGATGGGCCTCATTTGCATACTTAAACCTAAAATTTCAGAAAACTTGAAACCCAAAAAAAGCATTTATCGTAATGTAGGTGATCTACTGGGGAACCTCCAGGGTGATAATCTATTAGTTTTGAATGGATACCCTATCCTAGCATTTTATTAAAATACTATTCAAAATAAAATCCTGAATATTAAAAAAGAGAAGGTACCTTGTTGGTAGTGAAAGCGTCCCATACAATCACTTTCCCATCCTGCAAAAGAGATTAGACATGAGCACAGTATACATGAAGTGTGCCTGATCACACACTCCTCAGGTGAAGTTAAAGGCAGATGAAGGGGAGCAGAGAGTGTGTGACTGTGACCTGTGAGGAGCTGACGATCCTCCTCTTGTCCTTACACCAGTCCATGCACAGAACTTTGTTTCCATGTCCCTTCAAAGTTCTCCGGGTCTTCATGACAAACTGACCCAGGCCTTCAACCTTCTCTGCCACCTGATGGACTGCACACACACACACACACACACGCACGCACGCACACAACATTCAATACATTAAACCCCCCCACTGCATAGGCTACATCCTCGGTTAATATTCCCAGCATCCATAAGGATTAAAGCAGCCCTGTGCTAAATGGAGGAATATATTGAATTAATCTTTCATTAATCTGTCTTTTCCTCCAAAGAATTAAAAATAGCTCATTCCTCACATTTTTATTCAAAATGTCTATGTTGCCACACTACTGAGACATGATTGGACAAAAACACTACATGGGAGGAATTCGGATGGAGGCACTGGGCTGTAAAATGGGGAGGCAAACAAACAGCCTGCATTAGTCGCCAGTCAAATGAGAGGTAACGTCAGGACAAAGACCGCTTTCGACGAAATCTCATCCCCGCAAAACGGACCTCATCTGGCCTCCCGCTAAAACACGCGCGGTTCTGATTAGACATTTGCGGTTATGTGTCCCGTTATAGTGTGAACGCAGAGGTGAAACGAGGCCTCTCCATTTTTTTTTTCAGCACTCACGCTCGACATCGTGCAGCTTCGCCCTTTCCTCCTCCAGCTTCGACTTCAGCGTCTCCGACTCCGTTTTGAGGTGGGCCAGAGTCTCGTTCAGCTGTACCTCCTGTGTCGCCATTTCAGGGATTAGAGGGGATCTCATATATTTCCTTTGTGCAGGCAGCGATCGGCAGCGAAAAGGCTTAAAGCGGAGCTAACAGCTGATGCTGCTGTCATGACGTCAGAGGGAGAAGATGCTCCTCCAGTTTCCACGAGAGGAGGAGGAGGAGGAGGAGGAGGAGGAGGATCCTGCATCCCGGTGATGCTGCTGCTCCACACGGCTGCATCCTCGGCAGCCGCGCGGCCCCATTACTCTACAGCTTAACGATGTGTTTAAATCCATATTAAATCCGACATGAAAAACACAACATTTATTGTATGTAATACAAGAATAAGCAGATATATTTTTTTAATAAATAACACAATTAATAAAATAAAATCAATTATTTGGCATTTGGCATTTATTAAATAGCTGTTCCAAGAAATTTGTGTTTAAAGAAAAATATTTATGTTATGTAATCCTCTGAGTGCAAGATTTTAAAAAATATTGGATTTTTTTTTCAAATTTTAAATTTTCCAACTGAGTTCATGTCCATAGTTTTGTTTCAACAACCTGAAAGTGGTAGCCTGCTTCATGTCCTACATTAAAAAAATCAAACACATCTAGTGAGTATTAAACTGGCCTATATTTCAGTATTTTTAGACTCACTATATTTAAATGTGACTACTTTTGACAAGCAGCATAATAAAAAGAAATGTTTCTTTAGACTTTTATTCCCGGTGGAACAAAGAAGAATTTCAAACTGCCTTGAACTGCCTTGATGTTGGGAAATAAACTAAAGGGCAGCTGTGTTTACATGGATGGTTTTTGTCTAAAATCACTTTACAGTAATTTAAAAGAGAGAAAAGCAACAAATTCTCATACTAGAGGGGAAGATAAGCTAAATATGACTTGTAGCTCTAGTAAAATAAACAAAAATATTTTGAGAAACACAATAACTTTCCTCATGGAGGCGATGCATTGGGCTTGGGGCGGTACAATATTTCAAAAATCTTGGCCACAGTCCTGAATTTTAAATTAATGGTGATCATTGTTTATTTTAAAATGTTTAGATATATACACAATAAGATACAGCCAAAGGCCACTGAACTATGAATCAGTCATGAGGAGTGAGAGGTCACAGGCTGCTTGTGTCAGATCCTGGTTAGGAAACCCAGCTGCAGGCTGTTGGGGACCTGCAGCAGCTCCAGAGCCTGCGAGGACGAGCAGAAAGGAAACGTGACCTGGAAGCGGTATTCTGAGTCCAGCATCAGCTGTGTGGATCCGTCACGATCTTGCAGCAGCGACTGCAACAGGCAGCAGAGAGGCACGTTTAGTGAGATGCAAGTACTTGCATGGCCAGTGAAAAAGTATATCATGACTCAATAATGTTTTTTTTCAAATAAAAACGATAGATTATTCAAATTTGAGGACGAACGTTAGAGCTCACCTGAACTTTGCGGACAAATGATGATGACACTCTTTTCTCAAAATCGTCAATGGGCGTGTAGGAGTTCAATATCTTGACAATCTGCAAATTTTAATACAAGTTTTTAGTTTCAGTTTACATTAGTCTAATGTGGCTTATGTGGAATGAATAAAGTACCTGAACGGGGTTGAGTTCAGTGCATTTTTCAGTGATCTCCTTGGCGTCGTCATCAGTGGACTTGTTGACTTGCAGGAGCCACGCGGCCTGAGACAACGGCCTCAAAGTGTCTATCGTATTAGAGCTTTGCAGCTCCTTCTCCTTCAGCCATTCCTCCAAATAACTAATATTGCACCTAAACAAACAGAGAAGCCATGCACTCAGTTTTTTTCTGAAAAAAATTCTCTTTTGTTAAAATCCTCATAAAAACAATCACAGACCTGATCTGCATCCCTTTCCTGCAGGAACACATGTCTTTGCGCAGCATGATGTTGTTAAGGGTGGTGGCACCAGTAAGGTAGAAGAGTTGCTTCACAGCCTGTCTGATGAGGCCCTGCTCCATGCCGTGCTGGCTCATGGTGGAGTGAAAGACACTGAGCTGCTGAATGATGGAAGAGATGGTGTGCGTCTCTGAGTCGTCATAGATGCTGTTTGAGCGCTTCCTGAAGCCCGTCGGCTTCATGCTGGAAATCCCCTGCAAACTCTCATGCTCCAACATACCAGGTACTGTCAGACGAGATGGACAAGCAGCACATTTTAGGTTGCTTTAAAAGGTTGAAAGCTATCGAGATGTACATGTGATAATCTTTTTGAAGAATACCAATCGCAGGAGTGAGGCTCTTTTCCATGATGGTGATGAACTGGTGGTAGATTTTGATGGCCAAGTCGCTGAGGATCTGTCTGTGCTCTGACAAATCAAAGTTCTGCAGGCAGTTCTTCTTCTGCCGAGGAGTGTTTTGTTTCATGAACTCCTTTTGTGAACAGAAAGCAAAACAAGAGAATGAAAAAAATCTGCCTGTGTTCCCACTCTGTAGCAGAGATCATTTCTCTAGACTTTTTTAGTGAAGATCTCGCTGCTGTAATGGACAAAAATGACCCCATACACTAATATAGTCTACCATGTTAAATGTCAAAACTCACACTTTGTTAATGCAAACTCACTGTCCTTTTGTGCTGAGAAGTTCAAGTTTCTCTGACAGCAACTAGTTATTCAACCTGGTGCACGTTCGGATCTCAGACTTTAGTGAAGTGAACAAACATCTTCAGTGTGTGAAAACACACGATTTGCAATTTGGTGCAATAAAGTTGTAATTATCCAAACTGCATGTGGTTTGGGGGTGAAGTCAAAGAATTTCCACGACATAATCTGAAGAAGTTTATTCTAAACACTCTCTTCCATGAACCATAAACATAACTGAGCCCTTTCAGATGGCGATGTCACGTGTTTCTGGGAGCTCTGATAGGTAGCTCATTAGTTCATTCCCGGTTAAAGGAAATAATAGAAAGTTTAAATAATTTTCCTGGACAACACATGATTTTATAGGACATTTTTTTTGTTTTTCTGTCATTTTTCATGTATTTCCCATGACTGAAAAATTGGGTTGATATTTTTAAGTTTTCCAGGACCTGCGGATACTCTGAGTGTATAAAACTGTTAGACAGAAACAATGATAAAGACGTCAAATACTGACCTCCTCTCCGCTGTACTGCTTCATACAGTTGAGCAACTGGCAGGTGTTTGAAAGCCAGAATGAGAGCAACTCAAAGTCTTTGCTGTGACTCTGCAATGAAAGAAACGTCATGTCATGTTTATCCTTTTCAAATCATCACTTTCACAAAATGAGATCAGATCAGAGTAAACAGGAATGCTGCTATCACATTATCATTTAGGACATGATTATGAATGATAGTTTTTTGGTAATATGAACTGTTTATTCGGCAAATCTACAGCAGAGGTTGATGCTAACAGACTGAGAATCGTCCTCACCACGATGACCTTTTTGATGCCAGTAATGATCGCATCCATGAGAGACTTGAGTTTGGCCTCATCGTTCAGGTAGTCAGCGTGGCGGACGCACATGAAGAGGATGTAAGCCGGCAGAATCGGGATCATACTGATCGCCACACCTTTGGGCTTCAGGTCTGTGGGAAGAATGTAACAAATTTTCATCTAGTTATTATTTATTCATGGCTTAAATATGACCATCTTAAACTAATAAAAAAATCTACAGAGGATAAATACCAAGAATGATGTTTTGAATGAGCCTGGATTGATCATCTCTCTTGCACTCCAACATGCCGAGGTAATCTTTAGGGATGGCAGGCGCAGACATTTGATTCGCTGCGTGAGAAACAACAAAGTGTGAATATAAAGAAACCAGATTTATTTTTAAATGCACATGTTCAAGTCACGGCTCCACCTTTCTGCGATGTTTCAAGGCTCTTTATTTGACTTTGAAGTTTCTTTATTAATCTGTCTCTCTGGTCAAGCTGCTCTTCCAAGTCCTGAGAGAAAAGAAGAATTAGTTACCATGTTTCATGCAAATAAGACATGCATGCCCAGTCAATAGAGTCACACACACACACAGACACACCATGTTCTCAGCGGTTAAGCGTGAAGTCTCCTGTCTCAGGTTGCTCTTGGCCTCGCTCTCCATCAGCTGATGTCTCTTCACATGATCAATATCCTCTTCCAGCTCCTCCACTCTGCCTTGAAGCTCCCTCTTCAGCTCCTCCAGCTCCTCAGCTCGCTCCTCAAAGTGCCTAAAAAGCCGCAAAAATCAGGACGAATCAGAAACTACAAAACACTTCTTTAATCAAGATGCAGATTCCAGTCTGAGTATTTTACCTGCGTTGCGAGCTCTCTTCATCAATCTTCCTTTGAAGAACGTTTGTGATCTCCTCAGTTTTTTCTTTGGCAAGACACAAAAGAAAACGTTAAACATTAATCTACTGAGAGCTTTATAGTGAAACAGATGAAAAAACAATACAGATCTACCTGCTAGTTCTGTTCTCTGTTCCTCTACATGTGCCTCCAGTTCTTGTTTTTGTCTCTGCAGCTCTGAAACCTGCAGTTTCAGCTCTGGAATGACCTTCAGATCACATTGAATAAAGCAGGCATGAATCACAGCATGTTCTGCACCTAATCTTTCCCAAACAGTAAAATATGGAAGCAGGGAGACAAAGCGTACTGAGTTCTCACTGCTGAGCCTGGACACCTCTTGGCGAATGCTCTCATTGACGTTACTTTTCTCCTGGAACAAGTTTTGCAGCTTGTTGTTCTCATTTTGAAGGTGGTCCACTTTCAATTTCAAGCCCTCCAGCTGGGTCTCATAGCTTTCCTTCTGCTCCTTTTGGTGGTTTTCCAGAATTCTGCCATCAAAAGAGAAACCATGCAAAACAAATGTTTGTCATACAGGCAAAAAAACTGGAAAACACTGATATCATGTGAATGGTGGACATTAAAAATAGACCTGGTGGCTTTCTGCAGGCTGTCAAATGCTTTCAGCATATCTTCAACATCATAAATCTGCTCAGAGTTGTCTGGAGTCAGCCTTCAGGAAAATGACACTTTGGATTAAAAATGCTTTAAGGAGACCAGAGGAGAGAAAAGGAAAACTAAAAATATCTGAATTACCTCAAGAGAGCTTCGTCTTCAACAACACCCACAAGAAGTTGTCTCGTAATATCATGCATTTTGACTGCAGAAAAATATTCAGGGATCATAATCAAAACACTGTCTTCATCTCTGTGTAAGTGTGTAATGTTTTCTCGGCTTAAGGGGAGTTAAAGTGTTCACCTCGGGCTTGTTCTGCCTGCTGCTTCATCTTTCTATCCATGTTGTTTCTCTGGTTTTGCAGGTTGCTGAGATCTCTGCGTAGCTCAGGGATGACCTTGACGTGTTTGGTGAGCTGGATGACTTGTTCCTGCAGGTCAGAGTTCAGCTGGCCCCCCTCCTCTATCTTTCTCTGCAGACCGACTCTCTCTTCTTTCAATCTCTTTATTTCCTCTTTCAGGGTCTCCACCTCCCTCTCGTGGTCCTGTCTCTGGATCTCAATGTTGTTCTCTGCAATTCTGCCAAAAATGATCTCATCAGCTAACTGAAATTTGAACAAGGTGAGCCATGAATTTGCTTTGGCAGAAAGAATATTCGCTCCATACTTTATCAAATATTGCCCATTTTCATAACTTACTTCCTCAGCCTTGCTTCATATTCTTTCTCTTCCTGAAGACTCCTCTTTATTTGATCATAGCTCTCTGAGAGATTGTAAAACAGGTCACAAATTTGGTACAAATTACAGTAAAAGTAACATATACAGAAACTTTGCCTTTAATACCTTCAGTCTTTTTAGTTGACGCCTCGAACTTTTTCTCCAAGTTCTGTTTCTCAAGGTTTAGTGCCTCTGTTTCCTTCTGTAGCTGTGCAATTGTCTGAAGCAGCGATAAAAATGTGTTTTTTAAAGGGCTCATAAAGTCTGCAGACAACACACAAACAACTGTATTAAATTTTAAGCATCAACTTCAAGACTGACCAAACCAGTCTCCTCTTTCGCTTTCTTCTCTCGTGCCTCCAAAGATGTCTTCTGGTTGGTCACTTTTTCCAGCTGTGCCTCCAAACCCTGAAGCTTGTCCACGGTCTGCGAGTGGGAGTTCGCCACACTTGTCAGTCTTTCCACCAGTCCGCGGTTCTCTTTGCTCTGTGAGGATACAGGGATTCAGTTTCCTCTGCTGAATAAAAGCCACAGCTCAAGTACATTCTTCTCCATCTTTACCTGCTCTTCAATCTTCTTCCTGAGCTGCTGCACCCTGTAGGAGAGCTGAACATTAAGCACCAGCCGACGCATGGTTTGAAAACGCCGTCTTGCCAGCCAAGCTCTGGCATACTTCTGTATGACCAGGGCTTTTTGTTCCTCCATCATCTAGGAATTAGCGATGAGACAGCAGTGCATAAATCATATGCAGTTACATTTTATATTTTCATTATACTCAATGATCAATTAATGTATTATTCAGTTTCTGACCTTCTTGTATCGTTTCCGAGCCATCCAGCCTCGTGTGAAGGCCTGGATGGTGATGGTGGCCAGATGGATCAGCTGATAGATCGCTCTCATGCGGTAACCTCTCCAGTGTCTCTGGATCACCACCGCTGCCCAGCCCCGCTTCAACGTTGCAGCACTCACCGCTTTCCTGCAGGTTCACACACAACCAAACACCTGAAGCAACCCAAACAGACACAACAGGGGATGCAGAACAACAAAACTGCATGTGAACGCCTCTAACCGGATTGTTCTCTTTCCACGGATGTACTCTTGAAGGATGATGGCTGCCTCTCTCATGCGCAGGTACTTCCTCCTCTGGCTCCACCCTCTAAAGTGTTTCTGGATGGTCACGCAGGCTCCTCTCAGTCGGTCCAGGCGCAGCTTCTCAAGATAAGCTACCTGACCGGCTCGGAAGAAAATCTTGGTGCGGCCAAACTTGTACTGGTTTGGGTCCTAGATATCAAGCCATAAGGCAAAAAGTATAGAGAACATGCAGTGAATGACAATAAAGGATGACACTGTTGTATATAAGAGCTACCAAAGAGGCGGCTGACCTGGATCAACCTCTGCAACACGTTCTTGCAGGTCTCTTTCTTGTCGCTCTTGTCCACTTCCTCGTGTGACATCAGGATACTGTATCGGCTGTAAAACTCAATGTACGTCCACCTGAAAAACATTATTGTTTTTCATTACAACATGAGCACATTTAGATGAGAATGTTGTAACTTGGCAAAAACAGACGGTCACCTGGAGGGGTAGCTCTGCGCACTGATACGAATCGTTTCAAGGACGCCACAGGCTCGCAGCTGCTGCACCACCCTCCTGGAGTCATATCTGAAAAAAAAAAAAAACACAAGCAACACACTCATTTAAACCAAAAAGCAACACACTGAACACAGAGCAGATCATGTCAAATGCAGTACTCACTCAAATGGGAGCTTTTCATCATTGGGTTTGATACAGCGCACATAGTGAGGGGTGGTAGCATTCAGTGTTTCCATGAGTAAAGAGAGGGAGCTGCGGAACTACAGATGACCATGAGAAAGGATGAATAAATAAATTATTACAACTCAGTTTTATTCTTTACACGCTGTTAAGTTAATAATAGTGGTGGAAGTCCGGTGAGGGAGTTCAGTGAGCAGTGAGCAGTGATAGAGTAAACAGTTTCACCTTATCTCCCACTGAGGTTCTCAGCTGTTTATTGGCTGGTTTCACTGCAGGCCTGGCAGGCCTCACTTTCACACCTTTACTGTTCGCAGCGCCTCGCTCCTCCTCTTGATAAAAGTTGGCCAGAAAAGGAAACTGAAAACAGATGCCAACAGGAGAAATGTGTTAAAAACAAGTAAAAACAATGCAGCACGGGCTGGCTCTGATGATTTTTAACTAGTGTGACATTACCTTGCTGTCTCTCAAAACATCAACCAGTTCTTCGTAGAGAGCGTCTCTGTTCTTTTCAAGGAAACCTTTGCATTGATATTCCACCTATTAATAAAAAAAAAGACTCAGGTAGATTAAAGGTCAAAAAAAGGTCACTGTCAGGGATATTGTTTTTAGATTTCTGCACTGCATTACAGAAATTTGATTAAGGTACAACGGACTGCACCTTGTCTGCAAAGTGTTGAATCATGAATGCCTCATTTGACAGCCTGGGCTTCTCAAACAGAGGATTGGCCTCCAGATAGTTGAAAAGCTTTTGCAGCCAACTTTGATCAGTGCCCTGAGGAAACTGTAAAGTAAAAGCAGCAATGAGGAGGAGGCACAGCAATCCTAAAAAACACAATCACGGTAAAATAACTTAAGAAGAGAAATGTTTGACCATAAAAGTATATATCTCATCTTGTTAATTACCAAACATTCCTCATCAAGCAAGTCAAGGATCCCCATCTTTGCTTCAATCAGATCAATGACTGGCTGGTTGTCATAGAAATCTATCAGTGTCCATGGGATGTCCTCTTTCATGTACTCCTCTTGCTCCAGCTTGAACACGTGCTGATTGAGGAAACACAAGGGAATAACCCTCTGAGTTAATAAAGGGAGCAGTGTTTTAAGTGTGTTTTGCATGTTTTGGGAGGAAGGTGATGCGTACCAAGTTAAACTGCTGTTGAAGCTTTTCATTTGCATAGTTGATACAAAACTGCTCAAAGCTGTTGATGTCGAACGTTTCAAAGCTGAGGAAAAAAAGACATTATGATCACATTACTAATAGTAGCTCGAGTGAGATCAAAGTTGTCAAGCAGCTGAGGAGAAACTTGCATTCTTGAATTCATCTGCATTACCCATAAATGTCCAGAACACCTATGAAAGTGTGTTGCTTTCCTGGAACCTGCAGTGCTGTGTTTATCCTGTTAATGATACAGTCAAACAGGTGGGCATAGACCTGCTTGGCGAGGGCATCTCTGGAATTTACTGCTCGCTCTCTGGGCACCGGCTTCACCACCGTCTCATTTACCATAATGATTCTCCGATGGCAAAGCCAACGCACCAACCCCTCTGCGCTCACATCCAGCAACTCACAGAAGACCACCAGGTGTGGATCACTGAGCTGGAAGAAATGCAAACCAGGTTTTGTATGGGGCCAGGTGGTAGTTTTTAGACATAACCTTGCAAACAAAAAGTAATATATACAATTGCAGAGTTGAGACTCACAGGAACTGATGATTTGTCACTACCGGAGGCTTTGATTTCCACATTTCCCAAATGCAGAATGGCTGCCAAAACTTTGAACACATCTGACTGGAAGTCCTCCTTCAGCCCTGAAGAAGAAAGAAGAGGAAGGTAAAGCTGGTATCAAAGGATAAACACAAAAATAAAGTTAGTTCCTGACAGCTGAGGCGGTTTTTACCCAGCAGTGTGAAGGTCCGTCGAGTCTCCTCCATGTCTTTCTTGTCATCTACACCTTCAATAGTGATCTCACCACCCATGCAAGTGTACTGGAACTTATCAGCACTCACTAAATATGAAAGGACGATAAAAAAATAAATATGTGTCTGATTTGATGTGTGTTCTCAGTGAATCAGATTAAACACACTCAATGCAAACACTCACACAGTCTTAGATTCTTGAACTCTGGCAGGTGAGCGCAGGAGCACATCTGGTAAAATATGTGATAGTTTCGCTCGTTGTCTGCCTGAATAAAACAAAGAGTGTCATTATTATGCGTTGGATTTTGAAAAACTTCAATACATAAGAAAAGAGTTGGGACTGATTTGTTCCAGTATTGCCATCAGGCGCCAATACTGATGTAATTAACTCTTCAGAAACTTAACTGACTTCACATATATCACATATCAATCCTGGATCCAAAGTGTGATGTATTTATAAGTTATATGTATAATACTGTGTGTTATAATCCAATTTTAAGCCCTTATTCAAATTATTGCAGCACAAATTAGTTAATTATTTAGTAATTACACAGTTCTACAAAGACATGCAGGGATTCCCTTATTTTTTTCCTCTCAGGGAAATTCAGGGATTCCCCTCCTTTTTGTCCTCTGTGTTTTTAATGAGTTTGTGCAGGATCATAAACCAGGTGTAACAAGAGACAGTCTGCAACTGAGTGAGCAAACAAACGCTGACTAACTCGACATGTCCTTAGTTTCGAGATGAAAAAAAGTGAATGGGTGCATCTGTGTCTAAGATACCTTCATCTCATGTATTACCTGAAAGACGACTCTGGATTTCTCTAGGAGATAAGTCCTCATGTTTGCTCCGATGATCCGATACCTCTTGTCAAAGCTGATTTCTGTGTATTTACCAAACCGGCTGCTGTTGTCGTTCCTGGTGGTCTTTGCATTTCCTATGGCCTGAGAGAGAATCACCTCACATCACCAGGTCTATTTTCAGGTTGTCACAATGATATAAGATGCTGAATAAATGCACTTGTTGCATAAAAATGCTTGCCGAGTATTTTAATGTTGTCAAAGCACTGAACCATTAACTATTTTCCAGTTAAGTGGGGAGATGGTCCAGTAAAATCATACCTCTGTTACTGGATTGGATGCCAGGACTTTGTCTTCCACCCGAGTGTTACTTCCAGACTTGCTTACAACAGCAAAGTACCTCATGGCATATCGAGCTGACACCGTTTTACCTGCGCCAGACTCACCGCTGACAATGATGGACTGGTTCTTGTGGTTCCTGAAAGAAAAGTTTTAATGTTATGTTATAATGAGATGGTATATTCTACTTCAAGGGTTAATTTCAGCTTTTATTCACCTGGCCATCTGTTTGTAAGCCTCCTCTGCCACTGCAAATATATGAGGATCCATGTCTCCCATGTTCTGGCCTGAGTAGGCATTAATGACTGCATCTCCATAGATATAAAGCTGTTTGTATGGATTTACAGCCACCAGTATAATGCCTGGAAAAGAGGAAACAGCACAGGTTGAGCCAAGAGCCAAAACTGCAGACAAACTGCACCTCAGGGCTCCAATAAAGTGTGACAGTCAAAGGTTTGTTTCAACAGTACCACAGTAGGTATAGATGATTCTGGACTCCACGAATCGCACTTTCAGATTGTGCAGGACTGCAGGTTCATGCAGGTAGCTGAGAGCAGTGAGGTCGTTCTCCCCCACCAGGATGTCTGGGTTTCGAAGAGGAGGGAGCTGTGGTTTGGACGGGTCAACGGGGTAGCGGTGCTCCTGTACAGTGACAGGTTGTTTAAAATATAAAAGTCAGCTGCTGCTTCTCACCATCATAAATCTGCTGCAGTTGCACGTGATGGTTTTATTACTCATATTTCAGACTTACAGTGCCATCTTCAAGAAGTAGTTCAAGAGCATTATCTCCAGAGTGAAGATCCTTCTTGATCTCTGCTGATTTCCACACTTGTTCTGCATCTGGTATCCAAACTCTGTTGTACTAAGAGAAAAGATTTCAGTGGTGGCATGTTAACAATTTATTAACAGAGTTAATAGAGTATGTAACAATGTAACATCACATACTTTTCCTTGCATCAACAGCTGCATATAAGTGATAAAGACAGAGAAAATATTTTTGGTCCCATCACGCAAGTCCCATATGGTCTAGCGGTTAGGATTCCTGGTTTTCACCCAGGCGGCCCGGGTTCAACTCCCGGTATGGGAATGTTTTCATTCTGCCCAGTTAATATCTCTAATGATTTACGGAAGTTCCAGCAAACCATGTCAACCAAATGTCAAACTTGCACATCTATCAAACTGTACTAAAAATGACTCATATGAGGTAACAGCACAGAATTTAATGCTACAACTGATTACAGGCTTAAAACCTGGAAGCACATTTGTTTATGTAGGATTAAACCTCAAGTCACTACTGTTTTTTATGTCTATATTGACAACTCATTAAGGTTAATCTTTAAAAAAGCAGATTAAGGGTAAATAGTTGAGCAATTCGACTAAAACTCCTCTTGGTTCAGCCTCCTTTACATCCCTGTAACTTCCCTGAGCTCTCGGTTTCCATATGTCTCCCTAAAACAACATGCAGGTGTTTTTATCTCTGCTGTTATAAAGGCAGGGGGCTTTTCTCTTACCTCGGTGTACAGTTCCAACAAAGCCATGTTCACGCATTATTATTTTAACTTCTTCTCAGTTTAAAAGTTTCGCACCTGTTGTGTCACTTTAATCTCCAGGTTACTAAGGAGTTTCCACCTAATGCCTCAAAACTAAGGCAAATCACCAGTCAAGTCATGCAACTTTCTATCGATCCTCCGGTCGAAGTTTTCAAAATAGCACTCACCGAATTAAAACTACACTTTTTTCTCTAAATATTTACCAAAGTGTCCCTCCGACGGGTTATTGTGTTTAACTCTTACTTTTATTTACTTGTTCATTTTTTTAGTTTGACTCAGACTGATGTATGACCCCTGAGAGCATCGTGTTGCGTTTGAAACCTGACGCTTTTATTCTGAAAGCCCCATCTCTCACAATCCAGGTTGGTCTCGTGTCTTCCTGGTTGACGTCTCGCTCACCTGCCGCGGACTTTGGCTGTGACTCCGCCCTCCCGTCTTGTGACAAGCGGCTTGCCGGAGTGGGTGTGCTCGTTTGATCAAGGATTCAAACAACAAAAGAAACCGGATACAGACCTCAGTCAGCTCACCATATGTAGACATAAAACAGCAAAAGCTTAAGCTCAAGCAGTGACGCCAGAGTGATGGAATAAGCAGTCAGCATTTTCATAAGCTTATGTCAATCCATGGCATAAGATCCATGATTGATCCATTCAATTCAATTCAATTCGATTCAATTGATCCATGACATCACATTTTAAAGGCCATAGTTTGCCAGAAAAATTTCAGCAAGGAAGCACAACACTCTCTTGGTGTGCACAGCTGAGAAGAACGAGACAAGGGATTTATCATTTTTTATCTTAAGGCATTTATGTATGTTAAATATTTTAAAAATACAGAGCACATAAGGTCATGAAGGGGAAATAGATTAGTCCAGTACATGCATATCTCTTTAAATCCCAATTTTTTTGGAAATCCTCAAACTTTTCCATGTCAAGAATTCTCAAACAGATCTGTTTTTCAGTCCAGGTCAGGTCTTCATACACTACTACTCTTCCCCCAAATAGATGAGTATTAGAGTGCACATCCCCATTTTACTGTATGTTTTTCCATCAAGTATATCTACTGTTAGATAGAATAATACACATTATTACATAACTGTATTACAGCAGAGATTGTGGCAGTGTAAAGACAGAAATACTAAGCATAATTCAAATATTCTACACATTCTTGAGGAACCTGGTGGTTCAAAGACCCAAACTTTGGAAAGAAAATAAAGGAAAAGGTTGAGATATAACATCCATAACACCTCGTGAGGTAGTAAAACTGCACATCCGTATTTAAGCACTTCAAACCATTTTACTTAACCAGCCTTAAATATGAGTAAAAACTTTAAAACTGGTCTAAGACATATTTATATTTTTTGTTATTTTTATCTTGTTCTGCTCCTTCAACTTTTCCTTACGTTAATACTAATACTTGAGAAACAGTGCTGTAGAAACAGTGCTCTGGAATTTCATCTAATGGCATGTTTAACATTTAGACACAGTGACATCGCACAGTTATCAATTTTTTTGAAGATTTGTACGAAGAAATACTTTAGACCAAGATATTTTTATCTATCTTTATAATCAGAAACTTGTCACATGCAAATATTTAAAGTCAAATTTTCTCCTGTGGATTTTAAGTTTTGATTTCAATTGATTTTTCATTAAAACCAATTCTTAGTGGAGTGGGTGGAAAGTTTGGCACTACTTCCAGTCTCTTGCTCCAGTATTTTTATGTGTCCTTATTCCACTGAATTACAATATGAAGCATAACTGACGAACAAGATAAATGACCTACAGCCTTTTCATCCTAAGTTAACAGCACTGATAAATGAGCTCGTTAATTTGAAAGCATTTTACAGTTTCATGCTTAAATGCAAGCTTTAAGTTATTTTCTTGACCTCAGAGCGCTGCATTGTGTGTTGGCCAGCAAGTCTTACAGTATTTGTTACTGCTTATTGCTTGTATAAGGTACTTAAAGTTGGTCTTGCTGTTACTATTTCGTCATTAAATAAAAAAAAAAAATGCAACTGCTGCTTATTTTGAAGATGAAACTGCGTGTCATGTGCTGCACTGCCTTTGCAATTGATCTCTGACTTTTTCATTCCATCAACATCACATTTACTACATTTAAAAAAAGATTTCTAATGTTGGTTAATCAATTTAGAATCTTAGGATGTTAAGTTTGAGATTCCTTTGCAAATCAATCTTTCATCGACTGCTACATCAAAGGACTTTTTCCCCACAGTTCAACAATGAATCACTGTCCATAGAGTTTTTACTCTTTGGCTGAGCAGAGCTGAAAGCTAATAAATAGATACATGTAAACAACTTGTTTTGCTGCAGTATGACTATAATAAGAAGTGGGGAAAATATTACAATTGATACAAAATTTGGTAAATAGGAAAAACTGCAATGCTTTTACTTTAGAAAACAGAATTCTGTGTCAGAGGTCTCTGGTTTAGATGCGAGTGAGGAAGCCAAGATTGAGGCTGGCAGGGATCTGGATGGTTTCCAGAGCTACAGTGGAGGGTGTAAAGATGAAGGTAATGGAAAAGATCTTCTTGGCATCCATCATCAAAGTGGGTGACTCAACTCTGGCTTTCAAAAGGTCCTAAAATGTGAAAACAAGCAGATGTAATTTTAAAAACAGTTGATAAATGGCATAACTAAACACACGACCGAGTGTCAAGGAGCACAGCATGCATGTTTACACTTACAAAACTTCAGTTACTCACTTGAATAATTGCAATGAAAGAGGTTGAAACTCGCTCTTCAAATTCAATCACTGGGGTGTACAAGGTTAACACTTTGACAATCTGTAAAGAAAAACCATGGTCAGAGCACTATCCACGTGTTATATCTAAAGATTAAGAAGGCTGAATATTCACTGATAACGGACCTGTGCTTTGGTCAGGGCTGTACACATGTTGCAAATAGCCTGGGCGTCGGCCTCAGTCTTCTTCTTGATCTGTAGAAGCTGTGCAGCCTGTACGAGAGGCTCCAGATTCTCCTTGGCACCACAGTCTGTGAGCTCCCTCTCTGCCAGCCACTCCTCCAGCTGCCAAACATTGTACCTGAAGCCAGAGAAACATACAAAAAAACAAATCAAACTGAACTAAGTCCTATCTGACCTGCTTTGTGAAACTAGAGAGAGGTTTATGCTGATTTGCTCTAGACCCTAAAATTGCCCTGAAATCAAAATCTTAATGTATGACTACAGTGAAACAAAATGACAATAGATTGGCTTTTTAGCAAACTAGCAAATTCTTGCAACTTCATACCAGCATTTCACATTTCTTTTGTTAATTTACACATTTGAGTGACAGTGTATAGTTTTATAGTTTTATATAACAACAACATATATATGTGAAAGTTTTTATTTATTTATTTACATTAAATATTTATACCCTGTTACAAGTCATAACAAAGATGGTTAGTTGTCTAGCAGCCGAGGGAGGGCTTGAGGAGATGGGACAAAGGGGTTTACTTGTTGATAAGTTTATAAAACATTTTTTTCTGTGCAACTTTAGGCTACAAGTTCTAGCCTAAGGTGCAGTAACATTAAGTATTAGCTCTATCTAATTTGACAGAATACTATAAAGATGAACACATGGCTACAAGTTTTGTAACAATCACACCACTGGGTGTCTGACTTAATGCATCAGAAAACTTGCTTGATAGACAATAGTAAAGGATTGACACACCTTGATCCTTACTCCTCTGCTTCTCTAATTTCATTGGAAAAGTATAACAACTGGCAAATGACCATATTATGCTGTACCTGATTTGTAGGCCTTTGCTCCAGGAACACATGTCTTTCCGCAGCAACAGGTGGTTGAGTGTGACAGCACAGATGATGTAAAACTGCTGCCTAACCACCTGTTTAATGAGGTCTGTGTCCATGCCATGCTGACTCATGGTGGTGTGAAAGTAGCTTAGATGTTGAAGGAGAACCTCTACTGTAACAGCCCCATCATCTGGGAGACTGCTACTTCTTTTCCTCAGGCCTGTGGGTTTTGACCCCAGAACACCCTGGATTGACTCATGCTCTAGCATGCTTGCAACTACAAGACATAAAATTGAGGAAAAATGCATTTCAAGTGGTTTCACTAAGGTCAGGCTTCTGCAAAACAACATGTTGTTTATTATGCATATCTAGTGAGATTATGTCTGCTCACCAATCAGAGGCAGCAGGGTGTCCTCCATGCATTTAATGAGCTGGCGGTAAATTTGGATGGCTAGATCACCAAAAACCTGCTGGTACTCTGACAGTTCAAAGTTGGTCAGGCAGTGCTCATTCTGCTTGGTGGTGTTGTGCAACATGATGGCCTGCAGTTTAAGGTTGGACAGACACCGAATGTTAACTAAGGGACATGTAAGACAGTAAATAAAACTCATAATGCATCAAAGTGTGCTCAAGCTTACCTGGTCTCCACTGTACTGCTTCAGACAGTGCATTATTCTGCACGTGTTGGCCAGCCAGAAAGACACCACTTCAAAATCATGTCCTTTCCTCTATAGAAACAGTGTTAGAATTAATTCAAAATACAGGCATCAGTAAATTTCTTTAAACAGATCAAAGCTATATACTATACCTTGATGACCCCTTTGATGCTGCTGATAGTGGAGTTGAGCAGAGTGCTGACCCTCTGATCATCATTCAGATGGTCTGCATACCGTAGACACATGAAGATGATGTAAGCAGGGAGTCCAGGAATGACACTGACTGCTACACCACGATGCTTCAGATCTGAAAAGATTAAAACATGTAAAGCAAAACCCCCAAATACTGTGTCCTAAAAATGAGAAACCTTTGCATTAGGTTGAGGAAGTGATTGTTTTGACAAAACAGGTTGAAGATACCTGTGACCATGTTCTTAAGCAAGCGGCTCTCATCACCCTCCTTGTACTCCAACATGCCCTGGTACTCTTTCTCCTTGCGGGTGATGTTCACCACCTTGCCAGGAGCATTCATCGCAGAGTCAACAATTCTTTGTTGGGCACTTGCTAAACTCAACAGAGACACATCAAAAGAAATCACAAGATTAATGCTGTGCCTCCCTAACGCTAGGAAATATGCTGTTTCAATGCAGTCAATGCCACGTATTTACCTTCAAATTCTTCTACTTTTTTGAAGAAAATTTTGAGTTGCTTTTTCAATTTGCGAATTGTTTTGTCTTGCCTCTCTTGCTGCTCCATGAGTTCCTAAAATTACATAAATATGCTAGATTAGTGTGAGTGCAAATTTGCAAGGCAAAAAATTGTTAAATTTATGTAACTGTAAAAACTGAAATATCTGTAAACAGCAACATATTGAGAGACTATTTTTGCACAGTGGAAACTCTTGAAATCTCTCAAACTACAGACAGACAAACACTCTTCTTACTAATCTAATTTTTATAAATCACTGTACATTTGTTTAAATATTCTTTGCTGTTTCAAAATCAATAATTTCTCAAATAAAAAACACCTGGTTTCATCTGAAAACTATAAGAGGATAAAGTACAGATCCAGCAGTAGTCAGATAAAACAGCTAATTTTGAAGGAGCTCAGCATTTTGAAAAATAATTTTCAGTCTTACTAATTAATAATAGACAGAGATACAGATCCTGCAGACACACCAGGTTCTCAGTGGTGAGTCGTGTGATCTCATGCTTCAGGCTCGCCTCAATGCGGGCATCTTCGGACAGGAGGAGGCTCTGAGCCAACAGCTTCTCCTGTTGCTCCTTTTCATTCTTCAGTGTGTTCACTTCCTCAAGCAGCTTCCTGTATTTCTCATTGTGAACACGTTCCTGCTCCTGCATCTGGCACTCCAGAAGTCTAAAAATGGGAGGGATGGTATTCAATTTAATATGGCATGAACATGTTTAAATGCACCGATCTATTGCAGAGCGTTATTTTATTACCTATTTGTCTCTTTTAAGCCTTCATAAGCTAGCCACAGCTCTCCATCTTCATTCAGTGTGTGGATGTCAGAAGTTCTGAGGAAAAATGGTACAGAGTTTACATAACCATAACTCTATGACCTGATGGATTTATACTGGAGTGGAAACCACTTACTTGTCAGCATCTTGAAATGAGGAAATTTCAAGGTCTAGTTTCACACCTTCCCCAAGTGCAGAGTCCTACAGTTCAGACAGTTCATATGTGATAAATTAAATCTTGCTAATTTTAGATGTCTTTTGCATTACATGCTAAACAATGAATAAAGTTATGAATATAATAATCAGACAAAGTAATTTATAATGCCACCTTATGTTTAAGAGCCTCTTGGCGAACCATGTGTGACCGGAGGAGCAACACTTCTTCTTTTCTCATCTCCAGTTCTTCATTGGAAGAACTGAGTTGGTCAAGCAGTACGTTGTAGGGCATAGAGCCGGGGGCAGGGGGCATCATTTCACTGTTCTCATCGGTCAAGGACTTTCGCAGCTCCTTTAGATCCTGCTTCAACTTCTTGTTTTCAGTCTCTAGATCTTGCCGCTGCATTAAAATACAAAAACAAATTAAATACCAATAAATGAATATTTTGCTCCCCAATTATCATTCAGCACTCCAATGGAGATGACTGAAAACTTTTTTTGGGGCATATTAGTGATGACTCTCTGCTGACATCTCCTAAATGTGATGTTGAAAAACGATTTAGTTTGGATCCCAGTGTGTGTGTACTTGTTGAAGTTATACCTTCAATCTTTCTAAGTCCAGCTCTGCTCTGCCAGCAGTTCTCTGCTCCTCATCCTCCTTTATAGAAAAGCACACAGATCATGTAAATATTCACCATTAAACCACAATTAACAACCAAAGAGCAATTAATGGCTTATTGATAAAACAAAACTCTTCTGTCTGTTTACTAATTTTTCATCACATAGTTATTGAACAAGTGTGATGTTTCAGTTCATACTTTTGCTTTTTCTTGTTGGGCTTCTTCTTTCTTATCCAGCTGCTGCCACAGTGACTGTTTGTCCTGCTCCAGATCCTTCACTCTTCTCTGGAGCTTCAGAAGGACTGGCAGGTCCACCGTTGACTGGGTCTCATCCTGACAAAACAAAGAAAGCACTGGTTGATGAAACTCTTCACAAACTAACCAGAATGCTGCACCAATGGGATTATAAAACAGAAAAGGCCAGAAAAAAATCTTCCCACAGCTTTTCCATACACGAGAGTCCTGTTTGCTTAAGTTTATAATTGCACCAGTTTTTCCACCATGACAAACATCCCCACATCTTTGATATCTTTACATCACTTTTAGATTTTAACGTAACGGATTGTGTTCACACCACACAGATGCTATTCTTTATCAATACCGAAAATATATTAATGTTTTCAACCAGCATAAGGCATACAAATAGTGAATATCTATCACTGAAAAAGATCAATTTAGGTGGGAGTGTATCAAATTGAGTCAATTCTGACAATGCACCATAATGTTGTGTAATTTTCTTCATTACCTCTGATTGTATAGAGCCGTCGTCTCCCTCAGTAGAATCTAAGCTCTGAGTAAACTCAGATGAGTTACTGCTGTAGTTGGAGTCTGTCCTCATGTGACCAGATTTGTTTGACCTCTGGTAAGGTGTAAAAATAAGACATGTCACAGAAGGAGTAAGTGTCCAGACTTAAACCAGTTTCATCACCAGAATCATTTGTACACACAATTTGTTTCTGTATGCTCTGGAAGCTGTTATCACCATGTGAAAATGGAATTTCTCAATATTAATGATTTCCTTCTATAACACTACAGCAACTTGAAATTGCTATGTTGTTAAAATCCACGGATCAAGATAAATTAAAATGACAACTGTGTCGAAACAGAAGTGTTTCTCACAATGTTCAGGTTCATCTCTTCTCTCAGGTCTTTGTGTCGCTCCTCCAGTTGCAGATGTTCACTCAGGAGACTTTGGTAGCGAGAACGCTCTTCAGCTAAGTCCTTCTCCATCTGTTTTGTAGTCTCAGTGTTGGTTTTAACTCCTGAAACAAAGCAGTTTAATTTTATTTATTCATTCTAAGTGAAGCTTTTACTCAAGGACCATTGAAGTTTTAAATAAACTGCTCAGTACCTGTTAACTGTTGGGTTTGTTCCTGGATTACTTTGTTCAGTTCATCTTTCTCACTGCTTAACAGGCTGTTCTTCATATTAAGCTCTTCTACCACCTGATTGTAAAAGAGGTAAAATTATAGGTTCTTTATTCCTATTCATCACAGCTTTAAGATACAGGACCTAACAAAATCAGAGCAAAGTAACTTAAGTTCACAAACTGACCAAAACGCAAAAACATTTAATTCTGTCCTTTTGGAAGTAAAATGTGTTCTGTGTCATTTTACCTCACAGGCTCCCATGTTAATGAATAAAAACTTAAAACCTTAAGCAGGACTGCTCCATTATTCCCTGAACATTTTTAACAAGCAAAATAAAATACAACAAAAACTAATAATTTAGTCTAAAACAGCCAAAATGATAGGCTAGCATGACCACTGACATAGACACACGTATAAAAATAAAACTTGATGAAAACAATTTGAGTCATGAAAAATTAACTAACTGGTGAAAAACAAATGATCAAACATTTGCTGTGCAGCTTAGAGCAGAAATTATTTCTACCAAAGGTAAGTCATTAATTTCACTTACCGTTACCATTACCGTTCCAGATAATTACAGAAAAAGCCCTTTCTTAAAGACTCTGACAAAGTTTCCAGGCATTGATTTGGATAAGGTGTGGTAGGCCTACCTGTTGTGTCTCCTCCTTGTAGACCTTCGTCTGCTCTTCCAGGTCTTCTTTCTCTCTGCGGATGTTTTCCAACTCATGCTGAAGGAAGGAGAGCCGCTCCAGCAGCGATGGAAGTGTCTCTGCCTTGGCTCTGGCCTCCTGCTCTGATCTTTGTAGGCTTATGAGTTCTCTGCTCTGCTTCTCTTTCTCCAAAGTCACGGTCCTCTCCATAAAATTCAGCCTTTCACTGAGCTCTCTGTTTTCCTTATGCTGTGGGGGGGGGGCACACACATGCCGTGCATGTGATACGACAACTCCCAATGACCTAATGTGTCTTCCGTTACAGTTAATATGATAGACTCCAGAGTAAACAACTATCTAACACAGACAAAACTACAAAACAGAACATCTATGCTCAACATACTCACCTGCTCATTTATCTTATGCTGCAACTGCATAATCTTGTTCTCCATGCCAACATTGAGCTTTTTGAAATGCTCTGCAGAACGGGCTTCCAC
The DNA here is from genome assembly GCA_029814765.1 of Acanthurus leucopareius. Taxonomy (NCBI): domain Eukaryota; kingdom Metazoa; phylum Chordata; class Actinopteri; order Acanthuriformes; family Acanthuridae; genus Acanthurus; species Acanthurus leucopareius. The sequence continues at coordinate 17,001,331 of JAQMCX010000050.1, read as the reverse complement.
TTTCAGCTTCTTTAATTCCTTCTTGGCCTTCATACGACGCACGCAGCTCTGCAGCAGGATGATGGCTGCCATAGTTTGTCTGTGGTGCTGTCTAGCCAGCCAGCCCCTTACCCATTTCTGGATGATCACAGCTTTACGCTCAAAAATCAACTGAAAAAAGAAATACACATAAGTATAATACTTATATGCAATAAGTGTTAATAAGAAGTGTTGTGAAAATCAAGGGGCTGTGTGTGAGATTATCTCTACATAAAAGTGCCTATGCATTTTTTTTGATAAAAAAATAAATTAAAACCGTGTGTCAGAATTCTATCCCTGTTGCCAGACCACTTCAAAGTAAAACACATAGATGTTAAAAATATGTTCCGGTTTATGTCCTGCAGCAGTGTATGAGAATGACATCAGCTGACAGGAAGTGAACATGAAACCAAGCTGTTGCCTAGTTATATGACTTCAGTGAAAATGTGTGTATTCATTATGAAACAACAATTAAATTTAAAGTGTAAATGAGGTCGACAAAGTTAATATGAATTTGTCAGTCTATTTGAATACAACCTAATGATTTGAGAATCCTTAATGGCACTAAGATTTAAGAAGCTAAAAACACTAGGGTGAGCTGCTGCCACGAGGCTTCAGGCCTCATTGTTACTACCGGAACCTGGCAGATTCAGGCTTCCTTTGTGCTGGAAACTTTCTCATATTATATTCAAGAGGAACTATTTCCTGTGGTTTTGGTGGCACCTTTTAAATCTAGTTTTGGTTATTTTTCATTTTAACTGTAAAGCTTCTCTATAGGCTGAGAAAAACTTCTCTAAGTTCAGGAGAAAAAAAATACACAAAATAGAAAAAAATACCTGGTTGGCAAGTCAAAATCAAGTCTGATGTTAATACTGCCTTCTGAAATTATGTTAATAAGGTTGTAAAACTGATTTTGACCAAAAAAAAAAAAACTTCCAGTAAAGGATCCTTCAAGTGTTAAATTATAGCTCATTCAGTTTCTAAAAGCAAATTTTAATCAAGCATGGCATTACCTGGAAGAATTGCTTCCTAGCCATGTAGGCCCTCACGAAGCACTGGATGGTGATAGCTGCAGCACGCTGCTGCTGGTAGCGTCTCCTTGTCACCCACATTCGCACATTCCGCTGAATGACAATGGCAGCTCTGGTTCTTCGCAGAAACTTAACATAACTGACAGGAGAAAAAATGTAAGAAATATGCTAGAGCTACAAATATTAGTTCTACTGTTGTTCACTGTCTCCACTCACCAGCGTGCCTGGTGACCCCGTACGTATCTCTGTATTGTGATAGCAGATTCCCTCATCCTCAGGTACTTTTTGCGGGCAAGCCAGCAGCGGATCGTTTTCTGGATGCGGACACAAGCCATTCGCAGCTTGTCAGAGCGCAGCTTCTCCAGGTAAGCCACCTGACCAGCCCTGAAGAAGATCTTGTTTTTGCCAAACTGAAACTTGTCCCGGTCCTTGGAGCAAAACAGAATACACAGTCGCACATATACATATATGAAAAAAAAAACATAAAAAGTGCAATTTATTTTGCTATGGAATGTTATTTATACATTTCAGAACTACCTTTATAAAATTTTCGAGGAGATTTTTGCAGGTTTGTTTTCTATCAGGAAGCACATCCTTTTGCTTCATGAGGACACGATAGCGACTGAAGAACTCCTGATAAGTCCATCTACAATATACATAGAAATAATAATTTCTTGTGGGTATATGTTCCAAACATGTAACATGAATATAACTGCTTGTTTGATCATTTGTTTATAACTGGCCTTTTGCTCTGTACCATATGTAGTTGCTGACACGTTACCTAGATGGGAAGCCTGCTGCTGAAATCCGGATTGTTTCAAGGATGCCACATGCTCGCAGCTGTTGCACTGCTCTCACTGGGTCGAGGCTTAACAAAAGATAATATAAAAACACCAGTTAAAAAAATTTACTTACTGCTCATTCATTATCTATGTTTATTGCAGTAAATGTGTAAAACAGAAAAAGTGAAATCTCATTCTCACGTGAATGCAGCTTTGTGGTCATTTGGCTTGATGCAGCGAACGTAGTGAGGAGTTGTAGCATTTAGTGTGTCCATCAATAAATGAAGAGACTGACGAAACTAAAGAGTAAAGAGACAAAAACAAAACTTTGATGAGTAAATATGGAATTACATGCACAGTAAAAATGTGTTTGTACATTTAGTAAGTGTCCAACATCATATTTTGACTGAAAGTGAATTATCCAACGGAACATTATTTGGTGGTAATAAATTTTCTTCAAAGCCAACTAAACCTGACAAGCTGAAAAATCTATCAAATTAAAACAAACTTCTTCAAATTTGGCTGAAATTGCTCCATATTTTTTTCTTAAACTTATATTTCCTCTGATATTCTTTATGCTTAAAAAAAAAAGCTTTCATGAACAAGTATCTCAAATCACTAAATGTCATTTCACCTGTTCTTTATAGTCTCACCTGCAGTCCAACAGTCTTCTTAATGTCCCTCTGAGACCTTCCGGTGACACTGGTGTGCTTGTTAGTAGGTGCCTTTTCATCACTCTCAAACAGCTTCAGCAGCAAATCAAACTGTAAACATAATGGCGCTGTATAAATAAATTTGATAATTTTTCAGAGATCCAAGTGACAAAATACAGAGTTATCACTAAACAGCAGATGGCAGTGTTTTGAATCTGAAATTGAAAAAGTGTGTGTACTTCCTCCAATAGTTATTTTTGAACAATTCTCGGGTGTGTGCTCAGGGACTTGCAACTAAAACTCTAGTTTACAGTCATATGCTTTTCGTTGAGGGGGTGCTGGCATTGAATTCTTTCAACCTCCTCCAAGAGAGAGGAAAAAGTAGGGAGTGAAAACATAAAAAAACAATTCAATTACCACTTCACCTTGCTATTTTTCAGCACATTTATCTGCTCCTCATTGACTGTGTCTTTGTTTTTCTCCAGGAAACCCTCACACTGGTACTCCACCTAGGCACAAAAGAACAGGTCATACAGTGTTATTTGACTAAAAGGCTAAAGGTCACATTCATTATTCAGATCCTGATCTAGACTGATTAGCATTGCTCTAATAAATAAAATTACTCAGCAATTTTAGTATAGGCATAGCAATTTGACTTTGCAAAGAATAACATTTTCACACTTGACTTTCTTGGTGCTCTTGGGTGAAAAAACATGAGTCATTCATCTACTGAATTGAAACTCCACCTCAAAGTGAGACATACAACTGTGTTTTTACCTTGTCTGCAAAGTGGTGGATGATAAATGCTCTATTTGATAGCCTAGGTTTGTCAAAGTGAGCATTCTGCTTCAGGAGGGTGTTGTACATTTTCTGAGCCCATGTGTCATCAGAGCCTTTTGGCATCTATGGAAAAAGGAAGAGCTGACACATCAGTTAGTCATGGTCTTACTCATAACCTCCAAATCCAGTGAAGTGGAGATTTCTCCGGTGGAAAGTAGCTGAAGAGAGTTTTGGCAAAAGACAAACAAAAAAAAAAACCCAAAAAAAGCAAAACCCCCAACAACTGGCTATTTACCTTGCACTCTTCGTCCAAAAGGTCTAAGACACCCAGTTTGGCCTCAATGAGATTTATGCACGGCTGGTTGTCATAGAAGTCAATTAATGTCCAGGGGATCTCCTCTTTCATATATTCCTCTTGCTCCAGTTTAAAGACATGCTAGAGAGAGGGATAGCTGAAAATCATGTATGTGCTTGTTTTGACCACAAAATTAACATGTTGAGCAGGAAAAGACACATACCTGGTTGAACTGTTGCTGAAGCTTTTCATTGGCATAATTAATGCAAAACTGTTCAAAGCTGTTGACATCAAACGTTTCAAACCTGAGGAAGAATTCATGTTAAAATTAAAACTACATGTATGGTCCTCTGGAGAACATAATTTGTAAAACCACAAACCTAGAGAAAGAAAACCTGCCCATAAATGTCGAGCACACCAATGAAGGAGTGTTGTTTTGCCGCAGATTTTAAAGCATTGTTAATGCAGTCCACAATCTGGCTGAAGAGTCTGGCATAGATGTGTTTGGCAAGGGCATCTCTGCCATTAATTGCACTCATTTTGGAGACAGACTTGACATAGGTCTCGGTGGTTGTCTTGAGCTTTTTGTGACATAACCAGTGGGCCATTTCTTCACAGGGCACCCCCATCAACTCACAAAACACCAGGAGGTGGACGTCACCTGGCTAGAAATACATCAACAATTATGATCTTGTAGTAGAAAAGATGTACACATCCTCAACATAATATAGTAAAACAAATATACAGTACAAACGACTCGCTTGTTGTGTCCAGAAGTAATCGGTGTTTACCATGATGCTGCTTCTGTCTGCTGACTGATCCTTCACCTCCACATTGCTCAGATGAAGAATAGCTGCCAGAATTTGGTAAATTGCCATTTGATCACTATCATTGATTCCTACAATGAAAACAGAGTGATAAAACAATAAATAGGCATCAAAATGCTGTACTGTTCTGTCTATTTAACATGTAAGAGCAAACATTATTCTTTCAACGCTTACCCAACATTGAGAAAGCCCTCCTGGTATTGCACATCTCTTTGGCATCATCCACATCATCTATGACTGGGCTCTGGCCCTGGTTAGTACAGTGGAAGTCATCTGCACACCCTTTAAAGCAATAATCATGTAAAATTTTGGACTGAGTTACAGTTGCTATTGCAAATTTTTTTGTTTTTTTAGTTATTTCAAAACTCTTCTGAAATGACACCTGATGTTTCTTAACTCACATACCTAACTTGAAGTCTTTGAACTCTGGTAAATGTGAGGAGGCACACAGCTGGTAGAATATATGATAGTTCCTTTCACTATGGGCCTAAATGTAGTGAAACTGATGTTAATACACAAGCACCTAAAACACATTATGTAAAATTGATAGCTCTTACGACTGAAGACGCTTGCATAAACTGCAAGCACACTGCTAAACCCGTACTTACACTGAAATCATCAAATCTGAGACAACTTAATGAAACCCACTATGTTGCCATCTTTCCGTGTCGGGCCAGGCCAGCTGAACTATGTGTTATTTATGCTGTCTGCTATGAAGTTGCTAAGCTACACGTTACATGTTACAGGCACATGATAGTGTTTTAAATCAATTCCCTGGGATGAAAAACCCAGAAGATAAAAAGATAGTATGGGGCACGTTTAGCCACTGAAGGCAGTCACCTGAAGACATGCAAGTCAAATCCATACTGAAATTTACCTGAAACACAACTCTTGACTTTTCCAGTAAGTACGTTCTCATGTTAGCCCCCATTATACAATGTTTCTTGTCAAAACCAATTTCAATGTACTTCCCAAAGCGACTGCTGTTGTCATTCCTTGTTGTCTTGGCATTTCCAAGGGCCTGGAGGAAACACATAAAAGGCTGTCAGAAACCTTCGTAATTTCATGATTTTGTCTTTTTTTCCCCCTGCAGTGTGAAATGTCACCTCCATGATGGGGCTGGAAGCAAGGACCCTCTCCTCAACATTGGCTTCACCAGAGGAGCTGACTGTGGCAAAGTAACGCATGGCATACTTAGCAGAGACAGTTTTGCCAGCTCCGGACTCACCACTCACTATGATGGACTGGTTTCTTTCATCTCTGTGTGGTGATGACATACAAAAAAAAAAAGACAAAAGACAAAAAAATCAGCCTAGACAAAATTAGAGTATCACCCTAAATTATTTAAATTAACATTAAACTTGGTTTTGAATATAAAAAAATGTTTTTGAAAGTTATAAAACCTAGCCATCTGTTTGTACGCTTCCTCTGCTACTGCAAATATATGGGGGTCCATGTCGCCCATGTTCTGCCCACTGTAGGCATTGATGATGTCAGCTTCATAGATAGGCAGGCTTTCATATGGATTAATGGCGACCAGTACAATTCCTAAATATCACAAGAGAAAAATTCTCATTTAGACTCACATCTGACGAGAATTCAAATTCATGAACTTTAAACCTTTAATGTTGCTGTTTTGTATGTTTTGATCTCAAATTCATGAAATGGATGTTAGTGTGTGTTCCTTTAAGAGCAGCCTGTGTCACAATAATCAGCATAATATACTGTAGATTATGTGTGAGCACACAGTGAGCAGGGCTCCAAAGTCTACAGTGACAGTGATAGTGTGAGTCAAAGGAGATGAAGCTCATTACCACAGTATGTGTAAATCATCCTGGAGTCCATAAAGCGCACTTTAAGGTTGTGAAGCACTGCAGGCTCATGGAGGTAGCTCAGAGCTGTGAGGTCATTTTCCCCCACTAGGATGTTAGGGTTTCTTAGTGGTGGCAGGTTGTTGGTTTTGGGGTCAATTTTGTACTCAACTTCCTACAAAGATATGAGGAGTACATGGTGGGTTGGTTTCATTTAGGAATAATTGAAAAAAAACTGGGACAAAAACCAAGGAAGAATATGATATTGTATCAGTAATACTTCATGGTAAAGCTAACTAGTACACACTGTGCTTGACTTGTTCATGCTCACTCATGATAATACTTTAGCCTTATTTCCATGCCTGACGTGCATGCCCAAACTCGACAACACAGCTGCAGGTAGAAACAGCGCTAATTGAGAAACTTTCAACCCCACTGTTTATACATTTTAATCTACCAGTCCTCTAAGTGTAAACCTTCATTACATTAGCTTCTTTCAAAGTCTACTCAGAGCAGCATAAAGAGCACAGGGTGTTTGTCTTGCATGGAAATCTAGGTGCGTTTACCTGCTGTCTAAAATAGGTATTTCTTTTCCACAGCACACAGATTTTTACGAGGCCTCGTTGCCAGTACTCTTGCATAGAAATGAGTGTATAATTCTCAAACAGAACATCACATACCCATTTCCACCTCTCATCTACCTGTGTGATTATGTGTGTGGCATTTGCCTAGCTTACCACGCCATCATCCAGCAGCAGAGACAGCGTCAAGTCGCCAGGAGTGTAATCTTTGATAAGCTCTGCTGACTTCCACACTTCTGCTGCATCTGGAAGCCATACACGGGCATACTGATGGACAGAGGGGAAACCGGGTTAGAGCCACCCAACCACAGCACTTAAGGCAACACAGTCTTTTGCTTAAATACAGCCAAACAGCAGTGACATGTACCTTACAAAAATGGCAGAAAAGCTAACGTGAACTTGAAGTCAGCAGACAGGAGTCATGCGTGTAATGTGGATGGATACGGGTTATTTGTAAGTGGTACACAGATCAAAAGAAATACGTCATGATTTTATTTCTTAAAGAAGTTATCCTGTAAACATCTATAAGTGAAGGAAAAGAGTTAACCACCGTTTTTGTTGCATATGACCGACTTAAAGTTTACGGACGTTAGCTTAAGAAAAACGTTGAATTAACCATGACAACCGACACAGACTAATTTAACGTTAATTCAGTTTACCTACCTTGGAGTAAAGTTCAGAGGCTGCCATCTCTTACAATTCGCTTTGTGAGCCCTCAGAAACTTTTTCTACCTACAGAAAGAGGAATTAACATTTTATTCCTCCGAGAGCACAAAACACGAACTTCTCTGAGGTCCTCCCCAGGACTCGCTGTGCTTAGCTAGGAGAACTCATTCCACTGCTCCTGTGCTGCTACCACAACAGTTGTCAGTCAGCTGCGCGTGCCCCGACACGTTGTGCTCTCGTGCATCGTGCGCCTCCCAGTGGCCAAAATGCGCAGCTGAGCCACCTGAGAAGGAGGCGTCGGAACAAATGGTGGAAGAAGCTATTTAGGCCATTTAGCTGTTTAAGTAAAATTACAAATGCAATACTGAAAATTCACTCCGTTACGTTTAAAAGCCATGTGTTTAAAATATTAACCAACTTTAGACAAAATACAAATGCCACACAATTAACATGCTCAAGCAAACATTTAAACAATAAAAGATATGTATTTTGAATATTGATTAAATTAAACAACTCAAGTATAATCAGAAAATGTATTTGCAGTAGGCTATGAAAAGTGAGACAAATGACAGCAGGAGGAATATGGGTCATGATACGTCATTAAATTACTCTTATTGAGAATCTCTGGCAATACCTCTATGAGGATTCAAGTCGGGAATTCAGTATTATTTCCTCCACAGTTGCAATACCTCCAGATTGAGACGCTATAGATATTGGACCCATCGGAAATAGTTTTTTACTAATCGCGTTTCATGAAACAATTTCCAGTATCAAACCTGAAAGAATACGAATTCCCATACCGGGAGTTGAACCCGGGCCGCCTGGGTGAAAACCAGGAATCCTAACCGCTAGACCATATGGGATATAGTTTGATGTTCTACAATTCATATTCAGGCAAAAATACATTTACATCAGACAATGCAATGTCTGATTCAGCCCGACCAGAGGGCTGAATTACAGGATGATTTTTATAATGGAATGATCTGCCTCTTATTTTCTGGATTCATTGATTGATTCTTTTAATCAATGAATCCATGAATGAATTTCTAAAAATAGTGAGAATCGCCCGTCACAATTACCCAGAGCTCCAAAGTCACACCTTCACAACGCTTGTTTTATTCCTTTTAGAGCTGGATAGACTAGAATAGTTAGAAGGCTAAGCAACTCTGTAAAAGGTTTGGCTGAGTGTGAAAAATGACCTAGATGGTTACCAGAACAGTCGCTGATTAGTTTTCTGTCAACCAACTCATATCAAATCACAACATCTTTTCAGATGTTTATTATACATGTATTGTTAGGAACTTTCAGCTATATAAAAAAAATTCTTTTTATAAGCTTAAAATATGTTTGCATGTAAAAAGTAACTACAGTAACTTACCTAAGCTCTCATTTAACTGCATAGCAGTCAAAAACGAGCCAAAAATATTTCCCTCTGACTTCTAGTAATAACCCATGACAACTTACATTTGAGAAACTTAAGTTAACACAACTTGCTACAATGCACATGAAAACATAGATTCTTATACTTGTGTTTGTGCTGTGTTTTACTTGGCAAGATAGGCTCTCCATGCAGGAGACTCTACAGCAGTAAATGGAGTAACCTACACAATAAAAATGAATAACTGTTGATGGCACAAGTTATATACTGCTGTATATGAGTGCACGCAATATGTTTATTTGACTTGTTTTCTATAATGTCATAATGGTTTAGTTTTAATTTAATTAAAGACATGCACTTATAAGATATTATGCAAAACTATTTTATTTACAAAACAAATGGCACAGTGTGACTGCACAGTGAATGCACATGCACACTCAAGACATGTCAAGGGAGTTTCTTTCCATAAAATTCAAAGTGTTTCCAGTCAGACAGTGACAGACATTTCAGGCAAAAATTCCCAACTAAGATTTTCACTGAGGGAGCAAATATTGCTCAAGAGGGTTCGTTACTGTTAAGGCCATTTTAGAAGTCAGGATGAGATGGAAGTCCTCGCAAACCAATGTCACTTAATGAATTAAAATGCTACTGCTATAAATGAATGTGATCTAATCTTTAGTGCTTTTAAAGCACAGAATTAAACAGTTTCACGGAGGGAGGAAGAGACATACAATCAAGGATTTTAAAAAAACACAGAAGAGGATTACTTCACATTTCACTATTTAAACAGACATGCCTCCATATGAGCAGGAGAATATGTAAAATAGTTTCAGACCAAAAGGCATATTTGTAAATTACAGTCCTACCTCACACAAACATTGTTGCAAACTTTAATAACATTTTCTTTATCTGTGGTCATTACTCTTCAGTATTTTAATCTCTTCAATATTAGTAATATGGTGAAACAAGATTTCTTTGTAGTGATGAAAACAGATCATCTATGCAGGCTCTTATAGCTGCTGTTTGACAGGCAATTGGCATGGAGGCATATATCTTAAAAGTGAAAAACATTTTGTCAAAACAAGATAACATCCATGTGTGAGAGACTTTTTAAAATCACCTGATGAAACATTTTCAGCTAATATTTGTTGGTTTTAACTCAACAATTGAGCGCATTAACAGTCAGCAATCTTTTTTCAATAATTTGACTTGGTACATACCTTGATCTTAGAGAAAACATACAAAGGTGAAAAAAAATAAACGTAAACAGCAGGTAGATGTGAGGTGGGGGTTGGAATGGTAACAAAAGTAAACATAAAACCATCAACCAGCCAGTTTGCTGGCCACAATTGAAGTCTTTCTCTGAGGCAGGTCCTGAGGTGTTGGGATGTGCCCACCTGTGATTTCCGTCTTCTCTGTTGGGGCCGATGGCAACTGTTTATTCTTCATTTTGGCCTTGGCCATATTGTAGTCACCAGAGTCAAAATACTTTTGCTGGAAAAAACATTTTAAAAAGACAGAGTGAGAATACTGTGAGACTGGTTATGTTTAGATTGCTTGCTAGCCAACCTTTAGTGTTTAACGCACCCCCCTCTGGAGTCTTTTCCTAAGAAGGTCTGAGCCTCCAGGCTTGGTTCCAAGGTTGGGATACCTGGCCTTCAGTTTGGCCTCTTCTGCTTTCTCAGGACTGATTACTTTGTCCTCCATTTCCTGATGAAAGAACACGCAGTGTATGAATAGTAACCGTGCCATTCAACTGACTTGATAAGTAGTTTCATAAAGGGCGCATATGTCATCAGATTAACTAAACTGCAATGTAACATTCTGACAGCAGAAGCTAGCATGGCTACCTTTAATGCTATATAATAAACAGGCCATGAGGAAAAGAAACGCTGGTGTTTGCACTAGCATTCATTTTCCCCTTAGCATGTTTAGCTACAGCATTGATCAGTGTTAGTTAAGCCTCAATTTAGTGACAGGGGACTGCGGCAATATGCTTGTTGGCCCCAAAACAGCAGGTGTTGTGTTTTGCTAAACCATCAACCGCTGCTAACTAATTAGCTAGTAGCTTGGCGGTAGCATCGTTGAATACACTAGCAAAGAGTGGAGTGCTAGCTACTGGCTAACCAGCTCGCTGCTAGCCGTCTGCTAATTTACCACAGTCGACTTGCTAGCATCATCGGCTAAGTAGCGTTAGTAAAATCTGCAGTTCGTGATTAAGGCTTACCTGCTGTTCTTCACAACCCCTCGTTCCCTCAACCTCCTCGGACATTGTTGTACTGAATCCCTGCCCTGCTCACAAAACTGGATCTAACCGTCCAACCTGCTCTCCTGGAAGATTAAAGGTGGTACTGGCAGTGACAAGGCGGGCGAGGGCAGCAACAGCCTGTTCAGAAACAGGCCGTTATAATCGATACCAGAGACGCAAATTCCCATCTGCATCTCTGTTATCGATTCACCAGGCAAAGAGACTAGTCGTAAAAAAATTAAAGTGTAAAGCGTCCGGCTTATGCTTGACAAAAGTAGGCCTACTCGTATCACATATATCATTTTATTAAAATGTCATATAAATCATATTGTTGTTGTTCTCTTTCTTCTTGTTTTATAATCATTTCAAGTCAAGTTTTGCAACATCTGAATCTAAAAAACTAATTTACTCACTTGCTTCTCTAAATTCCGGCCCATTATGACATTATTATGATGAAACTGTTGCCCTACTTGTATGCTGCATTTGATTTAAGTCATAAATGCTATCCAAAATTTTTTTATTTTAAGATTTTTTTTGGTTGTTATTTACTACATTTTTCAAGCAGCTATTTAGTGACTCTGGGGTAACAAATGTTTTTTTTATGCAAAATGTATAATTAGATTGTGAAATATCAAGAGGCCCAGAAGATGTATGTAAATCATTACTTAAAAAAGCACCAGCAAAAATAATAATATTTAACCTTAAAGAATGGTTAGTATTAACAATTAAATATACTTGAAGAATCAAACTAAAAGCCCTCAATGCTGCATTAACATAAAAGAAGCATTTCAATGCTGTCGCTGCTCAATATGGAGCAATTTAAGTGTATTTTGTAGAAGTTTAATCTATAACATTTCATCATAGTTTATATGGTATATATTGTTTGTCACCAAATTACCAAATATATTAAAATTCTTATGCTTACAATTGTAGTATTTGAGTAAGGTTACTACTTATAGTAGAACACATTTAAACACTTCTAGTCCGAACAACTATTAAGTTATTCAGTGTAACATTTTCATTAAAATCAATGTTAAAAAATAGTCTCTATTGCCACTAATATCAAAATGAACTTTTTTATTGTTATAAAAATGGCACCACAGTACATTTATTAACTTAATCCTTTTCTTGTTACAAACCAAATCCAGATAATTTGGTTAAATCCAAAAGCTCCCAAAATAAAAAAATAACTGATGATAGATGGAAAATTGTGGAATGGTGTTACTGTATCAGTAGTCAAGGTGACATAAGTTCAAACTTGTGCTTCCTTTTTGACTTACAAAGGGGTCTTAACGTAGGCATAGCATATGTAAAATTACATAACAATGAAACATAAAGCTGCATAATTACATTTTTTTTAACTTAGTCAATTCAACAAAATAATTCAACATTCATGCAAAACAATGTACCTGGAAATTGTCAAAAACAATACAGCAAGTAATGACTTAACTAAAACTGTATGCCTAATTCTAAAGCATCATCCTTTCTCTTAAACGAATACGGAATGGATTCAGTCATTTACACACATGCAGGTGCGCACGCTCACACACTCACACTCACTCACACACACACACACACACAGACACACACACACATAAGGCACTGTGACTCTGAGGCAGCACTGTGTTCTAAGCAAAAGACTCATCGATATGACAGTTAATCATTCACACTTGATAACAGTGATGAAAGACGTACTAGAACAGTTGAGCCACTAATGAAGAGTTACTGTAGTTTAAACAGCAACAGGGTCGACACTCAGAAACATAAACGTAGACAGTTTACAGACAGAAAATGTGGAAACAAACATCATTTGTCAAAAAAAAAAAGCTGGAAACCTAGTTTTCATCCCAGATTATGGTCCATGTCGTCAAACTGAAGGAGTAAAGTCACTTTTTGTGTCTATTCTGTCGCATCTCTCATTGCTTTTTTCCCCATTCCTTGGCTGATATGTTGTAGCCACTCCTTTAACATCTGAAAGCTTGGTCGGGCAGCAGGATCCAGGTTCCAGCATTGTTTCATGATGTTATACACCACTTCAGGACAGCCATCTGGACAGTCCATCTTGTATCCTTTCTCCACCCGAGGCACAACGTCTTTTAATGGCTACGGAGTGAAAAAGAGCAAAGTTATTGGCACAAAAAAAGGTTCATTAATTCTTGCATTCTGTGTCACAGGAATAATGATTTGAGGCAAGACATGCACACAATGAAGAACACAGTATGAACAGTTAAGTCCTTTTTGTGATAGAAAAACTTCATTTCTGCTTTTCAAATTTTTGATGTGGAGGAATGAAGTATAAATTTTTTTTCTACCTGTTACTAAATTTTAGCATGTACATTAGGTCAAAATACATAATTACAATACGATGTACATACTGTACATCATAATATTCTTTAAGTCACAATAACATACCAAGACGGTACTTCTTAGCATGATAACTATACATTCTTACGCATTACTGCAACAGGAAAGAGTTGAGATTATATATGCATTGCTGACTAATCTTCCTTTTAAATCATACACCTAATTCCTCCTTAATATTTTCTGCAATCCTCTTTCCAAAAAGATTTTGATACTTACAATTCTCGGGTAAGGCACTCGGCCAAAGGAATAAATCTCCCAAAGCAAAATACCGTAGCTCCAAACGTCTGATTTAGTGGAAAATTTCTACAGGGAAACAGAAAGACGTAAGAGTTAGAGTTTGTGTCAATCAGTAGGAGTTAACACTGCTTAACAAGGCAGCAGCCTCTGTAAATAAACAGTGTACCTTTTCTCTTAGGGCCTCAGGTGCTGTCCACTTCACAGGCAACTTAGCAGTATCCTGAGTGGACGAAGCCTCCTTGGTCAGACCGAAGTCACTGACTTTGGCTATGTTTTCATCTGACACAAGAACATTTCGAGCTGCTAAGTCTCGGTGGACGAAATTGTTGGTCTCCAGGTATGCCATGGCTTCACATACATTTCTGTAATAGTTCAGAAAAGAGAGTTTACAAGTTGAATGACATTTTTTCCTTGGGTTCAGAAACACAGAAAGAAAACACTTTCAAATGACCCATCAAAACATGAACAATCTCAAAGGACACACTGAGTAGTTTTCTTACAAAAAAGCATGGTTTTGTTTGAATATTTTGTCGCCTAAAATGTTTTGTGAACCTTTCTTTTTCTTTTGTCTGCTTGTTGCTGTTTTTTCAGATCATACCTTTCACAGAGTACCAATCCATGGAATTACATTAAAAAGAAGAGACATTACACTCTCTTTCTGTCCTATTCATTCTGTAATGCTGGTAAGTTTTTATAGACCTATGTGTGAGTAGCATTTAAAACACATCAAATAATTTGCAGGCCCAGGCAGCAACTGCCCAAGATGTCTCCCCCAAAAAAAGTAAAAGTTAATATTTTAAAGTCTAAACCTATAAAAAAAAAAAGTTGCCTATTTGGGCAAATTTCAAAATTTGTAAGTCCTGCTGTGTATTCCGTAATATTCTAAAAAAAGAAACACATTGTATTTCCCCCTTCAACTGTGACCACAGTTACACTTCACACTCACTGGCATTTGTATACTGGGAGAGTTAATAAAGTAAAAAGACATTTCAGGAATCTACTCATCGCAACTTTACTCCACAGCACCCCTAGTGGTCAAAAACCCCACAATTGAATACAGCATAAATATAAGTACTGCAGTCATACGCACAGTGCAAAATGAAGGAGCGCCTCTCCACCAAGTACTGTTCGACCTCTGGAACGTAAGTAATCAACCAAACATCCCTGAAAAAAGAAACAAATAAACATACAAACATGACATCTGTGCAACACCACTGTGCATGTTGACAAACGATCAGAAAGTCAGTCTGACGCGTACCTTGGCCATGTACTCAGTAACTATATAGAGGGTGCCGTTCTCTTCCACAATCACTCCGAGCAGCTGCACCAGGTTATCGTGCCGTAGTTGGCTGAGGAAGGTAAGAAGCACACAGACATTTATAAGATTCACACATTACTCCTTTATCTACGTTTCCAATAAAACACAAATATGTCATTTTTCTTACGTCATGACAGAAGCCTCTGCAATAAAGGCCTGTGCTGTAGCATCATTTTTTATGCACTTCACAGCTACTTTAGTCCCTCTGTACTCTCCGACCTTGACATCTGGAATGATCACAAACAATATCAATAAGCAAACAAGCAGATTTAAAAAAAGCATTCACTGTGTAAGACACTGTGCTGACGAATAAACAAAATTTTAGCAGGACTGACACATACATGGGTTTATTATAGTTTGTTTGTTGTATCTGCAAAGAAATAATACCAGTTGCTGTTCTGTTAACTCACATTTAACAGTGTGTCAGTCATGTATCATTAATCCCTGTTCACATGTTCATGTAACATGTTCATACTCTGCCACATGCAATGAAAATACGATTGGACTACACGGCTTAAACTGACAAATGTGGACCTGAAGCTACTTGCCTCCAAACTCTCCTTTTCCAATAACCTGCTGCAGCTTGAGTTCATTTCTGTTCAACGACCAGCCACCTGTTGGTCATTTAAAGAGGAAACAACATGCAGCTGAAACACAACAGACCTTTGCACACTTCTCATAAGCAAAAAAGGCATATAATGATGTGGTCGCATAAATTGTGAAGGCGTAACAAACTGAGACTCACTCCTGGAAAACTCATCCTGTGCGGCCACCGTCCCCTCCTCCACCTTTGGCTTTATTAGTTTGGTGCACAGTCCGTCTGCATCTTTGGTGTAGTGCTACAAACAAAGCAACAACAAAAAAATTACCCAAGAGTAAAAATTCTTTTAAAAAAAGGAATCAACATTATCGCAGCACTTTAGGGGATCTCCAAAGCTTGTTTGAATTTATAAAAACAAAGTTTGTGAGGGCACAGGAAAACACCACAGCTGCTTTCAGTATGACACCTGACTAAATAACTTGCCAGGTACCCTTCACCTGTACAGAAACAGGTGGGTTATGTTCAGGGTTCTGGGTTGACTGTTTTTCTTATTCTCTGATGATCTGTTGTTTTGTTGCTGCTTGTACTCTCTTTACCATCTTAACTTGTAGTTTTTAAATGACAGGAAATATGTATTTATTTTACTTTATTGAAAATTTAAGCATAGAATGATACCAACTGTCCTGACACCAGCAGTGCTTCATCATAATAGATATGACAAGAAAATAACATCAGTACCTCAGTATGACCAACAGAGGGCTGTATAGTCAAATTAGCAAAAGATGACTGATATGTTTTCCCCTTAATAAGTCATGCTGAACAAACTCATCCTCATCTATAGAATAAATAGTCTGCTTTAGTTAAAAATAAGATTAGACATGTTATACAGGAAAAGGAGACATTTTGAGAGTAAGAGGCCTGTTTTTTTTTAAGTTAAGAACTCTGAACCCAAGCATACTGTTCACTCTTCCTCTTTGACACTTCCTGTTCATTATTTGTTCCAGGAACTCTTTGTGGTCTTTGTGGTGGCACAAAGACACGCTGACTCTTAAACAGGAAAATACAACATACATACAGTAGACAAAAGCTCTATATAGCACCAGAACAAACCTCAAAGCATCTTAATATATTTAAACAAAACCCTATCTTTATTGCTCACCTCAACCAGTTGCATGAGGTTTTCAAAGTACTCCTCCTCATCGATGGTGAGCTTGCCGTTGTGGTAGATGATGCGATAGTGCTCCACCTTACCATCGCAGCTCACACACAGGGTGTAGTCGCCAGGGAAGTTGGTACTCTCACGCACCAAAAACAGGCCTGTTTCAGGAGGGTGAAGCAGCCGCTCCGCCTGATCCCGTGTTATCTTCCCGTGGAACCATCTGGAAATAAAAGAAACAAAGGTAACAGTGCATCCAAAGAGGACAGAGACCACCACAACACTGTCAGCAGCACTAATCATATTACTGTGAGTCCAAAAACATTCAAATGTAGCCTAAAACAACAATAACCCTGCAAAAAATTCCTAATTTAACGACGTTTACAAGTCTTCAGTTTTTGTTAAAATGGTTTAAGTGGTTTTAATGATATGATTAACAATAAAAAAACCCTGCTTTATAAATAAATTTAAATAAAATAAATTATAATAAATTATAAATTTATCAAGAGCCTTTAATACACATATTTTCCTTTATTTTACAAAGAATATCCTTTGTCAGCATTTGAAGGATTGCTCTGGCTGTTTTAATAGCTATTTATCAGACTGACATCAGTGTGTAAAAGCAGAGGGTTTTTGCTGGTTAAAAAATAAATACAGCGAGAATGAGTTTCTGAATTTCCTTTATTAGCCGTTTGGAAATTTTACCCCTCCTTTTTTTTGTTTTTTCTTTCAACCACACTTTAAAATATAATATCTAACCTTAAATAGACCCGTAATGCAAATAAATCAAATGCTGCTGTAGCGATCCAAATGTGTTGATTCCAGTAGTTTGCCTATCAGTGTTATTATTGAAAGGGTCACAGACTGTACAGAAAATTCATTTGCATCTCTCTCCATGACAAAGTTATATTTAAATATCACAAAGAAAACCTTGTTGGAAAGCTGAGACAAAGTTGTTTTTTACAGAAACAGAGGCAGCTTCCCTCTGAGTTATAGGAAGAGGCTTGTGGAAGCACTTTTCCTTTCTGTTGTTAATGGATTTAATGTTACAGACAGAAAGCTGCATCCACTCAGAGGCCACTAGACCGCCTTTTAAAAAATTCAACTAACTGAAATAAAAATTTTGAAAATAAAAGAGATGACAAGAAGTTGGTTGACAAGAGTTTGTTTTCTTTAATGTTACTTTTCGGTTTAATTGTAATTAAGATATTAAAAGCTAAGCTACACTATCCAATATGCATAAATAATACATTATATGTCAACATACATAAATACACAGAAATACTAACTGATGATTCAGGATTAACGTTAGATAAATTGGGCTAAGATTGTGGTTCTCAATCTGCAGGACTGCTGCAGTCACTGCTGGGGAAAATATGGAGCCAATCTAAGTTGAATTAATACTATTTTTGATGGGAAATTAAACAAAAAAGAGTTTGCTAATATGAATGTGCTGACCTTTATTTCACTTAATTATTATTATAATGATAAAAAATTAGTAGTAGTTGAACTTTTTGTGGCCTTTAAAGGGGAGCATACAGGATATATATACTGGAAAAGTTTAAGTAGTTGAGTGCTGAGTAGCTCAAGTGAGGCTTTTATATCTTTTTAATGTATATATTTAGTAATATCACATATCTCATTACCTTCCTTTGTGTTTTTTTTTTACACTGTTTTTTGGTCTGCATAGGTTTGTCAACATGATGTCATACAGGACAGAATTCTCTAAAAATAAACCTGTCACTCACGCACATGTGCACATGCGTGCATACAGACACCCGTCATGTGGACAAAAGGGGAGATTCTGGTGATTACTGAGAAGAAACAACAGGAAACTGTGCATAGCTGGAAACAGACACAAGTGCACTGCAATTACAACACAGCCCCAGCCAACTGTGGTCTCCATTCACATAAATACAGCGTCACTGCCATGAAAAACGGGCCCTCTGCCTACAGCGACCACACAGCCACACAGAAGAGGACGAGTTTGAGCTATTTTAGCCATCTCTGCAGACCAAGCAGTTGGTATGGTGGCAAACTTTGAGGTACAGACAGCAGATAAATAAATGTATGTTTTCTTTGAAAGCAAAAAGATAACAAAGAGAACTGAATAAACCATGATAATCTGTGTACTCACGGCATTAGACTCAGCTTGCCTGCAGATTTTACACCTTCCCTTTTCTGAACATAGTTGGCTGGAATTGTTCCCTCACAACCTGCAGCATTTTTAGCTTTGTACCAGTTTGGATCCTGAAACACAAAATGTATATATTTTTTAAATATCTGCAGACAATAAGTTGCAGGCAAATTCATATATTGCACAAGAATTCACAATCAAACTCTTCACAACAATATAAGAAAAGCCAGAAAAGTAGCATATGAAAAATTACCTTTGTGACGACAATTATCGTCAACAGGTCTCCTTTATTAAAGGGCAGGTCCTGTTCTGATGTGCCCTTGAAGTTGTACCTGGCCACACACTCTGTGCCCTGTGGCCACGGAGTCTATGGGGAAAATGAGCAGTTTGCTATTAACTCAAAACAATTTATTTCATCACACATGTCTTGTTATGCATCTGTGTTCGCACTCCAGAGGCCTGTTTTACCTGGATCTCTGTCATGGTGAGGCGGTTCAGTCCTCTCACAGGAGATGTTTTCTAGCTGCTATCATTAGAGCTGGTAAACATACACACACACCTACAGTACCTATCAAGAGAGACAGAATTTCGTCAGTGTTGACGCCCCTGCTTCAGAAGCATTCACCTCACCACACACACACACATTCTCAGGAAGTATTGAATATGTGGTTTTTCAGTGCAAGGGGGAGACATTTTAATTCATACAAGTTTGTGACAGTCAGAGCGCTCTAGAGATGCATCAGATCAGACAGTGTCAGTAAAAATAACTCACTGATACAGAAAGCAGAACTACCAAGTCTTCTTTTTTTAAATCACACTTTCACAACTGGGGCAGAATGTTTCCATGACGTAGGGTAATAAATAGTATGCACAGAGAGACGAAGTGTCAGTATGCTGATGAGCCAATAACACAAATGAAAAACTACGAAATAAACTTCTATTTACTTCTTAAGTTATATTCAAGCTGGTGAATGAAAAGTACTTTGTATTCCATATTGTAACTCCGGTTTTTCCGATTTTGACCAAAAATGGACACATGCTGGCTCTCCAGCTAAAAAGCCTCAATGACTGGGCCTTGTAGGAATCAAGATAGCTCTCTTCAACGCTGGAATGCAAACTTGTGGTGAGATGTGACCAGGCCCACAGGACTCATCCAGCCCAGCGTCTCTTTACGTCAGTGAAGCAGCAGCTCCGACATTAACCTCAGGGCCCCGAGTCACCCAGGACAGTGTTTCCATGATACACAAACAACAAATTAGAGCTGAGGTGTTGCAGTCAACTGATGGCCTGCAGATTAGGTCATGCTCAACGCCTCCCCCCCCTCGCTCTCCTCCCTGAAAAACCCACTTCCTCTCTTCCTGTGTCAGTTCCCATGGAGAAGTGGCGAGGCTCAGTGGTCAGAGCTCAGGGAAAATCCTGGCTTCGATGGATCTGTCACTGTACATGAGGTCACATCCTCTGACATGTCCACTACTATGACATGGACTTCCTGTACAAAAGCCCAGATTAAGAAAGATCCAACATCAGGGGTGAGGAAACATGAATTTCATGTGCAGATCCTCTGCCGATATCACTTTCTCCTTTTAAAAGCATGTGTCTTGTTCAGTTTTGAGCACAGTATTACAGGCTCTGTAGAAAACACATTTCAATAAATAACCGACCTCTTAAAATTCTCATGCGTCTCCGAGAGGACTGTCCTCGCTCAGTAAGATGAGAATGTGGCGGATGTCGTCCCCAGTGGAGCGCTGCAGCTGTCTTTCTGCATCGAGGGACAAAACTATCTGGACACATTTCCCACGCCTACCAAACCAGCAGGGACACCCGCATTTTGCCTTTTTCTACATTACACTTTGACATTTCAAACTGTGCAGAAAGTCAAAACAGGAAAATAAGATTAAAATTCTATAACCATGCGAGCGGCTCTTTGAGGCCCTAAGGCTCGTTGTAAAGAAAAGCACATTTATTTCCCCCAGTAATCACTCATCACAGGTTTGACTGTCATCAACAGATCAACCAGGGCAACTTTTACCTCTCTAATCAAATTGTATACCTATTTTAGAGGCCTGGAAGGCTAACAAATAACATAAATTGTGTAAAAGAAACATTTTTCAAATTTTGTCACGTATCATGTCTTTGCCGTTTAGACAGATCTTTTGACCCTTTCAGAGGATCCCAACCCACAGCAGGAACTACTGCACCAGATAAAAAGCACTGGTGTATAGAAAAAAGTGCATTAACCTGATTACCGTACCTAAGTAAAATTTTTAGGTTTTTATACTCAACCTGAAGATACATTTAATTAGTGTCTGTGGTAAAGTAGTTATTTTGAGGACGAAGACTATGAAACATGAGCATACAAACTAAAATGTATAGTTATACTTTAAATTGAGCCACCCAACAGCTTTAAAGCAGGTAAACTAGCTTTACCACAGCTAGTTACAACATAACTGTTACTGCATCATTATTAATAACTTACATATATAATTTGTAACAACAACAGAGCCCACTTTAACCTTTAGAGTATTTTTAATTTTATACTTTATGTACATTTTCTTGATACTAGTTTTACTTGTAAATAATTTTTATTGTAATAAAGCATTTTTAAACTGTGGCAATGATTCTTTTAAATAACGCTTTATCCAGAATTGATAAAAAATCAGAAGATCATAAAAGTTTTAAAAGACTGAGAGAGTCCGCTTCCAATGGAATGGTGCCCTATTCAAGAAAGTTCACTTTAGATCACAAATGTCAACCTCCTGGTGGCACTAGAGGTTATGTCAGAGGATCAAGAAAGGTCGTAGGATTAATCCTTTGTTGGCCACAAACATCCATACAAAATTTTGTAGCAATCCATCCATCAGTTTTTGAGATATTTCAGTGGTGGGCTGATCGATCTTGCAATCTCCGGAGCCACGCTGCTTGTGTGGCTCAAACCGTCAGCGAGAAGTCTGATTGTTTAACTAACAACTCAGTATGTGTTAGTACAAACCTGAAGTAGGAAGTCAGGCACATGGTGCTCTGAAAACAGCAATAATTTCAGGAAATAGTTGACTGTACCAAGCTATCACTGGCTCAACAGAGCCAAGGCTGATACACAACAACAGCATGTTTTAATTCATCTCTTTCGGGACAGTGAACGCGTCTCGGGCCTCCAGCAGCCGAGTGAAAAGGACAGAGCTCAGTCTGTCGTGGTGTCATTGCCATTTCCTGAGAGCTCTACATGGAACCACAGCTTGCTCTTTTCAAGAAGAGGACAAAGCTGTCATTGTCCAGCTTCCACTGACCCCTGAGCTTCTACTGACCCCTGTCTCATCGGGGAGTCCATCATCATCATCGTTCCGTCCAGTTCGCTGCTTTTAAGGGCAGCAGCGCTTCACTTCTGCAGGTCTGGAGATACAACTTCTACTTCACATTTTAGTCTACAAGTACTATTAATGTGTGTCTACTTGTGAATTCTGCTGCAAGCATTGAAGAAAAATGAAATCCCATAATAGAAGCAGAGATGGTGGAGTGATGTTTGCTGTAAAAGAAGTAATGTGTGACATAAGCTGCTGAAAGCAACAGGAAACAAGCAAAGTAAGTGACTGATCATGACTGGAGTCAAAAGAGCAAACACTTCTTCCAAATTTAGCGAGTAACTGATAAACAGAGGTGACATGTCTCTTCACACAAAGCTCACAAAGCTATTACAGTCCGATTTCTATACATTCAGCGTATCGATCCTATAGCATAAACCAAACCGGTTGAACAACATTTCACTCTTGTCTTATGTCAGTGAGTCGTAGTCTAAACTGTACAAATCAGTAGCCTGACTGCACGAAGCAAGACAGGACAGGAATGTAGAAACATCTTCTTTGGTCTTGTTCGAATCTGCCACTCCCTCGTCTATCTGCAGACACAATCAGAGGTGAAACCACCGATCTAGGCTAGATGTTGCAAAAGCAGCTCTGATAAAAGGGGGGGGGGGGGTGTAAAAAGTTCTGATCAATAGATTTGCAAATTTGTAGCACAAAAATTGTATCACACATTAAGTGAAACCAGTCAAAGTACCTTGAACAAGCATTTCCATTTCGTGCTACTTTTTACCTCCAACCTCTGCATTTCTGAGGAAATTCTCTACTTCTTGCTAAACGGTATATTCATTTGCATTTCAGGTTAACATTCTACGATATAAAAATGTTAAAGGAATTTGTAAAATAAATTGTTGTGTTACCAAACCAAATTAGTAGCTGCTGCCTCAGCGCTTCTTGTCACATTTCACATGTCAGCGTTGTCATTATTTCCATGACAGAGACCCAAAGATGAGAGAGGAGGCCAAAAACATGAAAATATGTTTTGTTTTCCTCTGTCATACTGCATCAATCATCTCACGACCTCTCTTGCTACCTTTAAAGGAATCTGACCCTTAGGTTTAAAACTACCAGATAAACTACCTAATAAAACACGAAAGTGCTTAAAACTAGTTCCTCTTCAAACAGTTTCAATAGTAAAAAATATGCTCATACAATGATGCATCTAACAGTTTATCATGCAACAATATATCAGTCAAAACAAGTACTTTTACTCTTTATACTTAAAGCATATTTGCTGGTAATTCCTCTGTGTATTTACCTATACAATTTTGATTACAGGACTTCAACTTTTAAGTTAGTATTTTTACTTTTTGTACAGGTACTTTATCTTAAGTGAGCATCTTGCTTCCACCACTTGACGTCCTGTAGTAAAACCGTCTTTATGAGCATCATGTCCGTGTTATTAGCTGTGCATAGCCCTCTTCTATGTGCAGCAGGAGGCCTGGGTAATCTGCCCTCATCCTGGCCGTCCACCTTCAGGATGATGCTTTGATGCTGCTGCCTTGTTATCATCACCATTACAGCAGCAGGGTAGCAGGGCCAAGAGACAGGGAAACAATCAATCCTGTCCATATCCACTGAGCTTTAATTTGGCAGAAATATAAACCAACACACTGAGCGGTGAGAAACAAGAAAAACGTACAGACAGAAAAAAAACAGCCCATGCAACAGATCAGCCAGCTGGGTCTGACAGCCTGCAGATGTTCCTAAAGAGCCTCAAAGGAGGAAATCACCTCTGCCTCCGGGACAACAGCTGGACTCCGGTGCAGCAGCAGCAACGCTCTCTGAAACAACTGTGTGTCGGATGTGAGGGCGGAAGCACGAGCTCAGCTGTAGGCCCTGCAGTAAAAGCTGTCATTTTATCACTTTAATGACTGTCAGTTTTGCCTGTATGATAATACAAGGCATAAACGCAAATGAAAGAGTAAACAGCAAACAACACTGTTACTTATAAATAAAACAAAAAGCTTACACTGGAGAACAAGATTGCTTCAGGGTATCAGGAAGAGAGAAAAAAAAGAAACACTGATCGTAAGTCAAGGGAAACCCCCTTTAAATTGGTATCTTGAAAATATGGTGAACTTTGCATTTTGCAACTATTCAAAGTTCAAACCACACAATGTGGATTATGACACTGTGGATAGTTTATGATTTTACAAATTCATCAAAAAAAGCCCCATGAAAGGCAATGCTGACATGCCTGTGCAGAGGAACGGACACTTTCGCACTGTGCACGCCATGCATTGCAATGCTGCTCTGCTGCAGCCATGCATGACACATTACAGGGTAGCAGCTTCACTTCTCTGTGGTTTCATGAGCTCTCTTCATTTCGTTTCACCAGCTTAATCCTCCTTTACAGCTCTGTCACACTCTAAAAGAAGAATCCTTCACACAACAGGCCCCAAGGCCAAGCCAGCACCAAACCAGAAAAAGAGAGTCAGAAAAGTTGCTGACCTTTGAGAAAATTCCTGTCTCAGCAGGGCCAGCATCACCCCGAAACAGACCAAAGAGGTCCTCAGTTCCTCTCTCTGACAAATGCCTCTTTCAGGGAACTTTTGTTTTTCTGTATGCTCATTGCCATTGAATGCATTGGTGGCTTTTCCAAATTTTTGATTGATTGTTTCCTGAGGATGACAGACTGCATGAAAAAGGGCAGCACCAAACTGTGAAGCAGCACACTTAACAATAATCCTTTGCTTAAGTGTCCCAATTCTGCAACCGCAGCAGCCAGCTCTGCAAAGTCAATTCAGCTTCAGAAACACAAGTCAAAGATCTCAGGCTCTGATAGTTGTAATGCATGCTCACCATCTCAGCAGAGCACTATGAGCATTATCTTTAACATTATCTCCCATAGTGTGACTGTAATGTTGAGAGCTGCATGATGCAACTTCTGCACCCCAAAAGTCAGAGGAAGAGGCAAACGTTTCAGGGTGGAAGGTGTCGAAAAACTCAGTATTGTTGCATAATAGTGAAGTCTTATTTTTGTTTTATTGTAAAAAACTGCATTCATGTAAAAGGCAGAAAGGCTGAACGCATCTACTACCTTTCCAAGTGAGCTGCATCTCTAAAAAAGAAAAAAAAAAAGTCCAGTTCAAAATTAAAATCCTACCTTTTTGCAGGCAAAACGGGAGATTTGAGACAACAACAACAACAGGTGATTAAAGCCCAAAGTCCGTTTTCATCCGGGCGACAGCAGACAAACTCCCATTCACGAAATCAACAACAGACAGTTGATGCCGGAGCGCAAAACACATCAAGTCCTGACGAGGAAGTGAAATCTGTCTCAGGTGACCTGAAACTTCAGCAGCCCCAAAGTCCCTCAATAAAACCAGCCGACACTGTTGTCGGTGCGTCTTCTGTCAACATAATCTTGGAAAAAAAAAAAAAAAAACATGATATGCTGGAGAAAAAAAAATGAAGTTCAATACGAACTTTTCGCTGCGGGGATGACGGTCCGCCGGCGGAAAAAGGTAAAGTGAGTCAGAAAAACGTCATAAATGGACAAAAAGTTGCAGCGATGAAATAACGTTGATGCAATTCAGACTAATCCGAGTGAACTTCAGTCTGCCCCACTCCCTTTCCCCGTCTGAAATGTTCAAGTTTTTTTGCCCCACCTTGATTTTGCAGTGCACATGCGCGTTAATGGTGAACTCGTAGGGCTAAAAATGGATCACATAGTCTATTTGAGTCAAGTTGGTGAAGAAATGTGCTCATCGATTTATAAAAGGACACAAGTCCAGAAATAATAAACAAAACAAAACAAAACAAAACAAAATAATGGTGAAAGTGTTTTATTGTTTCAATCTGCAGACATGACACAAGAGGAACTGCACAATATTTACGAGAACATTGACAGTGAACCTCCCAAAAAAGGAAACTCCTTGTCCTGTCTAGACTAAACCTCCCAGCGGCTATTTAATGCGATTTTTATGAACTGCAAACTGATCTTGCATGGTAGATCTTTACATTTTAAAACTCGTTAACTGAGTCTTAAGAGATCTGCATGTAAACAAATTTTACTTTCAAAAATTCTCATCAAAACCCATACGACCACATGTTTCTGCCGCTTGACATTTCGCGGTGAAATAATACTCAACTTTGAGGAAATAGTCCTCAGTACAAAACGCTGCAGTGACAGGAGGGAAGAGTTTAGATTCATGGCCCCCTGGCGGCCAAAGAGAGACACTGTTCATTTTACATGCGCTCTCAGTAACACTGGTCGGTGTTTTAAAGCCAGACTTGTCTCAACAGATGAGACATAACACATCAGGCAGGAGGAATGTTGGAGGAAGGACAAAACCTTTGTAGGTGAAAACTGCTTTCACTAAATCTGCTTATCAAGCCTGTGCAGACTAATGTGCACCGAGAGTGAAAACAACAAATATAACACAAGGGTCTTTAATCCTCCTGAAATGTAAACACATTCATGTTTGGTGACAAAATCACAACAAAAGCTGTCTGCAAGATGATGATTTGTAACATCTGCAACCGTGAGCTGCTTCAGTTCAGCCTTTTATAGACAACACTGACCTCAATGACACATTCCTGATTATTTAAGGACATGCTGTGCGTACACATGTCCGTTCTGCACACATTTCAAATTTTGAATTTCAGGAAATCTTATTGGACAAGTAAAAGGTTTGACATTAGAGATGCCTACGACTCCTCTGTCAAAAGCCTCCATATGCACAAAAAAAAAAGCAGCTTTCATGAATTATATTTCACAGTCGAAACAAGCAATCAACAATTTCTCATCACAAAGACCCACTCTGATTGGTCAAAGAGGGCACTGTGTGGTAGGACAGGATGTTACATCTTAAACTATGTGGGTTCAGACTGAGACGATTAAACCAACACTGCATTTCAGTCCCACATGAGAGCACTTGTTCTTTTCAAACTGCAACTTGTTCTGTGAACCAACACAACTTTGAGGCTGATGATGACGATGTTTGATACACACAGATGATTTTGACCCCCAGGCATCCACTGGCATTTATTCATTTCCATTCAACGTAAAAATCAACTAAAAACCCCCTGAAACTTAAGATCATCACAGACAACGTCAAGTACACATTGGTTTTGTCAGCGTGGAACAGTGCAGACTTTTGAAAGCCACGTTAACACACAACAGTAACAAAAAACTGACACAAACTTGATGTTAGCTGTGATGGATTCAGCAATGTAACAGGATCTAAAGAGTCAACTAATTGACTTCATATTGTACAGCAATTACTGGAAACCAAGAGAGAAATAATAACAAAAAATTAGAACTGT
This sequence comes from Acanthurus leucopareius, assembly GCA_029814765.1. Lineage (NCBI taxonomy): Eukaryota > Metazoa > Chordata > Actinopteri > Acanthuriformes > Acanthuridae > Acanthurus > Acanthurus leucopareius. Next base: position 16,973,881 of record JAQMCX010000050.1, on the reverse strand, counting down.
GGTCTGTATTTCAAACAGATCAGCAAAAATGTTAAACATACATGATTTGAGGTTAAGAAACGGAAACTTACAAACACTCTGGTGGTCCATTACCTGAAAAAATAGAGTAATATGAAACCAGAACATCCAGCTTCTGCTTTAAAAGAGAAGCTCATTTTAAATCACACTGACATCGGTGGCAACCCTGATAACTATAAATACCACCATTCAACTGAGCCTTTCCTCAACAACAGAGAGCAGTCATGCTACTTGTGTCATGGTTTTAGAGAACATGATTTATGTCATTGTTTATTCAATTGTTTTTTCTAGAAACCTTTGATGAAAAACATTTCTTGCAAGTCCTGTATGTCTCTGTACAGAACTCCATTCCACAGGAATAGTCTTAGAAGTTTTTGTACACGCCCCCTTTCAAAAACTGGTATGATGACGCAAGCATCTGCACAGCCACATTTGTAGTTTTACATGGGAGCTGTATTTTTTTTTGATGCTTACAAAGCAATGATTGTGCCACTTTAACTTCACAAGTTTTCAATATCTTTAACCTCAACCTCTGAAGCAGATGCAAACCTCTCTTAAAATACAGACTGTAAACCTCAGAAACACGATTAAATGAGAAAGTGCACTGAGTTACAGAAGCTAGAGGAACAGAGACTTGACAGGAGGTGATGTCATGACTTAACTCTCGGTATTGTACCAACATTTTCTTAGCAAACTCTTTTTTTCTTTGAAAAGGGAAGATTGCAAGAGGCTTTGCATGCTGTGTTACATCACAGCTTAATTTAACTTTGACAAACAAAACTGCTGATATGTGGATTCTCTCCAGGAGCTGCCTTTCTTAACACTAAAGTTTGAAAACAAAGAATTACCCACATAAATGACAAATATCCCACATACCCTTAGACATCATTTCTATTAAATAAAACATCAGACAACAGTAACTAAGTGCTCCAGAGTATGGCAGCCAGGCTATAAACAAAGCCAGTAGCAATACCAACATACGGTTAGAGGCAAGTTAGATTTATGTTGTCTCCTCCAGATTAATGTAATAACAATACACTTGTATTAACTTACATGGTGGATATCTGTTTATTCACCAGATGGCTTTGGAATGAGGTTAGATTACAGTGACAGTGAGAAAATTTCCATGGTAAGTCAGAGATTGTCCTTTTCATCTTAAACACTAGTATGTGAAATAATTTTCTGACATCCCCATATTCCAAATATCTTGTAATATTATGTAAATACAAGTAATCTGTATATCTGCTGAAGCCTTCAATGGTCAACAAATTTTCTTAGTCAATAAAGCTCTTTCCTATCAAACCCATTTGCAATGAGTCCTTGATAAACAAATGTACCAAATGGTGGTCCTGCAGTATGAGGGAAAAGTCCTGTTCACATTGATGGGTTAGAAACTTAAGGGATGAACTGAGAAACAGATGAAGCTCTGGAAAACACATAAGGCGCCAAAAACCAAATGGTCATGGAGGGTGAAAGATTCAATCTGTCATGATGACCATTAGTTCCATTATGCAGAGTGCAGGGGGATGACAAATTTACATCCGAAAGGAGAATGGTACTTGATTCCCACTTCCTGGAACACCTGGCGAGGGACACCTATGTCACACAAGTAAACCCTGCCAGCTCCCTCAGCTAGGGAAAGGGGGAGGCAAAGAGAGAGGGACCATTTGGCCTCCACTGCCTGTCCCTTTCCACTACCAGGAGGGTCTAAGCTGAGCACCGGCGCTCGGTTTTGGTTGGCCCAGTCAGCAGCTGCTCGGTACCAAGGCTGATCCATCAGGAATGTGTTCTCATGGCAGTCCAGGCAGTTGATGATTAGATCCACCGGTGTGTCTGGAAGGTCTGTGGATGGGAGGAAAAACAATGCATGGCCCGACTACTTAGAATGCAAAATATGGAAAAATTAAGAATAAATAATAAAAGTAGAAAAAAATGCCCACCTTTGATGCTTGACACTTGTTTACCACCAGTCTTGTTGAAGAGCGTGAGCTCACTGGTGACTGAGTCGAGCATCTTAACAAAATTGGGCAGGAACAGGATGACCTCCACTTCATGGTTGGCCAGGTGACGACCACAGCTGATACCCTGAGCTCCCTGAACATGGGGGCCACACAGCAGAGCCACTGTGGGACGCTGGTGTAAATTCTTAGGAGTGAATCTGAAATGAAAAATGGAGAGGAATCTAAGTTGCCTTTTCTGAATCATAGGCTGTTCAAGCACTTAATGCCAGTAAATTTGTAATTTGCAGAGAAAACAATGGGTTTTATCTTGAAGTTTGATTTAGTGGACTCTGATCCACTTTTTATGGTAGACTTTGTGTATCTACTACTCGCAGGTGTGAAAGAAAAATCCTGAAGCACCAGTTTTGCCAGAGAGGTTAATACAGCGGTGTGAGCATTGTAGTTAGCTTGACCCTAGTTAGACAGGTTAGTCAAGCTCACTACCCATTTCTCTCGTCTGAATGACACATAAAATGTAACATCAGATCTGAAGGATCCGTGCATGCTGTTTTGATCTGCTATATGGGAGCAATATAGTTTCCTTCTTAATAACAGCAAAAATGGACAAAGATTATGTTAAAATTGTTAATTGTTAAACTAAAACTGTCAGTCTATTAAAACACTTCAAACATGTTATTTACGACAAAATAACCCACGTTGTTGAATAGTGGATTGTGACAAAAACTGAGACTGGAAGGTAAATCCTCCTCCTCACAGTGCTCAGGCAGTCTCTAACTACAGACTTAGACTACACTATAACTTATACTTTAACAGTGTTTATCACAGCAAACATGTAACCATACACAACCTTAAAGAGTTCAGCATTTGGGCATAAGGTCATGCGCTTAACCCTTGTTACTGTTAGTTCGTCTGTGTTGCCTGTCATATAAGAAGCGAGCTCAAAGTTCAGTTAGCAAAAAATGTTATGGGTCATAATGTACCCGGCTGACATCACAAGGACACTATAATTAGATAAGCAACTCACTTCTATGAAAAATGATCACTTACTTGGCCAGAGAAAGCTATTCTTTGAATATCTTTTGTTGAAAACTCAGCAGGCAATAAAATGTGGGTAGGACCTTACTGTCATTTAGTAAAGACTGTTTTCATGTGTATTTAAAAACCATCACTGCATGCCTACCTGTTGGGCCCACCCAGCAATGTTAGTGCCATCTGACTTGCACACACTCCAGTCATCTCAAGTCTTCGCTCCAGTGAAAGACCATGACGCTCAGCAACTGACAGCAGGCGCTTGTGTAGTTCATAAGATATACTGGGTACAACAAGTCCAGAATCTGTACAGGAAATACGAAAGTGAGTATTTAACAGTTTACTTCAGATCCTTTGCCTTTAATACCATTTGTTTCATTATAATGTGACACACTTACCAGTGCAGTACTCTTTGGCCCCTGGCTGTGGTACAGTGATCTGTCTGTACACAATAGGTTTGGCCTCCAAGATGTTTTCATCATGACGGTATCGTGAGGGCGTCTGCTCTTGAGGTGTCCCTCGTGACCTTGCACCATTACGGCGTTCTGATATGTCAATTTCTGAGAAAACTGCTGCTTTGTCAAAGAGAGCCAAGTTTCCTTCAAAATCAAAGTCCGTATCCAGCCGGTCATCCATGCCATCTCCAAAACACTCATCGTCTCTGTGCTTCATCTGACCATTTTTCACCCCATTCTTTTTCGGTGTTGCCTGGTTTGCCCCTCGACTGCTGGATGACCCTGATAGGAAAAATACACAATAAATCTCAACCCACCAAAATCAGCAGCATTTTATTTTGCTAACAGTGCTATATTTCACTTACAGGAATTGTGTCTACGGCGAAATCCTTTTGGCTGACCAGGAACATCCAGGTGACGTTCTCCATAGCTTTTAGAGCAGTGCTGAGGAGAGTTCAGTTTCTCCACAGATCTGGGGTCACCCTTTGGTACTGCTACTGGAGTACTGCTTACATTTGTAGATGCAGAGGAGCTGTTCCTGGCGTTGCCATTTCTGATATCCAAAATCTTAAGTTCCTTGATGTCGATGGCACTGTAGAAAAACGACAAAAACACTTTAGTCAGTCCTGAAGAAACTGTAATTCAACCAGTGTATGTGAAAAAAAGCCAGGGAACAAACATTTTCGGCCGAGCTTTACCTGAATGTTACCTCGGGAACAGGACATTTGATTCCATTATGGAAAGGTTGTCTTAAGGAGATGGTTTGACTGGACTGGTCTACAGAAACCACCTCTCCTTGATAGACTCCCAGTGTTGGCCCACAGTTAATTGACACCAAACTACCTAACCAATCCGCAGCCATGACTGTACAATGATAAAGAACAAAAGTTTTAACTTGACAGACAAGAAAGCTTCTGTGAAGAAAGTACTTTAAATAAAAAGTAGTTGAAATAAAACATTTTCTGATAGCAGGACATTCGAAATAATTGCCCGCTTTTGGTGAACAGTTATGCTAACTTACTAGCGTTAGCGTTGGCCTATATAGCTAAGTTACGATCTAACGTTAGCATTAATATCAAGACGTTGAGTTTAATTAAAAACCTAGGATTTAAGGAGATTTACCTTCCCGAAACTAATGCGAAGCACACTCTTCGAAAACACAAATGAATGAAGGGTCAAGTTTAGTGCTGAAAGGAAAACAGTTGCTCCTTCAAACTGTTAGCTGTTAGCTTCTTGAGTGGTCAGGAGGCACCGCTGCTAGCTTCTGGAAGATGACTTCCGGCCTCTGATATAAAGCGTTTTTCAAAATAAGAGTTTAACCGGGATTTTTTTTTTAAACTGATCGTGAGTGAGCGAAATCTGAAATATTGTGATTTCAAGTTGCTTTTCAGGAGTTTGCTTTTCTTTCTTTCTTTTTTCCCCCCGGTTTTGCTTCTTTTTAAATGGTTAATCATATGTATATTTTTTGACAATTTTAACTTAAATTTGGGATTTACAATTTATTTTTAAAGATAGACCTAAGTAATTGTCTGACTAATATTTGAAAAGAAACATCTTTGGATAGTCAGTGCTATGCAATATTTTACACTGAGCTGTAAAGTATTAGCCTACTTATATAGCCATGATACTATCTGAAAATTCATCACATGCTTGCTCATTCCTGGAGCTAAAATAAAATCCTTTAACAACATAATTCCAAAGCATTTTTTTTCTGTGTTTGTCAGAAAGGCTATAGTAATCAATCATCAAATTTCACTGTCATAAATAATGAATCAGAAGTGAGCTATGCACATTACGATAACTGTTTGCGAGATGTTCTCAACAACTCATGTCAATGAACAGCCAGTCAACAGACTATGAGAGATCATGTGGAGAATATCCCAGAAGTGTTAGCACATGACACACCCACCCCACTGTCTCCTGTGTACATAGGTTACCATGGATACTTAGTTCAAGGACTTATGAACAGCTTGCAATCAAAGCTGTGTGTGGCTTACAAGCAGATCAGGTGAGCATTGTCATTGGATAAGCGGGGGTTTCTGCAGCAAGGTATTGTAAGAGGAAGTGCCATTTTGTGCAGACTCCAGCTATTAAATAAACATACTGTGTTTTATTTTTCTTTCTTATCAGCTGCATTACATTTAGTACAATACTTGTGTTTAGGTATGGAAGAGAGTGTATTTAACAAATTAATAATAGTAAATGATTCTGTATATCACAAACATGCTACAATAGTCATGCATTGTCATTTGACCATCAAGCAAGCAGTGGAAGGACGCATCCTCCAAGAATAGACACACACCTCAAGCTGCCACCTTGGTGTGAAAATCTATCCCTATTGCTTGGGCAGACATGTGGGGAGATGTGGACTGTAGCCTCACCCAGGCACAAGTAAGCAATAGCTTGGATCTAGGAAGACACTCCAAGATGTTTAGAAACTCATGCAGAAATTCAAATCCATTTTCTCCCCTGGACCTGGACATGTGGGACACCAGATCTCGCTTTGCAGCCCAGGTGAGATCTAGTTATACTCTTTTGTGGTTGAGCAGGTTGATCAAAGTGTAGTTTTTTTATTTTAAATGTGTGTTTGTGTTTTTCTTTTCAAGACCTCAGCATGGAGTGGTATGGCATCTGTCTCTGGGGCAGGGTTTCTGTCCGGAGTTAGCACAAGGTGGTGAGAAAATACACAGTTTTTAAGTGACAAAAACACAGAAATTTTCAAGTCAGAGGGTGTAATGAGTTTTGGCTGACAAGCTGTATGCATTCCAGCACATCTGGGAGCACCAGTGGCTTCAGGCGGAGTGACCCAGGTCTACAGAGGTGGCAGTCAATGTCCCATCTGGTACCTGAGGGTCCTACAGGATCCCTTGCTCCATCTTCAGGAGGACTAAGGGCTGCCCAAGGTGCAAGTAGCTTTGAAAAAGCACGAGTGCAGCAATGGCTACAGGACGCTCACGAGCATCTAGACACTCAGCTTGACCAACTGATGACTAGAAATTCACAGGTAAATGATTCTGACAAACCTTTTTTATATGAAACACAAAACAAGTAAAAAGGTACAAATAAAAGTCTGTGAAAACAAATTCTATGATCTAATTTTTTTGCATTTTTGCATTTTTCTCCCTTTCCTTCTCTCTTGCCACCAGTTTTTTGGGTGTCTGGTGTGGTTTAATAGGGTTTTTTGGCTCAGATAGGTGTTAGTTATAAGTTTCAGTTTGCACAAGCCATCCTATTATCATAGTGTGTTTCACAACAGCTATCAGAGGCAGCGAGGGCTCTTGAACAAGAGAAGGAGGCAGCTGATTTACCCCAGTTTGAAAAGAACCGGCAACATGGAGAACTTCATGAAAAGTGAGTTCAGCAAAAGAAATAAAAGTAATATTTGAATAACCAAGGAAAGATTGAAATTCCTCATGTGAAATACACTCATAAGGGTCCGGCGGCTGGAGAAGGATCTGTTGCAAATGAGGTCGTCTTTGGACAGAGGAAGCAATGATCGACCAGCTGACAGAACTAATGATCTGCTTGGCAGGACTTTACCTATGAGTCAAGATGTCTTAAACAGACAGGTATGGGAGCTTTTTTTCTATCATAAGAATAGATTTTTCTCTAAAAAAAAAAAAAGTTTTAATCTTTATTTCTATTTGCCACACTTTGTTTTTTAACTTGGTTTTGATTCAGGAGAGACAGAAGGTTGACACAGAGGTGAGCAAGTTGAGGGAGGCTCTGAGAGACGCTGAGGGGAGGGCGAAGAGACAAGAAGAAGAACGAAACCAGGCACTGCAAAAACTCCAGACTTCTGCAGAGGTCAGTATATAAGGCACATCAGAGGATACATGACTTCATATGTAAAAACTTTTAAAAGATGAGGTTGATTTTTTAATAAAAAAAAAAAAAATTCATACTGCAAGTCAGTTTTAATGCCATCCTCTTTTCCCTCCATAATTACATCTTTTGGCCCTGTGTAATATGTCTTCGGTGCATTTAGACACAGAGAGGGCTGTTGCATCAAATAGAGGAAATGAACCAAAGGATTAACCACATGAGGCAGAATTACTCCGAAGTGCAAGAACAGCTGAGTGAAGCCAACGACAAGATCAGCCAAGCATGCCTGGTCCGTCTCTCATTCAATATGACCTTCTCACAGATAACAAAATGTCATAATAATGATTAAAGTTTAAAAATTTGGCTGTAACTCTTCTCAGGAAAAAGCCATCTTGTCGACTCAAGTGTTAAAACTGGAGGATAATCTAAAAGAACTGAGGACCAAACTGTATGGCAAAGATCACCTGATCCAGGTATCAAACATTATCTTGAGCTACAATGTCTGAAGCATTTGAGGGCAAAATAGCATGTTTTGAAACTATGATCATATTTTTTTTGTTGCTTTTTTTCCATGTGTGTTGTGCAGGATAAAGCAGATTCCCAGCAGAGGGGCCAGGTCCTGGGGCTGCAGCTGGGTGTGTGTGGTGAGATCATTCAAACCAAAACTGAGTCACTCAGCAACAAACTGGATCAGGAAACTGTTGTCATGAAGGAAAAATCAGCAGCTCTCAGAGAGGTTAAAAAACTATCTTTCAGTTAAGTTTAATCTTTTCCATGAATTCTTTATTGAGTAATACATGTTAAATCTTCACACCAGGTAAATGAAAAGCTGGCGAGTGAACTTGAAGCGACTAAACAGAAACTGAACACATCACAGTTTCAGCTGCAGGAGAAAACAGAAGAGAGGGTCATCTACTCCAAACAGATAACAGATCTGGAGGCAACACGCTCTCAGCTGATCAGAGAAAAAGAGGAGCTGCATAAAATTAATGAAGGTCAATATGACGAAGTAAAGGAGATGAAAGAAAGGTGTTCCAAGCTCAGGTGAGATGATGATCAAGCACTATTCTTCAGTATTTGAGATTAACTACTGCAACTCTTTACTGAAACCCTCAATATTTTTCCAGGGAATCTGTGGAAGCTTTGGAATTAGAAAAACTGAAACTGCAGGATCGGAGTCTGTGTTTGGAGGCCGAGGTCCTCGAGAAAGAGGAGAAGCTACATCTGCAGGAGGAAGAGCATCGGAGACAAGATGCAGTGAGAGCACAGAGCACTGATGAGCTAAAAGCTGTGGTTAAACACTGGACTGAGAAATGGCAAAAGGTGGCTTTGACTCTGCAGTCCACACAGGAGGAGCTGGAGCAACTGAAAAAGAAGTCCAGAAATGAAGTAAGACAACCCTTCAACACCTGTTGAAAACATTGAAAATAACCTCATGTCACAGCAGTGCATTCATATACATCTAACTTTCATATTTAAACATCTAATTTCAGCTCCAGGCAGAAACTGTAGATGTGAAAAATGAGATTGAAAAACTAAAGAAAGAGGGCCAAAAGGACAAGTGAGTCAATGATGTAAATCATTCAAATAATACATTTTGAGACTTATTTGCTGTCTGAATCACACAGATTATGTTTTGATATCACATATTTCCTTACTTAGAGAGGAAATTGAGAATCTACTGCAGCAAAAAGCAAACATGGAGACAGTGCTGACCAGGACAAAGGTATTGTATCCATGAAAAGATCATGTCTGAAGCCTTTTCTTAGGTGTAAGGGAATGTCAGAGATGTAGCAGACTTTATGCTTTTTAACACAAGGGACCTGACTCAATGTTAAAGGTTGAGCTTGATGCCTGCAAACGTGAGCTGGAGCTGGAAAGAAGCAGGAGTCTGATTCACAAATATAAAGATGAAGGTAAGGACAGTGATGCAGTATAATTACTCATGAGTACTGTACTTACATAGAATTCTGATGTACTTGTACACTATATTTTCCATTACTTAATACCTCTATTCTACTACGTATCATACCTTTTTCTCTGCTACATTTATTTGAAAACATTTATTCTCAGAGGTTTAGAGCATCAATACAAAATATCAATCAACATATTCAGTATTTTATGATGTATTGTTACGCATACAATTGATAGTATGTAGAGTAGTTGCAAAGTAATTGAATTTAGCTTTGCCTTTAGATTCATTATAAAATAATTTATCAGTAATTATAATCCAGTAATATTATGTATCTTGTTCTGAAATGGGCATTATAAGCACTTTTACTATTGGTACTTCAATTATATTTTGATACTACTACTTAGGTACTTTAATTCAAGAGTTTGAATGCAAGACTTTTTTCTCGCACCTGTAACATTGTACTATTTCAACTCTTACTTATGTAAAAGATTTAAAGACTTCTTACCCAACTGGGCAAAGGTGAAAGTACTTCCCAGCCTCTGGACTACATTTCAAATTTTGGGAATAAATGTTATTTTAGCTTTGAACACAAGGGGGCATAAAACTGCAGTGACCTTGTGTTTGCAGGTGGTGAAGCCTCAGGGCAAACTCAGGACAAAGAGACACTGACAGAGTGAGTGAATAATGATGAGATATTTTGTTTCCAAATGCATCAACCAAAAATGAAAATGAAATTCTGTCTCTTCATTGTGTTTTCTTTCTGTCTGCTCATCAGCTTATCACAATCCTCTTTGTTAAGGGAGACACCAGCAGACTCCCCTCAGGTACTCTGACAAGATTTCTGTCCTCACTGAGCAGTGAGGATTATTTATGTCTGACAATGGTGTATTTTTAGGCTTACCTGTGTTTAGAGTAAATAATTTGTGCATAGAATTTCGACAATTAACTTTAATGATTAATAGACGTTTATGCAAAGCAGTGAGATTCAAAGGCCAAAACTGGAAGAGAGAAGCAACTGAGAGAAAAGCAAGCTTTCGTTTAAAAAGATGAATGACTAGTTATTTAAAAGACAGGGAAGTGAGTATGCAGCAGTTTTCATTTTCACTGTAATTGAAAAGAAGCTCTTTAGAATCGAGAAAGGCAGAGACAGATGGAAAAGAATTAGACTCAAATTAAAATTTCTGCTCTGGATTAAAAGGTTGCTAACCAAGCTGATCACTGACAGGTGTTTTGACTGGGGGATTTACTAACATATCTTATTACTGTATCAAATATTTCTCTCGAAAATGTATGCAAAAGGTCTCTGAAGAGGGTCAAGAGGATGGAAGTCAAGCAAATGTCTCAACCACCAAGTCACTGAAGGCCCAGCTTGAAGGTACGAGTTTGCCCCTAAAATCTTTAGAGGATAATGTGTTGTTTTTCTTCACTCACTCAGCTCTAAAACTGCTTCTTTCACCTGTTTCCAGAGAGCAACAGGAGGATGAAGCAGCTGCAGCAGGAGAAAACACTGGCACTCCAAAAACTTCAAGCACTGAGGCAGCTTCACCAGGTAAAGTTCACAAAAAAACACCTCCAGGGTTTAACTTTGTCCGCGAGGAACATAATAATTGACAGACTTCTTCTCTGTAGAAAAAAGATGAGAAACCATTAGCTGAAGGTGGGAGGGATAAAACTGTGTGTCCGGTTAAAGTTGACGTGGAGCAGCAGAGGAGGATGATCACTGAGCAGGTACAAACTGAAAGACTCCAGCTGCACGGCTGTAGGGAGGGGAATGTTGTTTGTCCATAAAATCTCATTCAGACATTCATGTTCAAAGAGGAAACACTTAGCTGACTTGGTGACTCCCTGATTTTTTTACCTTGTGCCACCATGAGGTTGAAATTTGTGGCTTTAAGTCTTAACAGCTGTTGGATAAAATGGTCATGAAGCAAATGATAGCATGCTAACATGCTAAACTAAGAGGGTGAAAAAGTTTAACATTACAAGCGAAACATCATCTTGTCATTATGGACATGTTAAAAAACTGACATTTAGACATTTAGATCATCTGTTGTAAAAGACAACAAGCCTTATGTGAGGAATTTACTGTATCTTCCCATATTTGCAGTTAAAGAGTCTGTTTAAGGAGCGAGAAGGAGAAGCAGCCTCCTCACCACAGGAACGGACGACCGCATGTAAACCTATGCGGGTAAGAAGCCTCAGCAAACCAAACTGAAAGAATATGTGAATCCTGACCGAAACATAATCAGGAATGTGCACAGTAAACATGTCGTGTTTTATGTTCTCAATCAGAGTGCGATGGACAGGAGGAGCTGGCAGCAGCAGAGCTCCGGATTGATGCCAGTGCTTGAAGAGGATGAGGAGAGCGCTGACTGGTCCGGAGGGGAGGAAGGAAAGCCAGCAGAGGAGGCTCATACTGAGGGAAAAACCCACAACCAAAACAAACAGGTCATAAAAGGCTTAAATTACACCAACTGGAATGGATGAAAATCCACAAAAAATCAGCCTAAACAGTCAATGTTTGCATGCATACGGACAATTTTTTGCAAACGTCTGTAAAGAGCAGCAACTAAATGACTAAAACACCAACAGAAAACCTCCAGCCACCACAAAACACTCAAAAGACCAACCGTGATTACCTGTGTGCATGCTGTGATGTCTCATAAATTATGCAATAACATCTGCAACTGATGCAAATTAATATCATTAATGGCATAAAGCGCAGCACACAGATTATATCATCGAACTAACAGTGATGCCCGACAACTGTTCATTATATATACACTCACATATGTACAGACAGCGCTAATCCAGCTCCTGCTCTAATCAAAGAGCATACAGCACGCAGGGAGGGGTGTTAGTCTGGCTGCATTACCACTTAAAGTCTATGTGAGACGTAATTCAGCTATAATCTCACATATGACTCTTTCTGCTTGGTAAATAATCGGATTTGAAGCTGAGGAGTGAACGGCTCAGCTGGAACACATCTGACTCAACCATAAGAGGATGGGAAAGAGTTAAATCAAGTCACTGTCTCATACTGGGGGCCTGTGGCTGTGTGGCACCAGCCAGTAACATCCAGACATCATGTGGTAAAGTCTGTCTCAAAGTCATTAGTCAAGTCTTAGTGGTGATGGCCGCTGAAATGTACAGACTTTAAAATTACAGTAAAGCATTTTAAGAGACTGTAAACTCCATTTTCTTAACACTACACACAGTTTGAAATAAAGACTTCAAATGTTAAAAAGAAGGTTACGTTTCTTTTCTTATTCAAATGCTTTAAAATGAGCCTTAAATATTGTTTAAAAAAACATTAATTTGAAAAAATAGAGAAAATATCTGCAAAGGAAGCGAGTGGAGGAGATTTAAACCTTTCTCTCCTTTGCCAGATGTCAAGACTGAGTGCAGAAATCGGCGACCTGAAGACAAACAATGTGAATCTGCAGCTGCAAGGTGACGTTGTGCATGAATCAGTGAAATAATCATTAGTGTAGATGGATGTGTGCTGTGATTTGTGCTGTGAGAGTCATGTCTTTATTCCAGACAGGGACATATCCACATATGCCTTACTGAACTACATAACATGGAGCACAATGTTGAATAATACACCAAGCTTCTTTTATCATCATCATCACTGGTGGATAAGTCCCTGATCTCATCTAATTCTGTTCTTGGCTGTCGATCCTTTGCATGTAAGACTACCAAATTAATTGATGACAGCATGAAATGATAATCTGTGTGTTTTTATTTTCTCTGTTTTCTGATTTAGCCACACTGAGGTGCCAGCAGCCGGTGCAGGACTGTCCCGCTTCTGCAGAAGAAGACAAATCTTCTGCTGAAGTGCCAGACCTTCTTGTATCTCACTGCTCAGATGAGACGGACCTGCAGCAGAAGACGGCAACCTTCCTCTGTCCTGATGGGATTTTCCTCGCTGAGCCAGTGAATCTCTGTAGCCCAGATGAAGATGAAAACGAGGGAGGGGTCAACTAAGGGTTTTTTTAGTGGCAAAACATGCAATATACAAATTTATGCTCGGATCAGTCATCTTTGTGCCTTACAGCTTATATTGTATGTTTTTTTTACTCAAAAAATGCAAGGACTAACTCACTTAATCAGTTTAAAGACAAGACACTGCTAAGCTGACCCTTGTTAGCTTTTAAACCGCGAGTTATGTGTAAGATTTTTAAGGATCTATTTGTAGAATATTGCAGAAATCTAATAATTTTTGGTGAGAAATCACCAGGAACGAAGAAATGTTTTATTTAATTATCTTTGAATATTTTTTTTATATCTACAGAGGGTTCTCTTCCACAGAGTCCACCATGTTTCTACAGTAGCCTGGGATGAACAAACTAAACACTGGATCTAAAGAGCACCTTTTGCATTTTTTGTGAATTTAACAGCCACTGTTGGTTCTCTTACATATTCAGAAGGAAAATTTGATCCATTAGTTTCTACACATTAGACCTTTAATTAGTAAAACAGTGAAAATGTTAACATTTATACCTCAAACAATAGTGTTAATAAACATCACCAAGCTTCATCAGGTAAAAATGTGTTTTATTCATATATAACATGGCATGGTTGCTCAAATCATTTTACATTCAGATAATCCTACAACCTGCATACAATTTTTAAATTTTCTCAAAAGAATTGGGAAATTACAAGTTTTCCTAAGAGTATATAACATACATGTGTGTATTACATACATCAAATACATGACAGAGTGTGTATCAGTCACAGGGGACTGAATACTGGAATAACTCTTCAGTATTTCTAGAGGAATACCACATTATTCAGTTCATTTGCCTTTCATATTTTAACCCCTTTGTTTAAAGAGAGAGAGGCTGTATGAGAGATCACTGATAAGTTGTCCATTATTGTGGAATATCCCTTTAAAAGCTCCCCATAGGAGAATTCACAGGTTTATACACTGTTGTAAGGCCATGTTATTGTATCCATCCATTAGAACTGCAGTGTCAGTGAACACATCATTTGATGAACAAAGTAAAACATTAGCTCTCATGGATTAGGCTCAGTTTGAATGTCCTCTGAGTTCAAACAGTACATCAGGTCTGCTGTGGCAGAGCTCTATAGCGGCTCTGGTTGCACAGTGTGCCAGCGCGCCTGCTCCACCTGCAGGTTGCACACGTCCCTCCAGTGAGCACGTCCAGCATCTGCAGCCTCCGCACCGATTTGGACTCGACCAAGAACCTTAGCCCCTGAATGAACCCGATCCTGTCACACATAAGAAAGGAGCAGGAATGTAGATTTTACAGGGTTGTCACCATACCAGTAAATTTACTTTAGTCTGTGATTGTAACTTCCAAATGTGATCTTCTACCTGGGTGATTATGAACTCGAGCATGAGGGGCAGCTGACTGATGTCCCCTGGAGGCAGGTCAAACAGAACGGAGATATTCCACACAGCAGAGGACCCTCCTTGAGACTCTCTGCTGCTGATCACAACTCCATCATGATGCAGATTGATCACCACCTGGTATTCTTCACAGATGTACAAACACAATAAGATTAGAAAAAATATAGAAGCTTGGCAGAACTTATAAGTGGCGGGACAACTGTAAGACAGGCATCAGGTTGAAATGCAGTCCTGACTTGAGCTGACAAAACCACAAAGTCAAAATCATGGTTTATTTTTTGTTTTTTTTAGAATAAAAGTTTTCTATTCTCACTGTCTTTGTACATGCCAGTATAACAGCTGCAGACGAGCATGCAATTTCTAATCCACCACAGTCTTCATATTAATTCTTAAAATCCAAAACACACATACATCACACAAAAACATTTCTCCCTTTTTTAAGTTAAATAACCTGAAAAATATTAAAAAATTAAAAAATATTTAAAAATACAATAAAATTACATAAAATACAATACAAAGAATTTACACTGACTTTTCATCACAATTTACTATAAATACAGTGAAAGTTCTGGTCAAGTAAAACTAGGGGCAGAATTGGAGTAAATAAATGTTTTTTCCTTGTGTTTATCCATTATAATGCATGGCCGTCCTTTGTGGGCAGTCTTATTATTCATACTTTCAGAATCTAATATGAGACAAAAAGAGATTATCCAACTCAGAGTTGTGTGACATACTGTTGCATGAAACAGATATCATAAAATCTAATGGCTCAAAATGCGGGATGCGCCTGTGTGCAGTAAAAAAAAAATAATGCCCAGACAGGCTAATGCAAACAAAGATTAGATCTGTCAGATCAGAGATCCAGAGGAGATTGAAACATTTTCCTGAGGATTGTGAACAGTGAAGGATTAAACCACAATGTCATTAAAAAAAGGGATGATCTCCTGCTGCATTTGAACCCTGTAAGACAACATTTAATCCCCTAAACATTAAAAGCAAACATAGGGAATTATTTTACCTCTGCCCCTGTGAGGCAAAAGTTAGTTCTCCCCACGCATGCTTACATAACGCCTCTCCTCTTGATATCCTAATGAGATCTGAAATCAAATACACAGTTTTAAAATCAAGTGGCATCAAATGTTGGTTTTACCTGCTGCTGCTGACGTGTGAATGAGGCTGTCTAGATTATCGGCTCTGAGGACGGTGGCTTTGATGCGGTGGGCGAGAGTCTGATATTGAAGTAATATGAAGATCTGTGGAGGACAGCTAAGCCCCTTACCCATCGCTGCATCCTGTGAGATCAGACCCTGAAGACAAAGGGCAAAAGTTCAAAGAGCAGACAGAGAAACTTAGGCATTTATAGCATGATGCCTTTTCTTATGAGTATATTAAAAAAATCACAGAATTCACAAAAGAAAAAAAATTTTTTTACTCATTATAGATATCACGTCCATAGGAAACACGACAAACTAAACCAAAAATGAGAAATGCTGTTTTCTGCTCATGGTCTTGACCTTTTTCTTGTTTTAGCAGATCATTTCTTCTGGTAATGATCAGACACAGCCTGATTATTCATTTTTGGCCTTGGAAATTGCAGTCTGTCGTCCTAAATTTAGTCAAAAATTAGGTCAATTAGCAACAATAAAAACCAGCAGATTATTGCTGTGGAGTCTCCCAGCAGGCTCATCAGACCAGACCTCTATGTACCTAAAAATAGAGTCAACACCTGCTCACAGATATTAAATCATACACAGGTACCTTTTTTAGCTTCCACTTGTTTGGGTTGAGCTCTTTAGTGATGTGAAACTGATGCTCTGCCCTCCAGTCTCTTCCTCCACACTCCACCTCCAGTTCACCCAGTGCGTTGCCTCTCTGGCTGGAATGTTCCTGGGTGTATATGGCTATTCTCAGTGCACACCTTTGGAGCTCCTTCACAGAGTTCACCTTCAAAAGCAGCACCAGGCTGTGGCCCTCGGGGCTGAGGCTGCTCTGGGCTGAGGCTTGTAAGGGACAGGGGTACAGAGGCGGCAGGCTGCCCAGCACAGACACGTCCTCCAGCCCGTGGGGCGTCCCAGTGAGGCTGAGGACGGTGACTGCCAGGGTCTGCTGCTCTAGAGAGAAGGCCATAGTGAGATGGAGGCATGGTTTTGGTGATACTGGCTGTTGGCAGCTCGCACTGGAGCCATAGCTCAGTTGAGCCAGAGGGATCGGTTCTTCAGGCAGAGAAGGACACACAGCGCCGGGGCTGGTGAGCCTGCTGTGTTCATTATATGATAAACTACTCCCAGTCACTGTGCAGCGCCTCTGCAGAGCCTTACATGTTTTAGACAACAATCCCAGTTTAGGAAATGAAGGCAGGGATGCATGACTGGAATCTATGGGTTTATAAAGGGGGGATGTTAAAGGTGGTGTGCTGAGGCGACGCAGAGAAAAATAAGACTTTGGCTGCTCCTTCTGCTCAGCTGCAGATGCAGCTTGCTTAGAGGGAGGAGGACGGGTAAATTCACCCTCTGAAGGAGCCGGGCTGCTGAAAGTGGAGGGGTACTCGAGTACATCTCCGTCCAGTTCCTCGTACCGCTGCCTAGATGCTGTCGTCACTGCTGAGGGAGGCGGAGTCTGGGCGAAGTTCACAAGTTCAGTGGAAACTGGTGCTGTTGTTACAGGATCTTTGTCTTTTACTGGACAGGTCTGACTGCTCCTCCAGCACAGAATACATCCCAGGATCAAACACAGACAAAAGATGACCAGTCCGACCAAAAGAAGAATTTGGAGGTGAACTGAAGAAATAGGAGAGAATAACAAGATTAATCAGACGACTGTGGTTTAAAAGCTGTTGTAACTCACCTTCATGCAACCCCACAATTGTACACAAATTAACTATTTTACCATGTTTTTTCTGAAAGCAGAGACCTCGCGCTTTATTATTGTTAAGGATTGATTAATTTTTTTCAAGTCTATCTTAAAACACTATTCAAATCAATGAATTAATAATATTTAATGTCGGTAACCATAATTCAGGTTCCTTTCCTATGTGATTCCAGTGGAAGAGATTGGAGATATAATCCACAGTACTTACTCTGTGCTAAAAAGCATTTTAAAATGATGGTGAAGTAGTCACAACAAAGGATTATCTTCCAAAGTTAAAGGCTTTTATTAAAAATGTCTCTTGCTTTTTTCCTCAACAGAGTTTATTTGCTTACCCATGGAGAAAGAAAAGTAAAACAGAAAGGGAATATTGAACCAAAACTTTGGATGATAATTCTGATAACAGTGTTTTTCAATTTGAGGGACTGTGGATTTGTCCCTCCTCATTTACACTGGAATCATGTTAGAAGAGTTTGTCACAGCCAGCATCAATTACTCTTTTAGCATAAAAATGGGAATGTGATTATTGTTTTCAGGCTTACAAAAGGTAAACCTTTCCTTTAAGACCATACCTTCTAGTTGTTTGGTGAAAAGGACCTGCACAAGAAGCCAGAAGAAGAGAATGACCATGATGCCTTCAATCATTCCTTTACAGCAGAAGAGCAGCACAGACTGCCACAGAGGCTGGCCGGGGTACTCCTCATCATGGTAAGGCATGGTGCTAAGAGTCTGCTGAGGGTTCGCCTCAGCCTGTTTTAAAACATTTACAAATAAAAGCCCAGAGGTCCAGGTGAGGAAGATCACATTCTGGCTTTCAGTCCTGAGGAAACCTCCTCATGTAACTCTGCTCCAGAGATTAAATCAGTGCCATTGTTTTAAAGTTCCAAGATCATAAAGGCACAAAAACATCTGTATCCTCTCAAAAAAAAAAAAAAAATCCTACGTTTTTAGAATCGTAGCTTTCAGGTTTAAGCATCAAAATAAGCTCATCACATGATACTTTATTTAATAGATTTCTCATGTAGATTAAACCTCCTGCCACAAGTTAAAGTCAAACAATATTGAGCAGCTGCAGGTGTCTTTTCCTGATCAGAGTTAAAAAAAAATCATCCAGATGTCATAAACTACACAGAGTTTATTCCAGTCTTCGTCTCGGGAGAGTGATCGCCTCATCCACAGTGTGACTTGACCGGTATTATTCCTCCCTGTTGGGTGGGGGCCGTGGGCGGAGATATCCATCTCATAATACCTCCCAGTTGTGCCTGTGGCATCTTTCTTCTGCATCGCTCCAGATGCCAGACCAGCAGAGTCACTATAGAATAACCCAGCAGTAAATCCTGCAACCCATCCCCCGCCCTCAGCCTCTGACCCATGAGCTCTTATCTCCATTAGTATAACCTCTGTCATAGGTCTGCTGCAGAGTTCTGGAGGGATCTCTTAATACAGACTCTATCTGTACTTTCTCTGACATATAAAAAATGTGTACATTTCACTGATGAAATATGATGTGAAATATATGTGGTGAAAACATGTACAACTTGGGTTTTGTCACTAATGTTGCAGTTTGGAAAAAAGCATAATTAACAATGAAATTGAAAAGCAGTAATAGCCAAAAAAAAAGCTTCTTGGTTGTATGCAGACATGTTTGAATACTGATAAACATGCATGTTAATGGATGCCTAGTGCTCCTAACTTTTAGCATGGAGTGTGTGTGTGTATGTGTGTGGGACGTGAAAGCAAATACTACTCGTAATGTGGCTCACCAGTGTGTGTCTTTCTTTTTGGCATTTCCTGTAGTTCACAAAGCATTCAGATCCTTTATTGGAGTAGAGTGCAAAATAAAATTACACTAATGGTCTTGCAAGTATCAATTTGGTAAAAGAGTGCAGAGGTTATCAGCTAAATGTGCTTTATCAATCAAAAGTACTAATAATATACAAAATGTCCCCTGTGGGTGCCAGACTTTTATGTTGTTAATCTGTTATTACTGATGTCAGGATATGTGAGTGGCATTTTCATATTGTAATTTGGTAAGTGCATCATACTTATAAACTGAACATGTGTTTGGTATGTTAAGTCTTTATCCATACAGAAACTGAAAACTTTGTAAAATTGTTGCATAGTTGTAAAATTCACAAAAAACATGAAAGGTGTCTGGTTTGGTTTAAGAGGTTCAATCTAAGGCAATAAAAACACAATTCTTATCAGATGATTATACTCTAATGAAAACTTACTAATCAATACTATCTTAAATTTCTGCCATGGTCTACAAAAAGATGGACCTTAACCCTACATACTGGACCTTTTAGGTAGAATTAAATTAAAAACAGTTCATAAAAATACATATACTTCAGTAAATGTACTTAGTTACATTCTACTCACCAGTAGTTTCATTTGTGTGAAGTATTTTGAAATCTTCATTTGTTGAAACTGAGGTCAGAACATGTGAAGAAATAATTTCATCTCAGTCACTGAGGAAGACTGATTGAAGCTCAAAAACGGTTTATAAGTGGATCTTGATTTCACATTATTTTGTCATACATGGTGTAACATCTTTACTTACTTATTAAGAGATTTGTTCAAGCCAAAAGTCAACGTCAAAAGACTAAAGCACAATTTAAAAAATTTAAAAATGACCCAAATGCCACGTAAATTCTTAAGGAATATAAAATCTTTTGACTTATGTCCACCGAAAAGGAAAACTCTGAGCATTCCACAAACACAACAGTGACTCTGTGTCATTAAAATAAAAGAACACAGTCTTTCTACAGCACACAAGATTGTTTTATTCCTCCTGGCCACAAGTCCAAGAAATATGTTGACCAAAGACCAAAACAGCGTTAAACATCAAGAATGAGTTTTAACAGTTGTTGAGTTCACAGTGGCTTTTTTTTTTTTTGCAATGATATGTCTTCTTGATTGTCCAAATAGAGAAGATTTCAGCAGACAGCTAAATCAACACATGCTGCTTTAATATTGCATATTTCTCCAGAAGAGTGAGGTAGCACTGTTTCAGTGTTCGTTTCTCAAAAGCTTGAGGTCATTAATGATACAAGCACATACAGCAATATGAGACACAGCATAACTGTGATGAGTCCAGAGGACGTTCCTGAGTCCAGAAGAAGATCCAAAAAAACTTACTGACAAGGAAAGTCAGTTGAGGTAAACTTGTATCATGTCCATCCTACATAAAACTTCATATTTTGCCTTTGATTCACAGCTGAAATGAAATAAATGTTATTTTGAGGCAAACCAAATTATTAAATTAAAAATTAAAAAATTAAAATTACACACTGCAAAAGAAAAACAAAGCTCAATGAAGAAAAATACGACCAAACTTGCCACCATTTCCATTTAAATTCCATTTGATTGTTTATTACACAACGTTTCTGTGGAAACTGGTGGTGTTAATAACCCCTGAAAGCTGCCTGTGAAAAGTATTTGCTATACGCTTCAGCAAAATACTTACAGACAGGAGCTACGACATTGAGCTAAGGCTTTTGGTCTCCATCAGCAGCCCTTCACTGTTCTACTCTCGAAAAAAGGCAGCTACAAAACTGTTTGATAGTTAGCGACACATACAAACATTAAGCATTAGATCTAATCGTGCACTTTCCTGCTCTAAAGACACTTCTGAACAAACCACACAAAGCCCTTCAGACATAAATCCCACTACATTAACATTGCTTCTAACAGGCACTACGGTAAACTGTGATCTGGATCTATGTTACTGTCATTTTGGAAGCTTTTGAAGTCAAACATCAATGTTCCCTTAGCGAGACTAATTTAAAGCACATAACACCGTCAAAGTATTGGAAATAAACTGAATTCCTTCATTTGTTGCAGCTGATTCTCTCCAGAATTCACAGTTCTTGTCTGGAAAAAAAGAGGTATATTGTGTAACCATTATACTCGGAAAAGATTTAAAAAGCCACTGAGCTTTAATTTGGCCCCTTTGAGGAGGTGGATGATGAAGAGGAGGGGCTGTGTGATGAAGATAGGGCACTGAAACCACTTGTTCCTGCCGGAGTTACAGACTGTGAAGCCACAGCAGCAGCAGCAGCTGACTTCTGAGCAAACAGCATTCCTGTAGGACAAAGATCAGAGAGAAGATTAACATCAGCAGGTATTAAATTGCTTTTATTGTGTGACTAACTTGTCATATTTGCAGAAGGTGGAAACAGCAAGATCAACTGCAAAGGAGGATTTAGTGTCATTAGCAGTTACAAAGAAATATATTAAAGAAAACAAGAAAAACAGACACAAAAACAGACGAAAAAAACCAAAGGTAGTAAAATACAAAAGTATTGAAAAAATAGTTTGATGTTTTGGAAATATAAATATATATATCTGACTTCTCACCTGAGTAAACTGTGCCATTGACCTCCACAGATACACTGATACTGGCTGCTCCGTTGGTGGAGATACTCAGAGACAAATCCTGTTTGGTTTCTGTGTTAGAAAACAAAATACAGCCATTAATAAAATTTCCTGAAATCATGGAAGTTATCAAGTTATCAAGTTCAGGTCATCACAGCAGGAACAGCTGACCGTGTCCGTTGTTGAGTTTGAGGTTCATGGGATTGAAGTGAGATGCAATGGCCAGGAGGTTTTGTTGGAGGGCCTGTTGAATGAGGCGCTGCTGCTCCTCGGCCAGCTGCATCATTCTCTTCTCTGGTCCGTCAACTGCAGCTCCTCCTGCTCCCCCTGCTCCTCGCTCCAGCCTCTCTCTCAGATGCTCCAGTGTGGCAGCTTGTGCTAGCTGCTGCTGCTGCTGCTGCCCCAGAGCCAGAGCCATGGGCAGCCGGCTGGGTATTACAGGGGTCGACATCTCATCTGAAAGGAGAGAGATCAAAGTGAAAATACAGAGAAGGTGTCATTAAGTAAGAGAAATAAAAAGGAAAAGAAAATAGTAATTTCCCTTCAGAAAAAAAACACAAACAATAGCAGTTCATAATATGCCTGAAAAATAATCCTGTCAATGTAACATGCATTCAAACTGAAAAAGAAATAATCCATTTCACAATCAATCTGCTGTATGTTTGGATATATTTAAACCAGCAGAGGTCACAAGTATCTGATATCCACGAGGGAACATATTAATCAAATATCAAATCAGAAAGTATTTTACAGGGAAAAAAAAGCACAGTCTTTACACTCTACCTGTCTTTCTCTTTAGATTCGGGCTGGCGGATGTGTTGAGGCCATTGTGTCCGGTCGGGGTGGTTTGCATCGTGGGTGAAGACAGGAGGGTGTGTGCGGCAGAGCTCGGCGAGGGAGAGTAGCGGTACAGGTTGCTGGTGTAGCTGGGACGTCGACCCTCTCTGCGGTTACTGTCGATGGCGGCCTGCAGCTCACCCGGAGAGCTCAGGCCCTTCTTCTCACACTCAAACGGATACAGATACTTCATATACCTGCAAGGAAACATGAGTCAAGAGTCATTATAAAGATAATCTGCATGTAACTAATCAAATATTTAATGCATCTATTAAATATGTTTCCCCTTTTGTCTCAATTACCGTGACTACAACTTAACATAGCTTTAAATTTAAAAAAACCCCACAAATGTAATATTTCAGTGTGAAAAGTTATTAAATCATTAAACAGTTACATTATCAGTTACTCTACTTCATACCAGAGCACATTTTTATCAACTCAACACCTTTGTGGGCTTTTCTATCAAAAAATGATAGTGACACCTACTGGGTGCGAAGGGTGAAGGCAGCGCTAGTGATGGACGTGGGGAGGTTGAGACCTTTGGTGATCTCCCTCCAGATCTTCTTGTTAATAACCTCCACCAGCCCTCCTTTTTCTGTCACCAGCTTAAAAAGCCTGTACAGGTCCAGCACCTGTTTCGCCATGATGGGAATGCGGTTCACAGGAGTTCCTGGAGGAACGAGAGGATAAATACATGGATATTTATTTGTTTTCTCTGGATTCTACTCCTGAAAAGTTCACATAAAATATGAGAGGTCTTGTAGAAGCACTACCAAGGACAGCCATAAGGATTAAGAGAAGATATATTGTGACTTATCCACCTGAAGTTAACGTTAGGTAAAATGGCCTAGCGTGTATAATCTGTGTGGATAGACCTCTCTAATTAACCTTATTTCAGATGGATGGGGATAATTCCAGCACAGCAGCTTGGTTGCTGCATTGATTCGAGTGGAGGGGGGGAGGGGTTGATGATCAAGTCAGCAGTGCTTGCCAATCACAGGGCTGACAGCTGACCCTTTCAATCCAGATTTTAAGCAAAGCCCATTAATAAAGGAGGCTAAAAAGCAGTTGTGGAAATGAGATTAGTTCATGCTTAGGATAAACAAAACACAGACACACATGTGCGTTTGTCACGACTACGACCTTTGCACACATGCGAGTAAAGACAGCAGACAATTTTTTTTGCATCTTTCTTTATTTGACGGAGATAATCTGATGAAGGAACTCAATCTCACCTCGTTTCTGCATAAAAACAAAGAGATCATCAAGAAACTCCTTCCTCTGTGGGTCATTATCCAGTTCATAGAGCTGTGTGTTGAAAAGTCAAGAAAAGAAACAAAAAACATTAGCAACAAGCTGGTTAACTCTTCTTCATTTCTCTGTTGACATACATTTAATAAATTTACTGACCTTGGCAAAGTCTCTGGATGGTTCTCCTCTTACTTTTCCTCCCTCGTTGTCCTCAGCCCAGATGGCACTTCCTCTCTGTGAAAAAACCCACATAGAAAAACATCAGTGTTTCTGTTTTTCCTCTTTGTCTGCGTAATATGATAAATTAATAAGGAGAGCAGAGCAAAAACACTCCGGAAACTGTATGAGTCATTCCCAGTATTATAGACGGTTTAATTGTCTACATTGACCAGCAAATATTGATGGATAGAAAGATTAACAACTGCATTGATCCCAAAGGAAATTCAGGCAATGAGGTTCTCAAATTACACTCAACTATTTAAAGAAAGGATTGATCAGCATAAAATAAATAGACTTAAAAACAAAAGAATCTGAAAAAGAGACAAAATACAGATCACATACAACATTTAGACTCAGATTATCAAAATAAAACAAACACTGGATTTTTTTTATCCTCAGTTTTTCCTTTAAGACTCTGGACTGCACTTCCTGTCTCCTGTCTTAAACCTGCTTTATTTCCTGCACTGAGATGGTTTTACTGCAGGACGTTCCAAAGCTAAACAGCTCGTCACTGGAGGCATCTGGCTGCCTGCTCCACTGCTGCACTGTGTAAACACGAACGCATACTTTTCAAAGGGAGTGTCTGTTTAAAGCAGGGCACAGTGAAAGAGGGACATTAATGAATGGCCCTTTGCTCATTAGATAGTTTAATATGACAAGTCATTCCTCCATCACCTCCCCCTGAACATGACAGTTAAAGGTTAAAAATGTGAGTGAGGGGCAGTGTGTGTGCAACTGTGTGGAAAAGCCTGCTGAGAGCTTATTGTCCTGCCAACGCATGCAGAGAGCTTCACCATGATGCTTGTCGTGTGAATGCTCCGTCACCACTATTAAATGAAGTAGATAATGTTTTTTTTCTACTATCCCTCTTATCTTTATCAAAACTGACATTAAAATGAATTATTTTTAGGATTATTGCTGATGTAGTTGCAGCTCATGAAATGTCACAATGGGTTTTTTCCTCAGATAAGTATTAGCGACTTGCTTTCCGCAGGCTTATGAGGGGCCTTGTTCACATGCCAGTCAGTTCATGCTGGTGTTTTATGTGAACATGTTTTGTATTTAAACAAGCATATATGTACTTTTGACAACAAAACATGTTTTTGTATTCATTAGGATCAAAAGCTTATAATTACAATGCTTGTGGTTTATCAAAGTAATGGATTGTTTTTGGTTTTCCATGTTTACCCTCATAATTAATTTACTTAATACTCACATTTAAATATGTCATTTTAGACTTAAAACCGATAATTATATCAACTTATTGTTTGGCATGGAAACCTGATCCAAGCTGGTGTTGATTACCATAACATTTCACCATGAGATATAAAATACATTGGGGGGGGGGGGGGGGCAATAGACTGTTGGCTTCCAGTCCAACTGTATCTCTCCTCATGTTTACAGTAAAAACATGATACAAACTGCAAATGCTGACACACAAACAGCTGCATGAGAGTGTAAGCAGTCGTTCCCAGACCCTGTTGTCTGATTCACCCCTGCATCCATGTCAGACCACGCATGTTGAAATGAATAGTGGTAGTTTGGCTGTAGACCAACACTTTCATAAATGTGGGCTTCGTTACGGTTATCTTTTATCTTTTAACTGTCACTTTTGGCTGGTACATTTATTTGCATGTGTAACATTTCTGCCAACTCTGGTTTAGGCAGAACATTGACTCTAAAAACAATTATCCACTCTTTTTGGCCAACTATTACAACCACTTACCCAGTGCTTTTAGCCAATTGAACTAACTTTTGGCCAGCTGTTTTAACCACCAAGGGGTTGAAACAGCAGTTGAAAAAAAAAAAACTTTTTCGCTAACTATTTTGACCACTTACTTATTTCTTTTAAACAACCATTTCCACCATTAGCTTTTTCTTACTTTTCATTTCAGCTTTTACACTTACTTCATAAAATTTCACACATTTTTACATAGAAACAAAACAGGTGATACAGATGACTAAAAAGTATATTTTCCTTTAAATCAAACTGTTGGCCACTTCCTTTAGTTTTCTGTTACTGGAAGTTATGTCTTTGGATATAAAGTACCACTGGTCTGAAAATATTTTTGTAATGGCCCTTGTACACACCAGTTTTTTTTTATTTTTCTTTCTGTCTTCAGCTCTTTAACTGATTAAACTTTATAACTAATCATGGACAAAACTCTGGCCCTGTTGATGGCAGAGCTGGTGACACATTAATAGCTTCACAGCTTAGAATTTCTAATGAAGGACTTCTACTCCCCCACCACAAAGCTAAGTAGATAAACATCCCAGTCTTTTCACCATCAAATGGAAATAAAACCCTTCCCCCTTTATTGATTAGCAAGTGAGACCTACTGTGGATCTATTAACAAAGAGCTTTCGGTTAATTGCTCACAGAGTTTCACACATTCAGCCCCGGGAATGTTGATAGTATTTAGTATGTAGGTCAGGGACTAGTTTCTTTTGTTGTCTGGTTTTTATTAGGCTTTTACATGATTTTAATAATGTTAATCACAAACTCTGGTCAATGACTGTGTTAAAGCAGTTCTGTTAAAATGTGTATGAATAGATGAGAATGATAAATGCTGTTCAAAACATCCGATTAACTTAATAAATCATTAACACTGACCGGGTGTACCTCTTATAATGAGCTTTATCGAATTCATTCAGCTGTTTCAGCGGAGGAACAGAGAAAACTTATCCATCTCAAAACTTCAATGTAACTGCAGGGGGGCCCAAATATTAAATCCAAATTAAATTATTAGGCCTTTGGTCGCCCGATTAAGTCAAGATCATTTATCTGGCCTCTTGCTGTGCTGCGAGCTGAGACTGAGTTTTAACTGGGGCTCTATACCCCCACCCATGCAAAACTTGTGGGCCTTCATTGAGACTGCATACAAGGAGGGAACAATGGCCGTCTAGCATGGCATATATAGCATTGTCCAGGTCCGCAAACATGTCTGATTGATAAAATAAATCAAGGAATAAAAAAGGAGGGGACCAGTTTTAAAGCAGAAAAGAAGGTAAGAGTGAATTGCTAAACTCATTTCCACCTGCCACAAATTAACTTGCTGCTCCTTTTAAAACTATTTGTAAAAAAAAAAAAAGTTAACTTGTCGAATTACTGTTTTGAAATTGATTCAAACTTTAATGAAATAAACTGTGATGTTTTTGCATTTAAGGCAAAGTGAATAGTGTCTACTTAGTTGAATCTGGTTATAGGCTGTATACGATCATGTTCCCAGCAAGACAATTAGCAATGATAAAATCTATAATTACTTTTTAGCTTCATTTCATATAAACCATACAGAGTAAAATAAACAGTTGACCGAGCCACTTTGACCTCATCTATCGGTTTGTGGAGTTTTGCTTTCACGTCTCAAGTTTGATGGCCGTTGCTGTCTTGACTTTTTGGAGCCAAAGGTGACCATATAAGGACGAGAAGGTGGAGCTACAGAGGATAAACAATACTTCGAATCCACTTTGACCCCTAGTTGAGAGCTAGAGGCTGCTGTTACTCAAAGCCACACCCCTAATTGTACATAACTCCCCATATAGTAACAGAAATACATAAGAAATCTCTGGGGTTTGACCTGCTTCTGGATTCAGTCTCAAGGCTGATCGAGAAACTGCAGTCTGCAGCATTTCCCAGTTTTGGCTTCATTTTCAGCCCTACAGGTTTCCACTTTTGGTAAACAGGATGAAATTAAATATCACAATCATTCTCTCTTACTTGTTAGTGTTCATTCATAAATTGTGACGTTCAAATATGGGTTCTAATTCATGCTTTAACTAATAAAACACGTAGAAAGAAAACCATTTCACACAAACACCAGCACAATAACAGCAACAACCCTCTCCTGTTTCAGTTAAAACAGAAGACACGTCCCTTCATTGCTCTGGCTTCTTTGTGCTGGTCTCAGGAAAGGAAATGCATGCTCACTGCAGGAGTTGTATAATGTATTGATTACTTGCAGCTGAATTAAGCTGCCATTAAGCGTTGCCAAGCGACAGCTAAATTATGCAAAGCTATTCAGTGAGCCACAGCTACGTCAGCAGTGAGGTTTCTGAGCCTGTCGAGGGGTTTAAAAGGGACTAATGTACATATGACTTTTATAAATGATCATAAATGTTAAATTCATAAAGAGAAACATCAACTTTTAACTTCGCTTTTAGAGAAAACACTTGCAACATAGGGAGAAGAAAACATGAGATATCTCTACATAATGGACAGGCATGTAAAGCCTCTAAAATCTGCTTCAATCCACTTAAACTATTGTGGGTAAACTTTTCGGGTTGATGCTTGCTGTTATGGTTCAACCCCGCTGTTTTTATGCCTACCAGCCTCATTTATCATAATGTATTCACCTGAGGCAGAGGAACCAATCAGATTGGTTCCTAAAAAGAAAAAAAAGGTTGGAGGCACTTCTGTTTCCTTTAAGAGGTTAATCACATCTGTTGTAAAACATACTTGTAAACACTATCTTTGGATTTCTTATTTCATACCTTTTTTTCATATTTAAGGTATATCTGGCCAAAATGAAAAAAAAACTGTATTCAAACTAGCAATTCCTAAAGCCAACCATGGTCATAAATACATGCTGGAGGCTATTTCATTAATCCTGTACTCTCATTTTAACTGTCTCGGACTCGACCTGAACCCAATCACTTTAAGCTGTTAAGACTGGACCATAGTCAAGACCTATTAGCTCAGCCGATGGCCAGAAAGGGTTTCAAATAGTGCCTGATACGAGGTGAAGTGCTGCAGAAGGAGATCTTTAGCCTGGCCAGTAATTAAACACTATTAAGTTTGGGTATCTTGCCAAAAAGGACACACTTCTTTCCTCCACATGTGAGGAGAGAGGCAGATTAGGCAGCAGTGAGCCTGACTCTCAGCGGGAGGAAGTCAAGAATTAAACATACGAGCCAGATCTCACACCAGCTTAAAATAACAGTTACAGATGTTCATTTCTTATCCACACAGATGAAATGAAATTCTGGCTACTTCAAAATAAACTTTCAATCACAATAATATAACCAAAAGTACACCAAGACATGAGAAAGGGATCTCAAGCAACTATAAAAGATGGCAAACCGTGCAGTGAAGAATGACAGTGTAGCTTTGATTTTTGTCATCAAAACAAAGAAAACTTACTTGTTTAAAAGGCTCGTCACAGCCCCAGTCAGCGAAGCCGTTGGGTGAAGTGAAGCCTTGCTGGCCTGAAGGAGACAGCAGCTCCTTCTCCTCATATTCCTGCTTTATTGCTGAGGTTGGAGATTCAGCCCTTTGCTTCGCAGCAGATGACTGAGATGTGGAAAACGGAGGGAAGGGAAAGCCTGCAACTTGAAGGAGTCGAGGCCTCTTCCCCTGCTGATGAGGACTGTTCTCCTCCTCCTCCTCCTCTTCTTCCCCTTCCTCTTCATCTTCCTCCATCTCATCTTCTTTAGGCTCCACCATTTCCTGCTCTTCTTCATCTGGGTTCATTCTGCCGAGATGGCTTTTGAGAGCCTGCTGAGCTGCTTGATAAGTCTGTCCGTCTGCTTTCCCAAATAACGCAGGGTCCAGTCTGGAGCCAGAGGCTCTCGCTGCAGCAGCGTGTTGAGCAAACAGGAGCTGAGCTTGAATCAGATGTTTCTCCTGCAGGCTCATCTCCAGTTTGGCCTCTTGTTGTCTCTGCAGCTGCTCCATCACCGCCTCCAGCTTCACCCCAGCAGGACTGAACTGTGGACAGCCAGCCGAGCTGCCCTCCTCAGATAAGCTTGACTGTGATCAAAAAATGCAAATCACTGGTTTAACATTATATCTTACTCATTTTGAAATGCTGCAGCAAATGACCTCAACTTATGAACAACAGAAACAACATTCAACAAGTAAAAATATGCCACAGGAAGCAAATTAAACTTTCAGGAAATTGTTTGAATACTACGTTATGTAAATAAAGTTATACATATTTGTTTTTGCACCCGAACAAATATCAAGGTTAGAGTTGAAGGTTTTAAAAGAGGAAGTGTCTCGGCCTCAGGAAGCACATTATTGGTGGATTTGAGTGAAACAAAGCTTAATGGCTTGAGACAATCATTAACAGAAAATACATTCATCCAGTTTAGAATAAATTAGTGGCAGGACGCAAATATGTCTTACAAAAATGCTGGGGCTCACTTTTTTTGGTGAATGAATATAGAAGAGCTTTTTAAAATTTTTTAATTCAATTTCATAAAAGGAAAATCAACTTTATTTCCCAGCGTAGATAAATGCGAATGTGAGGCCCTCCGTTAAAAATCACGAAAACAACTCAACCAGAGCAATAACCACATCGAAAACTCGTACTTTAAAGTGGAAATCCTCTTAAAAATGTCCACACAAATCGTCATTTGCTTTGTTACTGTAACAAACAAACACGAGTGGGAGCGTTAGCGGTCGTCGACACTCACCATTTGCGCCTTTGAGTAATCCATCACCGCCAACAGGTCTTATCTAGTTTTTCCTTCTTTCCTCCGTTGGAAATAAATCGCATCGCATGACCAGTTTTTTTTAACCAGAAAAAATTCCTCTGATCAAATGTGATTTATAAGCCCCTGTAGTGCGGTGGTCGGGCCGATCGGAGCTGGAGGAGGGGTAGTAATGCTTTGCGTTTTACCTCCCTGGTCACTGCGCATGGAAACTCAAACATCTTTGATTGTCTTTGACTGAGTGGCCTACACCCCCAACTTAGATGAATGAAAGGCCCGCCCCGTGCGTAAAGCTCGCGAAGTGGGTTTCCTTTCCTGCATCTCTGTGGAAATACCCACCCACTTCACAAGAAAATCCCTCCCACTTGGTTTATCTTGGACATTTCATGCGTTACAACCCTAACCCTAACCCTCTGCTGGAAATACAACAAAACACATTTGAGTCTGGAGCTGCTTCATTCACATTGCAAATGAGTTTGACTTGTGCAGCCATAAGATATTTGTTTTTTTCCCCCTCCACTCTCACAGCACGAATTTGCATGAACATTCAGTTAGGTTATAAAGTCATTCATCAGTCATTGTGGGTTTTTTTGCAGCAGAACCAGAAAGTGTGGTAAAATGACTTAAGACTCTGTTTTAGCGGCTTTCATCTGTTTGAGAACTGTAATTCTGATATTTAACCAGGCATTAGTAATTAGATGTTGTGTTTTAGTCTGATTAACTTTATGTCCCTCATTACTAGCTGGTTTATTGTACATCAAACAGAAAAAAACTGGGCTCTATTAATTTTAAGTTGGCTAGAACACCCATTTCACAGCGACTTTGCACTTGGTGAACCTTGTTGATATACTTTGAACAGACAAATAACCTTATTAGGTAAAACTGTAAATCTTGCTTTCATGGGAATCAGTGGTTTCAGTGACTCTCACCCCTTTTTAAAAAGAACCCTGCGGATGTCATGACCTACATAACTGCATAAGAGCAAAATAATCAGACGTGAATTGCATTTCAAAAAGCTGAAAACATCTATTTCTAAGAGACAATTGGGCAACAACATGACTTTAATCGTGAAATAAAACACATTATTTATTCACACTACCAGTCAAATGTTGAATCAATGAACATGTAAATGGTGCATACAAGCATTCCAAACCAAAATCATTCCTCTCAAATATCTAAAACTGTCCAAAATTTCTTTATCTCATAAAGATTAAGTTCCCCTTGTAGGAAAGGCAGATGGAGAAGGGTATTTTTTCTGGAAATGTATAAGCAATAATCTATTTTCCTATGTAAACCAGTGGTTTAACAGTGGGCTACAGTTAAAAAACCACTGATGTATTTTACTCAGCCCAGGTTAAAAAAGCATCTTACCATTAAGTGGATCTTTCATTCTTTTAGGGAAAAAAATAACCATGCAAATTTCAAAATTGTATGACTACAATTCAGCGTAAGACCATAGACCCAGTGACATGACTTATGTTTTCTGTTTACTCCAATAAAGGCAGCTTGTATGAAAATAATAATTATTTAATATTAGTTTATATAAAAGTAATTTTAAATCCTGAAAAAATAACATTCCAAAAATAATTCAAAGGTCCAGTGTGTAGTGGCACCTAGTGGTGAGGTTGCAAACTGCATCTTACTTGTCCCTCTATCCCCTTTCAAGTATGTAGGAGAACCTACTGCAACTGTTTAATTCAAAAACATTACAGAGAGCCCTCATTAGAACTGGTGTCTGGTTTCTCTTCTCTGGGATACTGTGAAAACATGGTGATACAAAACGAAAGAGGAATTGGTCCATGTGTAGATCTTATACTTAAACTATACTATGTATTGTACTATATATATTTTACTATATACTTATACTATATTTTATACTTAGGCTCATCAATATTTTAAATTTCTGCCATATTCCGCCAATAGATCCCCTCTGAGCATTGCACACTGGACCTTTGATCTGTCATATTTAATATACTTCAACAATAATCCAGTTATGTAATTATAATAACATTATGCCAGTTGCCATTTGAACAAGTTTATTTTATCAGCATGTAAATTTTCCCTGAAATGAAAACAGATGTAATACACACTGAGTACAGTAGAACGATCTTTACATTCATGTGATAACGCTGCTCCCTGGTGGCAAGATGCGATTCATTAAAATGTCCAGACAAACTCAGACAACATGCACCATAAAGTGATGTCTCTTCTCCATTAAAGCAACTTGTAATGAACACATAGTTTCAATAAGTACTCAACCTATCTAAAATATCCCAAACATACTTGTGACACTCAATAAAGATACATTTTCCTTTATTAGGCTCATCAATATTTTACAAGCAACAGAACTTAATAAAGGCCAAATTAAATATCACATGTATTATATGAGGAAAACATTAAAGTACAAGGTTTCTGTGTCCAGAGGGTATCCACCGTCTTTAGATCTGAAAATATGAAACAAAAAAAAAAATCTGTTAGATTGTCATCATGTAAAAAACACACAGAACTGATTAAAGAGATTTTTAATACTTACTCTTCTACACTTTGTCAATGCCGAGCTCCTCAGGTGTAGAGATGCCAAGCTCGTCTAATGTTGGCCTCAGCTCTTGGATCAGGTAAGGGTAGATCTCTTTATGAGGACCAGCTTTGTCCTGAGGAGATCACAAACAATAGAATCCAAATCAATCATTGACTCTTGATTATCTACCTGCCAACAATACTCCCAAAATTTTTACCAAACTGAGACACAGGCACTTTTCTCTCACCTTCACAGCTTCCAAAATTCGAATAGCGCTGGCCAAGTCGTTTAACCTCCGACAGGCTCTCAGTGCTGCTTCAAGAATCTTTGGCTCTGGTACCAGATCGTAACCAATCAATGTGTTCATCCCTAGGAAAGAAAAAAATAAAAGAAAGAAATTATATATTTGAGAACAGAGGGGAAAAAAAATCAACACTTCTCACTATACACCACATTGCTTTCTTTTCATCTTTTGACTGAGAAAGAAGGCAGGCGATTATCTATATTTCTCACATGTGAATAAATCATACTGCAACCCAAACAAATAATGAACTGATGCCATTAAAAAGTGTGTAGTCTGATATAATTCATGTTCTCTCTTTCTGTACCACATATCTCCACACAGTTGCTGGTTGACATGTTTCTTCATTAGAATAAAACACAGTCACTGTAGTTTATTTTATTTAAAATCAAAATGCTGTTTCTTCACTTCATCATCATTGGTATTTGTCAGTGGTGGAACTGAAATCAACCTTAAATCATGAAGAGCTGCGCACAGCTCAATGATTCCTTTGGGTTCTCTATCTCTTTCTTGAAACACTACACAGGCGTCTGAATAGCCCTTCCTCTCTCTGTACGCGCTCAAGCGAAATCAACCACGTCGGTATCACTACTTCCTCAATACCTGCATATATTTCAGCGTAATGTTCAACTACTAGGACTGCCCACTGAACCATTTCTGTAATTTCTGGTTTATCATCTCTCACCTGACAATGAGCTGTGCCCTTTCAGTTTTTTATTGAGTGGACAATCAGATCGTAAACAGCCTTGCATCAAAGGAGTATGTGATACTTCTGGTACTATTCAAATAACGATACAGTTTCAGGACGCCTACTATGAGTAACAGATTTAAACGGTCTGACAGCTTATCAGTTCGGAGCAGCAGGAGGATCCAGGCAGTTACCATGGGAAACCTCATGCCTTGTCAAGCCAACTTTTCACAGCAGGAGCTCAGCCAAGACACAGTTCTCCTCACCATGCTGTCTTCACAAAGACGCACCATAAGCAGTTCACGCCGCTGGCTTCAGGAGCAGCTGTGACTCTCTCTAACAGTTGACAAATCCTTTCTGACTCCCTCAGTAACACTGTGCCTTGGTGTTGAGGGGCAAGAAACAACAACAGCATGCAAGACTGTAAACTTTACAGACTGGTCCTGAAAGTGTTTTAAATTTTGTGTGAAATTCTATGTAAACTCACTGAACAGTTCAAGGGTCACATGGGGTGTGTGTTCAAGCAAGGAGAGCTTGGTTAAGTAATCCTGGCACACAGCTACATGCTATCAAGTTATAAAAGTCATAAAATTTACTTGCAGCAGTCATCAGTTATTGCAAGAACCAAACTTGATGCAAACCACAAAACTAAGAGTGGCTGCGAAGACTCTGTTTCACTAATAACTGTTAGCAAAGATGGCTACACTACTTTTGAACCAGGTGGTTACACAACCTCTGCTACCACCAGCCACTGAGACTGACTCTTTGGGTGACAAGCCCAGCAGGAGAGACATGTGGGATTTTTGACTAACTATGGGCAGAATAAACACTATCACTTTGTGTCACTGTGAAAATTTTATGTTTCTCATCACAGATGTCAAAGAAAAACCCCTAACACTCTTATTTTGAGACTCTTATACTAGTAAATGAGTTATTGGTAGCAGTTTTTTTTTTAGTTTTAGCATTGAACTTAAACAAACAAGGAACTAGTCAAATCTTCACATTGAAAAGCCAAATCCCATTCAGCTGACAAAATCTGAGTTTTAAATAAGGTACAGTCTTAGATAGGAAATAGTAAGTTTCAGCCAGCAAAAAAGCAAAAGGTTAGTTTTGTAAAGTTGCCTGCTGATCCTTTGATGAAATAAAATCTGTGCATATGCTTAAAAAAGCATTTCAATGTTTAACTTGTTTGCATTATTAGTAATCTAACTACAATGGAGCATATTTTGTAACCAACAAACAAATGAAAAATCAGCAATAATCTGTAATGAAATGTTCTAAATTTCAGATCAAGTAATATATGTGCAAGCTCTCTATTGCTTCATGGTAAATACTGCATTATCAGCATGATTAATCTGTGACTTAGTAAACTAGTGAAACAACTTCCTTTTAATTGTTGGACAGTATGCATTCGGCCTAAGTTTTAATTTCACATTGCAATTAATTCTGTTAATTAAGTTTAGTTGTCATTCATAAACGTACCTTTTCTCAGCTCCCATGCGTCGATGTCTGGCTTATTAAAGTAGGTGACCCAGCGGGCATCAAATTCCTCATCTGTCTCTTGCATCCCATGTGAGTAACACCTTGAGGCCAAAACAGCTGCACAAAAGAAAAAAAAACTTTTTTTAGTTATACAGCTAATCTCAAATAATCCAAATAAAAATAAGAAGGCGATTTAGTGGAATCTACAGTCAGGTGATGTAGAAGGACAAACACAGCCAAGGGTAACTACACTGAAGTGGAAAAGGACAAATGCTGTCTAGTAATGTAATGCATCTGGATTACTGCCAGTGTCCTGACATGACCTGCCTACTGCACCTACTACACTGAATACACACAGACACACAAACAGGGAAATTTCCATGAATGCTGTTAATCTAATAATAAATATGACAGGATGTGGGAAAAAGATAATATGCCTTTATTAAGCATAAACAGATCATACATTGATATGTGCCACATTTAATTTCCCCTGATATTAAGACTATGTAGCAAAGTTTAAGCTAAAACATCAGAGCAACATTAAAAAAGCTACGTTTCCTGGCTGGTATTGTTTATAACAAGCCATACTTTAATGACAAGAGCACTAACAACTAACCCTAGTTGGCTGAATGTAGCTTAAAATGACAAACTTAAGTTAGATAACGTTAGCATCAGTAGCAGAGCTTAAGGGGCCTATACTCAGCCTTACAAATCGGTCATGGCAAGGACACAGACACCACAGAGCCGAGCACCGGGACATTTTTAGAGCGATACACAAACAGTTTAAGCGGTGAAAGGGAATATTAAACGAAAGTCTACATAATTTGACTGACACATTAACACAATAAACAGTACAGTGTATATTATAAGAGATATCTACACTGGCTAAGCTAATATCTAGCTAGCTGGCTTAGCCGTGCGGGTACGGCAATGTGCAGACAGTCACGCACGATTTCCGTTAGAACTTCGCCTTAACAGGACCATTGGCTACCGAATTAAAACAATAACAATCAGAGATCATAGACGAAAGAACAAATACCTTGGCACCGAGGTTGCGTACGGGTTAAACTCCGGACACCGGAGACTGACAGTCGGACGGCAGCTCTGAACATGATTGTGGACAGCCAGCTAGACAAACCGGTAAGATTGAAGGAGGAAGCTAACGCTACTCCCTTCGCCTGTCACGTACGTGGTCCCTCGTTGCTGCGCAGTGCGCTTGCGCAAACAGCTCGTTTTAGTATGTGTTGAGAACCACTTATGACTTTGACCTAGAATTTTTACCGGGAAGTATCCGACATTTCTAAGAATTTTCTGTATTAAGACGACTTTCTGCATATTGGAAATGATCAAATTTGTGGGTTACATCTTGACAGAAAAGTTAAATAACTGTTAAATGTAAAAAAAAAAGTGTGCATAAAAAATATTAACTATACTAACTAATAACTAACTATAAAAAGTTTAAAGCGTTATAGACTATGGCTGTCATGAGGCGCAACACTGAAAGCAACCAAATTAATCTAATGATGACATTAATTTGAATGCCCTTTTTCAAATTAATGCGTTGTGCTATTAGGGCCCATGCTCACATAGAAGTAGACCTATCAACGCCACCAGTCTCCAAAGCAATATGAAATTTTTAAGGGCAGATGAGAGTCAAATAGTTCCAAAGCGTGTGGTGTTATATTCATTTTTTTAAAAATTAACTACTGTATTTATCTATAGCCTAATTGGAAAAAAAAGTTTATCAGATGACATGTTATTAACCCCCAAACAATTAATAAATTGACTGCTCACAGTTTGGGAATACAGGCTATGCACATTAAACAGTTTTGTCGGTAAAAATTCAAGGTTAAGAGGTTAAAACTATGTCTTAAAGGGTTATTTCCAATCTAAGCTCCAACTAAGCCTAAAAAAAATCAAAGTTGAGATGCATTTACGAACTCGTTAATTTATTCCAACAACGTTACATCCATAAAGGGGAACTGCAATATAATGAAATCACTCTTAATCAAAACATTGTTGTGCTATGATCCATTTCAGTGTAGATAAATCCTCACCAAAAGTGCAAAACAGAGTAAAGACAATTGATGTAAACACTGATGTTTATTTTCCCAAAGGCTGTGACTAATTTTGTGCTTTTTTGACCTTTTGCATCAGAATAATCTCTGATGTCACTAAAACACTACCACTAATGTGACTATTTGTAGTGCTGCAAATACAATTTAAACATACAATATTTTTAATAACTAAGTTACTAAGGGTTGTTAAATCAAATTAAAGTATTGCTACAAGTCATCAGTATCATCATTTTTATGAACTGTTTCTTTAGAGACAAAGGTATAT
Organism: Acanthurus leucopareius; assembly: GCA_029814765.1. Lineage (NCBI taxonomy): Eukaryota > Metazoa > Chordata > Actinopteri > Acanthuriformes > Acanthuridae > Acanthurus > Acanthurus leucopareius. Next base: position 16,935,979 of record JAQMCX010000050.1, on the reverse strand, counting down.
ATTCACTCAAGAGACAGGTTACCTTACATAAACAATAAAGCATAAAAGTTGAGGATTAGAGATAATGTTCTTGGCAAAATTGATACAGATTGAAAAGATACAATAAAATAAACCTACCAAGCCTAACATGTTAGTTTTCTACTGTTTTACACGATTCATTCAGACTGTGGATGTTTGTGGGGAACAGACACTCCAGTCATCCAGACAGACTCTCTTGGCTCTCTGCTGCGAGGACCGCCTGTGAGCTGGTCTGAGCAGAGCTCCACGTCTCTCTCTGTCCTCTGTGGGAACTCTTGGGGTTTGGGGGTTTGGTATCCAGGCTCCTGAGGATCCAGAGGGTCTTTAGAAAGCAGGATACAGATGGCAGGAACTGTCTTCTGCATGGTTATACCTGGTGCTCCCTGTTGTGGACTCTCCCAGACCTCCTTCACTGTCTTGTAGTAGAGTTTGGACATCTGATGGAGCCCCCCAACTTTACGTTTCAGAATCTCCACACAAGTGATGGTCTTGGTGACTCCTCTGCCTGAGCCAGTGAAGATCACCTGTCTCAGTGAAGTCATTTTACCGTCTTTTCCTTCTACCTGCATGCGAGCTGTCGCAAACCGCAGCAAATTGCGGATCTTGCTTCCTTCTTTCACTCGCATGTGAAGGATGTCTGCTGCCAGGCCAGGAATCGGGTAGGGATCGCTGTCCTCCATGCGGCTCACTCTCCTGAAGTTGCTTCTACCAAGTTTTGCAGAGAAAGATGAAGATTGGCCATCAGGGTGGAGTGACGCAGACTGCTGTTCCATAACAGTGCTGCTTGCATCACTTGAACTCTTCATCTGACCCCTGGGTTCAGTCATTGTTTAGACGGCAGTGAAATAACAGTGCAGGATGCTGTCTCTGAGTCTGTAGCTCCAGATTATTTTCATGTCTCCCTGGACATTGAAAACACATTTCTTGTCCATTTTGGATAAGAAACTAAACACTGATCAGCTTTGTATTCCAAACTTGTGACTTTTTATGATCTCCTCTCCGTTCTTCGACTATATTGTATCTCCATTCTGTCCTCAGAGCACCGAGATGACAGCCAGCAGTGTGAAGAGGGTATTTCTTCCTCTAATCCCATTGATGTGAAGGAAAAGATGTCCTTGCTCTATTCAGCACTGAGGACAGCTGATGCCAACAAACACATATGAGCCTCAGAGAGAGACATGTAGAGTGGGACATAGTGCTCTTAAAGGCACATGCAACATTTAACAATGTCTGTCACATTGTAGTTTGTTGGTTTTGGAGGGAAGCTTTTGTTAAACACTTGAGGGCTCAGATTTTATTAGTCCGTGTGGTTGCTTGAATCACATGGATGAACAAACACGAGATAATGAGACTTAACAGAGCATTGCAGTTGAAACAATCCTTTGTTTCACGTGAATAGGTTTTAATAGCTTATATTCTTGATGTGCTTTTTGCAGACATTGCACCAAACTACAATCTCACAGGGGCTAAAGACATTTAAAAATAACACAATCATTGTTATGGTGACGTACAGTTTATCCTGGTTTTTAAGACAACTTCCCCTCTGCACTATCATCAGAGAGCCATATGGTCTTTGAATAGTGTCTTCCTTTGGGCTATTGCAGCAACTTCACAGTTTCTCCTCTGCTTCAGTCCATCGCCTGCTGGGCTGACCCAGAAAACGCTTGCTACATCACTCCTGCCTCTTATGAATCAATGACATTTATGAGGACAATTGTACCTTGGAGGTGCTGCCAAACCTGCATAAAAAATTAAACCAGAAATCACAGGAAAGGACTCTTATCCAGATGCAAACAGAGGTGTTTTGTTGAATGCTTTCTTTAAAGGATCTGAGCCAAGAGAGGAGCTCAGGAGGCTGTGGGGGCAGCTGTGGGGCTCATATGGAACCAGTATACTGTTATAATGGTGCACTTCTGCCTCACAGGATGGTGTTCACCACCGTGGTATTCACTGACTCGAACAATGAGCATAAAAAATATGTGGTTCTCAATGGTGTCAATATAATTCAGTTCATATCACTATTGTTTGAATAATCTTCTGATCATAAATGTCAATAAAACTACATGTAAACTATCCATCAGGGATGTTTTTCAGCCTTGACAAGAATTGTATATTGGAAGTTGCATAAGTTTCTGCATATGCCTCAAAACTCCCAATTTCTTCTTCGTATGAGCTTTGTCAGTATAAAGATTGTGATTAATTGTGTGTGTGAGACCTCTGTGACACATCTGGTCTGTTGTATGCATGTTTATGTTTAAAATATAATACAGGCTTATGGCAACACCAAATGTGCTCAAAATGCCGTGTAATTTAAACATCTGTGGCGGTCTTAGATAAATATTTAAACATTACAGTTGTGAGAATTATTTGCTTCTGTGTATGCAAAGAAAAAAAACAGTTAGCATGACCAGTTAGCATTGGTTACACTTCCACCTAGTGGCACAGCACATGCATTACACCACCAACAAAGTGCCTTTGAACAATGTAATTTTGCACTGACAAGTAAAGGGAAACCGTTTTATCTACTGAAAAAACCCTCAGAAATATTGCAAAACTTTATTGAAAAAGTGCTGTCATAAAAATGTACAAAACATGTATTTGCAGTACAGACTTATGGAACTGGTGGTAGAAACAGATTTACATTACACCAGACTGTAAATTAAGATATAAGGCAAAAAGAGAAGCTTTCACGGGTGCACGAGGGAACAAACTAGTTTCATCCACTGATAACTGACAACAAAAAGAAGAGATTATGTGCAGTCTTGTTCTCTTCTTTGTAAAAACAAAAACTGAAAATCTAATATCAAAAAGCTCATAGTTTTACATTGGCTTGACAAAACAATGAAAGATAAACATAATGAAATTAGCCAGAAACACACAAAGACATGATCTTAGTCAGGCTTTTTTTCTTGCTTGAAAACCTCAGCACGACTTTGAAGCAATTACTTGTAAAATTTCCTTGTGGATGGCGGCTTCCTGAGTATTGATGTGGACATCACCCACCTGCCCGTTCTCATACCTGAGGGAGAGAGAACAGCAGAGCTTTTTAGTCTGGAAATGTCTTGTATGCTTAGGTGCAAAGAAGTTGCTGCCTATGTTATACTCACACAAAAAGGAAACGTGTGCACACATGGTCAGATATGGGACACACCCAAATGTTCCCATGTTTTTGAAGGTCCTTTGATGTTATCACTGTCAAGAAATACAGAAAATGTTATAAAACAGCTCCGATATCCAACATCCAGTCCTTGTTTTGTCAAATCAAGGCTTTTTGTACCTTCACAAAGAGCAATGCAGTTCAGGTTGTTGTTTTGCAGAAACCTGGTTTGCCCCGGCAGCTCCTGAGACAAGGAGGGAATACAGGATGAGATTCAAAAAACAAAGACGGATAAGAAGTATGACAAGTATGAATTATAATCTACCTGTTTGAGTTTGTTTATGCGGTTGTATTTCTTTATGAGTTCTTCTTTGGTGGGTATTTGATGTTGCCCTTTACCCATATCTGGACAAAGAGAGGGATGAGTTTCAAAGAAATGTCTCAATCAGTCATGGCATCTTTGTGTAAATTAGTTATTTTGTATGAAAAGAATATGCATCAATACCAGAATATCCAAATGATATGCTTGAGATGGGACTCAGATAGATGCCCTTTCCATATGCAGCTCCATGAAGCTTAAATAGTAGAAGGACAGAAAATGTGAGTATAATACTTCTGTAACTGAGAGAAGATGAACTCAAAAGTCTGTTTGGATGTAAAGGACTACATTATTATATTCATTTTTTTTCTTTTAATCTTTATTTCAACTTGTAAAATATATTAAGGTAGAGACCTCATTTACATTACAGATGAGTAAAAACATAACACACAATACAAAAACATTTCTTTTAAACTCTACCTGCAGTTTTGTATAAGAAGCATTGACAAGCCCATTCCTCAAAATAGAGTGCCAGTTTTCAATGTGGGAGCCACTGAGAAAAGAGAAAACAGTGTCTCAGTGTATGAGGCAGGGATTGGTGAATAGTGTCAGTAATGAAGTTTTATGCAAGTTGCACCGCTTTGATTTTGCTCACTGGAAAGCAAAGGTGCTGCCATACAGTTTCTTGGCAGTTTGAAAACGAGCCTCTTTGGACGGAGGGCTGCTGATGAGCAGGAACTGATGAGGTGTGTGCATGAACCTCAGTTGCTATTGTGCAACAAACAATGAAACAAAAGCATAAAGTTTATGTTAAGTATAAAAAACAAATTTCTAACCAATATTTGGTCTCTTATGAACTACTTCTACTGTAAAACTTGCATCTTAATGTGAGTTACTCCATCATACCCTGTTCAGTGGAAGCTTGACAATGTGTGACCGGTTACTTGCTAAAATCCTGTTGTCAAAAACATACAAACACATATGAATCTAAGAGACATTCAGATTAGATGACATACTAAGTTTTTCAAACAAGATAAAAACATGACTGAAAGGCTGGTTTAGATCCTGTCACTCACCATTGTAGTAAAGGATGAGCGAGAGGGTCTATCCTGTCCATCTGCTTCTTTATTTCAGATGATGGACCCTGGATATGTTAAAATACAGTTTAATCCGTCTTGTATTAATAGAGCTGACAAGGAAGCATTGAACAGTCTTCAGATTATTCTCACAGGAGGAGAACAGATGTAAATCTTAAATATGGCGTGAATGAAGGATTTATTTAAAATCACCTGTGCCATCCTCAAGATTAACAAAATGCTGTCCAGAGCTTTCTGCAGCCTGTCGTAGCTCTTCCTCTGCCACAGCAACACAAAACATGATGCAAGAGTAAAAAACAACATGATTTTTAGTTTTTTTAAAATCATAAATTAGACATAAATGACAGTAGATCAGTTTAGCTGATACCTTTGGACTAAAAGCCAGAGTTTTGGGGTTGTATGGATCCACAACAGAAGGGTAGGGGTCAAATATGATGCTCTTGCGTGAGGACTGAAGGGCAGCTCTACACATGGCCACCAGCAGGTCAACCACCTATAGAACAGACATCATTTCAATACAGTGATCTAATATTACTGTCATCCTTATGTCCATGTACCACTGTGTTACCAACCTCTGCACCGGTGGCAACCTCCTCAGTAGCTCCGAGCATAACCCCCAGTGTGTAAAAGGAAAACACACACAGCTCTCTGGTGCAAACTGCTGGCTAGAAACACACACAAAGCAGAATAGGAACAAAAGCCAACTGTACTTTTAGTTTTTCTTCAGTAATTATCCACTAAACCACCAGCTGAGCTCTTTGCAGGAGCATACCTTTAGCATGGGGCCGTTCTGAAACACATGTCGCTCGTCACAGATGACACAGTATTCATTCAGCGTGGGGAGTCTCTGCTCAGCGTACCTCATCATCTGTGTACACAGTGAAAAACATTACACACTTTGCTTGCATCTCCTGTTGCTGCCTGCTTCTTATGAGCTAAAACTAAAATTACAATTGTGTCAGACTTTTTTTTAGCATTTGTAAACCATTTTACAACATTTCGCCAACCATAAATAAAAATAATGGCAAAGAATTATGGTTTTATCTCTTTATGATCATCTATTTCAAAATTAATTGTAAAAAAAAATGTATGATAACTGGCAGTCTGCTGAGACAGATGGAATAATATAATAAAAGTGCCAGAAAAAATACTGAGGTGACCTTGTGGTGAAATTTTGAAATTCTTTCTGGCATTCCCCATCATTATGCATGGTCAAAATTGCAGAAACAATAGAGTGAAATGTTTCAACATGGCCATTTTCTGGAGATGTGAACTTAAAAAGACCATTAAAGATTGCATGTGCTTCTTTTTAAACAATGCAACACCAATTCTGCACTAGCACTAGCATTTTAGTGTCATGCTAAATCACTGCTGCAGGGGGATGTGGAAAGAGCTGGTGGTGAACAGGAGATGTCAGGCCAAGCTAGATTATCAGAATCTCTGAATTCCCTTTCTGACAGATATAATCCTAATTGATTTCTTGTGCTTTACCTGGACCAAGAAGCCGTGCTGCAGAGTTGGGGTGGTCTTACAGTGCCCGATGGCCTGGGAGGAGAAAAGCAGCTCCATCAGCTGTTTGGTGCTAAGCTGCACTGATGACTTGACTGCTGACACCATCACCCTCTGTGGATGAAAGGACACAAATGCTGTTTTAAACACTTACAGAGTTAAGGTATACTGCAAACAAACACACTGAAAAACATAGCAGCCATCATATTTTTAATAATCTCTCATTTAGCCGAAGAAGAACTCATCACCTTTCCACTGGGTGTGTAGGTGAAAAGCTCTCCTGTGGGATTTTTGATGCTGTAGGAAGTCGTGTGGTTCATGAAATGGTTCAGCTTTATTGCTGGTAAAATGATCTTTCCTTTCACAGCAGGATCCTGGAATTCAGTGGACCTGCTCAAAGAGAGTGAGAAAGCAGTGAGTAGAGACTCAGAAACAGATAGAATAAGAAGTAAAACAGCTGAAGGTCCACATACTTTGACAGAGGGAGCCAGATGCTGAGCCGTGCATGAACTTTCTTGATGGTTCCACTGGGCCTGAACCAGCTCTGCCTGCTCTTCTGTCGCACTACGATGTTCTCGTTGGTCAGATGTTTCCATTCTTGAGATAAGAAGACTGTGAGAATACTGAAGAACAGAAATGAAGAGTTTGTCTTCATCTTTTCTTTGATATTTGAGTCAAAAAGCTCTAGTGTCATGTTTAACAATGTGGATGAAGTATTTTGCAGCATACATTAGGAAAAACTAATCAACACTACTTTAAAAAGAATTACAGAATCAACACTCACTTCTGTAGTTGTTTTCCGAGGTGGAAATCATCTTTGTTGGATGGTTGAAAGACTTCAACTGAAGGAGCTGTAGTGAGAAACATCAGCTATTCATTTGTCATGTTGTCTGACAGTAAATTTGTTCGACAGCAGCAGCGTTGATTCTCACCAGGTCCGTCCAGATACTGAGACAGAGAGAAGTGCAGGCGGATGACGATGGGCTCTGATGGATTAACCCTCCAGACCTTGGCCATCTCCTCCTGTGGACCCCAAAAAGTGTAATTATCTCTGACAGCCCATGACACAACAATAGCAAACATGTCAGTATTTTGTCTTGATCTGAGCTCAATTTAGAATTTTAACTTACATCCAAAAAGTTGGCATTTATCTGTAAGTCAACATCCACTCCATCAATCGACCCATACTCTCTAGCAGAGAAAAAGGAAGAAGGGATTTTATGTGAGAAAGCAGCAGAGATCATTTTCTTTTGAAGACAATGAGTGAGAGAAGATGTTCTGACCTGATGGCAACTGCGGAGTCTGAATACAAAGTCTTGAGTGCCTCTATGTCAGCGTCCAGCCGCGGGTGGCGATACAGGTCAGTGGCGCAGCTCTCCTGCTGAGACAAACACTAACACACTCACCTTATGGTCCAAACAGCTCAGCACCACAGGAGGCTGAGGGAGTGAAGCACTCACAGGTTTTTACAACGATGGCTGAGAGGAGGCAATTATTCTTATCATGACAAGAAGAATCCTCAATAAAAATGTGTCATGATGAATCATAATGACCTCTATTTTCTTATTAGCTTTTATTAGCAGTATATAAACAGCCAGTAAATGTTTTATGACTAACTGTGACACCATTTTACTGTGGCTGTAAGAAGATAAAAGGGCACTTAAAGTACACTATTACCATTCCAACATCCAGTGACTCTTTGATGAACTTGTCCTTTATGATCTAAATTTCATTTGCAGTTTCTTTAGAAATTTTTTGGGTTTGTACTAAAATAATTAACAAAGTCACCCTTACATGAGTTTCACAGAGGACCTCCTCTGTGTCGCTGTCCTCATCGCTTTGGCTCTCTGTCTGCTCGAGCTCAGGCTCCTGTTGGGTTAAAAGGTAGAGCTGTCGATCAAAAAATCCTCTTATTTACACTGATAGTTTAAGCCGTCTGTCCACCCAAACTGAGGAGTTAACGAACGCTGCTGCTCAGAATAGATATTTGTGGTAGAGGGAAATTCGGTTCTTACACACTCACCATGTGTTTGGTTCTTCAATGCTTCAGCAACAATCAAGTGGCTGTTTCCTTCAGTCCTCCTGACAAAACTGAAGTCTACACTGGAAAAACATATGTGATTACATTGGTTCAGCCTCAATCATGTGCATATATGAAGACTTTGCTCTCAGTATCATCTTTACAATTTAAATGATTTAAATTGTATTTTAATTACCAATATAATTTCTTCAGATACATTATTGAAAATGCCGTTAAATTAATTTTTCGCAAAAAGACATGAATGTATTTATTAAAAAAAAAAATAAGATGCTGGTACAAAGCCAAATAAGTCCTTACCTTTGCTTTTCAGGAAAAAATTGGAGTTTAAACATATTCCCATTAAACAAACAACATGATAAAATAGAAAAACAATTACAAAAAAAAGAATCCAACAACAATGAAATGATGGTGTTTGTTGGTTTGGCTGACTGTTGAGCGCCTGGCTGTCCTTTTTACCTCCTCTGGTTGTGAACAGCAGGAAGTCCCACATGTTCAGTCCTGGACTTCAGCGTCACATGATGCTGACAGCCTGATCAGCTGAACCTGGTCCAGACAGAGGAGAGGGCTGAGGATGAGACCTGCAGCTCTGTGCTGGTAATGCAGCCTCACAATACTCCTGTGCTATTTGTGTGATATGAGTTTCATCCTTTTGTCAGCACATAAAGGATATTTCTCAATGAAAGAGAGAAAAACAAAGCAAACCAGTGCATCATACTCTCCTCTGGACTCTTGAAAAGTCAAGCTCATGAATCTGTTTAAAAAACTGCAATGACAACAAAGCACCCTGGTGGCACAGTTGAAGGATGGTGATACGGGTGTAGTTTGGCATTTATTAGTCTTCCGTCCGCCCGCTGAGTCTGACTGCAGTCTGACCTTAATCGGCAGTTACCCTTGTTAGCCGTCGCCTGCTGCTCCGCAGTCTGGTCAGATTAGACACTTCCAGGACCGCATACATCTGTGCAAGTCTTCTCTCAACAAGTGCTTTTCTCACAGTAATCCACTTAGACATGAGTGGGTGTTTGCTGTGTGGTGCTGTTTATTTATAGTGTGTGGGCACAATATCACGAACCCCTACTGTACACCGCCATTTTCATGATTATGCATGAATATTAAGAGCATAAAAAAAATGAAATATAAAGCAGGCAAAATGACTGAGTGACTGCTGAAGTGAGTCGGCACATCTCAGACACAGCGAGCAGCTTTATGAGCCTCATAAGCCAGAATTGTTGCAGGAGGTATTGATTTATGTTGTGTTATATTGCACACTATTGTGTGTCCACCCCCTCTAACTTTATACACCTGTTATATCACAACTGCTTGACTTTATCTGTCAGACACACAAGATAGATGAGCAACAGGTTGACATTTTATGACTCCGGGATCGGATATGCAGCAACAAACTTTATGCAAAACCTATGGATCTGCTGTTGACACCAAACTGTCAACACTGAAATAAAATACTGACAGGAACTGAAATGAATACAGGTTGGTAAAGCTTTTTTTAAAATGGGCAGTACAATTTAGATATCTTCCTTTTCTTCTTCTTTTTTTTTGAGGAAATTAACAGGAAAAACAGCAAAGGACCAAACTGTATTTTTATAGGGGACATTGTGTTGAAGTTTAGCACAAACTGGACTCAAAATGCAGGACTCAGACTCCATGGAAAGTTAAGCAGGTTTATTTTAACACCAAAAAACTGATATAGGAGATCCAGACACAGACAGAAGAAGATGATTCAGTGGCAACACGTTGGCTGAGTGAGCAGGCGGGCAGGTGGTTGGTTGTCCTTAAAAGCTGGCTGACTGGCACATGAGGGTGATTCTGAGCACAAAGAAATCACAGATAAACACCGAGACTCAACACAGAGAAACAAAGTCAGAAATACCTGAATGACCTGAATGATGCTGCACAAGTTGGCAGACAAAACCTGTGAAAGACTGATAAGAAAAGGCAGAGCAGACATACTGCAGGGCTGATGAAGTAATGATCCTCTGGGTTACCAACCATTGGGAGCTCAGGAGCAGAAACACGCCTCCACAGGACACAAGGTGGCAGGGTAAACTCAGAAAACTCAGGGAAGCAACACAAATGTACAAGAGATCTTAGTACATTGTAGTTACATGCTGCAGGTTTTGACCAACAGGACCTCTTTAAATACACAGCAAAACAGCTTATTGACAAACAAAATCCTAACACACATACACAAAACTGAAATTGCAGTAAGGAAAATAAAATGATCACTAATTTTAAAAAAAGCACTGATTAAAAAACTGGATTGAACATGACCTGATCTAGTTTTTATTTTGCTTACATGAAAGCAAAGGCAATGAGGCAGCTCTTCAAAGCAGAGACTTTGTGATGCACCACAACTTTCACACAAGTCCCAATTTCAGCACATTTCAGTTGATTTGCAGGTTGACACTCTCACTTAAGCAGTGCAGGACACTTCAACCAGTCTGCCACACGAGGGAGCTGTTTTTGAGAGAGAGAGAGAGTGAGAGAGAGCAAGAGAGAGTGCGAGGGACAGCCTGTCCAAATTCAAATAATGTACTTCCTGTCGTTAAAAAAAACTAAATTTAGAATCTCACTGACAATTAAACTTCACAAAAAGATATGAACATTTTTCAACAGATTTGCAGTGATTTAATGCTTCTTTTGAGTTTTCACAAACATGTTTTAACCTACAAGTTGTTTTTTGAGTTTTACAACTTTTTCTTTGTGCTGTGCAACATGGGAGTATATAGTTCATTTCTGGCAGACTATGAGTTGAGCAAATTTAGTATGCATGCTACTGCATACTGTAAGCCTTATTAAGACCATAAAGATGCATGTGTTTAGTGCACAGCCAATGAAATGGCAAATGACTCAAAAAGTACAAATTTGATGCAGTGCTTTAAACATAAGATCAAATAATTCAATTATTTTGGTGCCAAAACAACACAGTTACTTGTGTTTACTGTGATGCTTTGAATGTGTAAAACTGAGTGCATGCAGCTGACCACTAACGAAAACTGAGAACTGAGACCACGTCACTGAATTTAATTTTAACAGAATAATTTATTGTTTATCACGTCTGTGTACAGGAGGTCAGGGGCCGGCATATTTTTTGCAACCTGGCGTCAATCCAGCATTTGCCCTCTAGCTTGCACATCTCTCCTTTAATGGACAAGAGGTGGGTGAAAGTGACTTGGGGGTCAGATTTCTGCCTCCTGTTGGATTGCAGCATCCATGCATTCCAATAACAAGGAATCTTACATGACACATGGGTCCAGAGGAAGAACTGTGCAATTTATTGATTTTTTTTTCCATGTTAAAAAGCATTGCAGGACATTCAAACTGAGAGACAGAAAAAAAACCCTTTAATTTATACAAACTGTTGTTTCAAACCTCCTCTTGCTCATATATTTTTTCTCCAGTTGTAGTTATTTTTTTAAATTTACCTTAAAGCGTGTGTGAGTTCAGGTTAATTAACCTCCCTACAGAAAAGGAGGATCCAACCTTTTTTTCCTCCGAGTAAATAAACAAGCCTGAGCCTTCCCTCCCAATTTGTACCCATCCCAATACAACAAATATTTAGGAATTTTTTTAAATTTTTTTAAATTTTTTTTAAAAATTAAATTATTGGAGAAAGTACAAGGCTATTGAGTTAAAAAAAATGAGTGTTTCTGTCACACAATAAATCATTTTTATCACTGAGAAGGGCTGACTTAGTATTGAATGACACTGAGGAGAGCGCACATACATGTTGAACATGGCAATGGGTGGATCTGGTTTTGTGTTATGGTACAGAATGTTCTGAATAATATTAGGAACATATTATGTTCCTCTTGCTACATGGGGGCCAACATGGCTTAACTATATATACATATACCATATATGTTGACAGAATATGCAGTGTGGTGCAGTGTGGTGTCAAGTCTGTTTTTGGTAAAAGTAAGTCATGTGTTACTATACCGCAATAAGTGTTGTGCCTGCATTTGTGCATCCTTATAATATGTTATGTTTGGTATTTATGCAGGTTCATTTTAGACTTGCATTCCTGCAAGCATCCCCAGTTGCTTCTGAAATTCATATATACTTTTTTTTTTATTTATTGTCTTTGCATATAGCACAGATTCTATAATCTTAAAAGGGTGGGGGTTTGCATGTTCCTTGGTGAAATTTTTGCATATTCCTGCATAAAACGGAACAAATCTTTATTTTAATAATTTACGTTTAACTTTTAATTCATTTCATTTCATTTCATTTAACTTTTAATAATACTTTTAGATTTAAATTTAAATTTTAATGCATTTTTTTAATGTTTTCTCTTTATGTTTCTTGACTTTTTCCTTTAATTTCCCAATTGGATTTCTGGCCCTTCAGCTGTCTTAGTGCATGAAACTTCAGTTTAGCTGCACCTGTGTTCTCAATTTGAACATCTATTATTGTGTATAAAGCCATATGTGAACACATTTGGACTGTCATATCATGCAGCAGGAATGCACACACTGTTCCACCCCTGACGAGTCCATGAATCAAAGCAGCAGCCCTGCCTGTCTGACAGTATGACATGAAACCTTACATGCAAAAATAAGTGATGAGCTATCATCATAAAAATGAGATATCACAGAGTAGCCATTGAAGGAGGAGGACAGGGATACTACAGAAATCAATAATTAAAAAATGCAGGCCATGCAAACAAAGCAAAAAAAACCAACAACAATGTTTAAAAGGTAAAAAGTCTAGACATAGTTATGACCAGGTGCACACATGATGCAATGTGGGATCTTTGCAAACAACATTGCTTATTAAATGTTGCGTGATGCTATTGATAATGTGGGGAAAAAATATTTTGAACATATTTTATTGTTATTTACAGACAGAATTATTAAGGATGGAAAACAAAAAAAATACAATATTGCAATATGACAATTAAGTAACTCCTTAGTTCTTTCGGATAAATACAAAGAAGGAGAGAATAAAAGCCACAAGTACAGCATCAACAGTTGTTTAACAAGCAGACAAAGTTTTGATCCATCACTGTCAAATATCATCCTCTCGCTCATTAATAATTTCAGGCTCAGGTCCAAACTGACTAATACTCACGTTTAAGTACCGGCGGAGAGTTGCGTGATTGGTCAGCCGAACAACACTCGCACCTCGACTATATCCTCCCTCATTATTGTCCAACATCTGTGCTTTTAGACAGAAAGTTGATATTTTATTTATTTGCGTCCAGAAAACATCATCTCTCTTAAAAATTTACATTTATCTCTCTGTGTAAATGGTTAATCTCAACATAAGTGTCGCGAACTATATTCCATGTCGTCAGCCGCTGTTCTCACAGGAAAGTAGTCCCGGTTAGTGAGGCTAATAAAAACTGTCGCCCCAGCGAAATCAGTGGCGCCTTCGTCCCTGCAAAGTTTACCCAGTAGGTAAGTAACAGAGATTAGATCTAACTATAACTAACTATATGAGAGTGGGGATGAGAGTCTGTATTTGTTTTGATGTAATATTTAAATTGAATGATCATTTCCTTTTATGTCTTTCTTAAAATGTCATTTTATTCATTTAACAAAGTTTTTGAAAATCTTTATATTCCCTCATTTAATATTTACAGTAATGTAAAAATAACTAGACATAAACTATTGTATACAATATTTCAAATATATTATTTACATATCTATATTATATCTAAAATGTCACTTTGATGTGGACTATCAGGAAAGTGCACTGTTGCTTTATCACATAGTTGCTTTGTGCAAAGTGATGATCTCAAGTCCCATTATAGCTCTACAGCTTTGATTTGTTCATTAATTTTATATATTGTATACAGTTATCTGTATTCTGTTCTCATACATCTTTTTTTGTGCTTCTGTAAAGCTGCATTTTCCTCGATTCAATTCAATCTTTATTTTTTAAATCCTGTTCTTCTTCATTTAAATACTGACAATCTAGTAGTCCTCAGTAGCTTGCAGTTAGGCAGACAAAAAAGTGAGTACACTTAATGAAATCAACAATAGCCTAAAATATGGAGCTCTGTAATCTTTTACAAAGTGATTTATTTTTAGTACTTAGCTGTAGCATTAAAGACTCCAGTAGTGAGAATTATTGCCCTGACTTGTCTGTGTGTTGTAATAAGTCTCATATACAGCAGAGTCCTTTCAGTGTTTCTACAGTCCATAAATAATCTCAGCTGACTGTGTTATTTTAGGTGAATGCTGTGTGCAGGAATGGTGTCCCAGCACACACACACTCTTTCCATGCACTGACTGATGACACACATCGGTCATACATGTTGAATATGCCTCTATTGTAACCACCTGTAAACTCATAACTCTGTTTTGTGCTTTTAATGTACAGAGTTTTTGTACTCATATCCAACCGGCAGTGAAAACATATTTTTCAGCTTCTCCCTGAAGTGCTGGAGTGCTGAAGTTGTCCTCTGTGTGCATAGATTACCTTTAGCGTGGCAGATGGGACCTGCTCCTCTTCTTCAGCTGCACATTAACTCCCACTGGAATGCGGGAGAGTGCAGTCAGGCAGGCGCATACTGTGCATTGTTGCTTTATGCACAGACAGTTCGATCAGCTTGCACACCCGTTCTCCTCTAGTGAAGACCTGAAATCGATCTACGGAGAGGTCACACCTTTCTATAAGCGTGCACTTCTCCATTGATTGAATTTCTATGTACTTTCCATACACCATATTTAATGTGCGCAAGTTTATGTGATAATTTGTACATATAATGTAGCTTCTATGGAGCCTTTATGTCAACATTTATATCACAACTCAGAGTATTTACCTGGACTGTCTTCTGTCTGAGGCCCATTAATCTCCTATATAACCTACCATACATCTCAGAGGCAGCGTTGTCAGGTACTAATCAATCATTGCACTTGTTTCCCTCTTTGTGTCCACAGGATTTTTCCTGCAGACACAGATCCAATCATGTCGAAGACCAAGGATATGGGCTCTTCCATCATCCACACCCAGCAGCTGCATGCTGCCATGGCGGACACCTTCATTGAGCACATGTGCCTGCTGGACATCGACTCTGAACCTGCTGTGTCTCGCAACACTGGCATCATCTGCACAATCGGTCAGACTCATTAACAAACCCTCTCTGTACATGTCTTGCTACACACACTTTATTATAAGATTATCTAATTGTAAAATGGCTTAAAAACATCTATATGAACTTAAAAACTTCATATTCAGCTCATTGAGTCCCTGTATAATCTCATCATTCATCCGTCTTGATGCAGGACCTGCCTCCCGATCTGTGGACATGGCCAAGGAAATGATCAAGGCTGGGATGAACGTTGCAAGAATGAACTTTTCTCATGGCACACATGAAGTGAGTCCCACATATTGAGCCAATACGACAAATTATGTTTGTCCCTGTTTTTTTTTTTAACTAGTTGCATGTCCAAAACTTGACTTAAACTTTCGAGCCTGTTGCATTACACAATCACAAATGGTGACATAACAACTGGTGACGGACCAGCAGCTGTCAGTGCTCGAACACCTGCTGTAACCTCACTGATATTGCACTGAAGTACAATATGTTAGTGATATGTTCTTCGTGAACGAAGCCCCTTCACTTGAATGGTGATGATTGCAATCACCAGACTGAGAGCTGGTTTCTCTCTTTTATTTTTTTATTTTAAAAAATGCAAGACAGAATAATGAGATGGTCATGATTTGTGCCAATTGTCAACCAAAAGAGGTCATTATAAATAAAACAATCAATTCTTCTGTGTAATAGTGCTTTTTATATCAAACATTTTGTAAATTTTGGTATTTTGTTAGTTATAAATTTCACTATAATTAGCCTACATTTAGTAATTTAAGTGATACATGTGTGCACATCAAATAATAGATCAAAACATAACTTTGTCTGAATTGTAAAAGGGTAAGAAAAAAAAGGGAAAAAGGGAAAAAGGGAAAAAAGAAGAGCTATCATTATCTACAAAAAAGAGCCAGAGTTTCCATCACTACAACATGTTGGAGAGTTTGAATCCAGGCTGAGCAGCTCGGTCATAGTTTCTTTACCCTCTGCATGTGATTCAGTGTGGATTTACCCTTTAAAGCGGCAGTGTGACATTACTCTAGTGGCTGTAATATGATATGAGCTTGTACTTGCCCCCTCAGTGCAGGTCTGTGTTGAAGCCTCTAGTTTGGCTAGCAAACTACATCACAGTGTACTCCATGTCCCATACTACTGACCCCTTGCCTTTAAAAGTCATGCCTCTTTACCTTTTTCACTGTCATCCGAGTCATCAGCTGTAGTGCGACCTCCCACGGTTCAGATTTGGATCTTTAAAGGTTAATGACAGTGAGATTTCTTTAATGTAACTCAACTCTCAAAGTGGCCTTTAAGTTGTCAGTGCAGCTGTGTGATTAACCAGCACCACTAAATTCAAATACCCTGTGTTCTAGCCAAGTTTTCAACAAGAAAAAATGTTAACATTTAAAATTATAATTCCAAAAACTCACAAGAAATTCGATATGTGGTTTGCAGTCAGCAGATATGACCTCTGTCTCATTGGTGTGTCAGTTGTCAGCACAGCTATAAATAGGACTTCTCAGACAGTCAGCCTCACAGCAACAGTACAAGTGGAAGGCATTTAGTGAAACCACCGTTCGTTATTGACTGAGGACAAGAGACGATGAACGGATCAGACTTTTTGTTGTGTTGCATGTTTACACATTCTGTACATCCACAGCTATACACACACAGAGGTATTTAAAGTATTTATGTAACTTGTCAGACATCCTGTTTCAATGACAACAGCTCAAATATGTCACAATTATCCTTTAAGACCTGGTATTTTGTGAGCAGCTGTTTATATTCAGTGTATGTTCACCGTCACGTGCTAAAAGTGAGTTTCAGCTGTTAGACAAGATTTACTACAGGTGATTGTACAACAGGTAGCATGCCGTCTGTGTGACTGCGTGACCCAGATCATCCACCTGTTGTTTTCTTAACCTCCTAGGAAATTATATTTTTGGGGGGTTTTTTTGTCTTTCTGTCCACAGGATTATGGAAAAACTTAAGGCTCATTTTCAAACAATTTAATATGGGAAGAACCCCGACAAACTTAATATTTTTTGACTTCAATTAAAGCTCCCCTCCACTCAAAAATGTGTTTTTCTTAAATTTGTATCCCCTTAAACAGCAGACCTTGTCTATACTGACTTTTATCTGTGTGGTTATATCCATGGAGGTGTTTTCACATTCCTTTACTGAAGGGGGAGAAGTTTGTGTGCTGATAGGTGTCAAATTCATTAATGCAAAGTCTTGTATTTATGCTCTGCTGGTCTTTATTGAAGTTTTCTCTGCTGTAACATTTCTTTAAAACCTTACCTCATTCAGTACCATGCTGAGACCATCAAGAATGTCCGTGAGGCAGCTGAGAGCTTCGGGCAAGGATCTGCTGACTACAGACCACTGGCCATCGCTTTGGACACCAAGGGACCAGAAATCAGAACCGGACTTATCAAGGGCGTAAGTTCTGGCCAAAGTCTCCAGTTGGGCCTTTTATTGTCTATTGCAGAATAATGGAATGAAGGTTTCCTGCAGAGATTTTCATCCTGAGAATAACTTGCTCTCCGGTGTTGTTTAGAGTGGCACTGCTGAGGTTGAGCTCAAGAAGGGTGAAACCATCAAGCTCACTCTTGATGACCAGTTCAAGGAGAAATGTGATGAGAAAGTTCTGTGGCTCGACTACAAGAACATCACCAAGGTTGTGCAGACCGGGAGCCACATCTACGTTGATGATGGTCTGATTTCCCTCAAGGTTAAGGAAGTTGGTAAGTGCCCAAACAGTCTGTTGAGCTCATCATGTCCATCTGTCGGGCAGAATTTGCTTTAAACTTTTTTCTTACTGGTGAAAGTGATGTTCCTCTTCATTCTGTGGGTCTTAAGGCAACGACTACCTGATGTGTGAAATTGAGAATGGTGGTATGCTGGGCAGCAAGAAGGGCGTCAACCTCCCTGGAGCTGCTGTCGACCTGCCTGCTGTGTCTGAGAAGGACATTCAGGATCTGCAGTTTGGCGTGGAGCAGGGTGTTGACATGGTCTTTGCCTCCTTCATCCGTAAGGCTGCCGACGTTCATGCTGTCAGGAAAGTTCTGGGCGAGAAGGGCAAGGACATCAAGATCATCAGCAAGCTGGAGAACCACGAGGGTGTGCGCAGGTTGGTGGAGTCCAAGCTGTTACAAATGAATCTGCACAGATTTGAATCTTTAGAGGATGTTTAACTGTTTTTTCTTATTGTCTGATAGATTTGATGAGATCCTGGAGGCCAGTGATGGCATCATGGTTGCCCGTGGTGACCTGGGCATTGAAATC
Source organism: Acanthurus leucopareius (assembly GCA_029814765.1). NCBI lineage: Eukaryota > Metazoa > Chordata > Actinopteri > Acanthuriformes > Acanthuridae > Acanthurus > Acanthurus leucopareius. The sequence continues at coordinate 16,917,556 of JAQMCX010000050.1, read as the reverse complement.
CCAACAGAGAAGGTCTTCATCGCCCAGAAGATGATGACTGGCAAGTGCAACAGGATCGGCAAGCCCATCATCTGTGCCACACAGGTATGTGACCTCTGAGGGAGGTCTGCTTTGTGGAAAACTATCATTTTAAAAATTTTCAAAAAGAAAAGTTTATCTGAGAGATTTTTTGTTCCCCCTCAGATGCTGGAAAGCATGACCAAGAAACCTCGCCCTACTCGCGCAGAGGCCAGTGATGTTGCCAATGCCGTGCTGGACGGCAGCGACTGCATCATGCTGAGTGGTGAGACCGCCAAGGGAGACTACCCCCTGGAGGCTGTGCGCACACAGCACAGGGTAAGAACCCTCTGATTGATCCCGGTGTTATACTCCATTCAGTGTTTGTGTGATATGAGTGACTAACACTTTACTGAAACAAGCATTTAAAAGTACCTATGGTAGTTAATATACACAGTCCACTAAAGATAAGAATGCATTTATTTTATATATTGTTTGCTTGGTGGTATAAGTATCTTAAAATCATGTAGAAGGAAGAGAAAACAGCTTTTACGCTGTGAACACATTGATGGTATCAGTTTGGGTTTCACTAACAGCTTGTTTAGTACATGTTCAGCCTGTTTCGTGTATCCCTGTTGCACTCGCTCTTCCCTCCGTCCATCTGCTACCAAACATCTCTTTCTGTCTTCTTTGTGCTTTAACTGTGTGATCATATTACTCAAATAGCATGTGTCTGAGGATCTGCAGTGCACAGCAACAGTCTCTGGACATCATGGCTGCCGCTGTTGTTTAACTTGATGTCTCAGTGTGCTTTCAGGTATGAAAACCTCTGCACTCAGGTTAACTGCACCTATGTTTTGTCTTTTCAAATATAAACTAACTCCTGCAGAGTAGAACTGTGTGACTGACTGCAACCTGCTGCACGCTGCTGTAACCTATCGTTGATTTTTGTTTTTCACTCTTTCAGATTGCCCGTGAGGCAGAGGCAGCCATGTTCCACAGGCAGATGTTCGAGGAGCTTCGCCGCACCTCCCATCTGACTCGTGACCCCACAGAGTCCGTTGCTATTGGTGCTGTTGAAGCTTCCTTCAAGTGCTGCGCCAGCGCCATCATTGTGCTGACCAAGTCTGGCAGGTGAGACTCAAAGAAGACACCCATCCTGTAAACCTCCACGGCAATGCTCTGAGTCACTACACGTACATCCTCCACCGCCAGCAAAGAAACCGGTGCATCATATTATCTCTCTGCTCTCTCCCTAACGTAAGCCTTCGGCTCATATGAAGAGTGCCAACTTTCACAGCACTCACAATCTGTGCTCCACATGTGACCTTTTCAAATGTGAACCCTGACATTTTCTGAGTTAATTATAACTCCCTGTTCATTCCATTCGGGAGTTCATCCTCACAACAGGCTACAGAGGACGCACCACTGTCAGCTGGATGGATTTCCTAATGATAATGGCATAATTAAAAGCAGCTTTATAATATTTCTGTGCTAACAGTGGATCACATGACTGCTCGTATTTGAAGGGAGTCACATAGAGAGTTATCACCTGACTCAGCCTTCCCCATCAGCTCTGGTCAGTGAGCTCCCTGTTTTTTTTATTGACTCTCACCGCTCTCATAGCACCCTTCTTCAGCTGTGACACCACTACCTGCCCCAGGACTGAGCACCAAACACCAAACACAAGTCCCTTTTAGACATGAACTGCTACCCTTGAAATTTTCATACATCACCAGGGCGAGTTGTATGTGTGATAGAAAACATTAAAAGGATTTGGCCTGTTTTTTCCCTGCCAGTTCAAATCTTAAGCTCACATTTCCAGAAACTGAGTACAGCATGGACGTTCCTCACTTTTGTGCTACATATGTGAAAGTGCAACTTCTCTCACTGGCCAGTACTGATTTTTCAGCCGTTGTCCAGAGTTCATATGTGAAAATGAACACACATGAGAGACCAGCTGGTAAACAAAGCTTAGAATTCAGCAAGTAAAGAGCCAGAGAGTTTCCGTAGAGGATGGTAGAAACCAAAATCAGAGTTAGAAGACAGTTAAAATTGTACTGACAGTCACCAGGTGGCCACAAACACAACTTCAAATGAATGTTAATGTTGCTCCATAACTGTTGGATGTGTAAAAAAAAGGCTAATTTTTGATGACAAGTTCAACATTTCAGCTTAATAGGTGATATAATATGTGAATGTTTACAACTGCAGCCAAGTGAGGCACATTATTTTAATCAGTGTTAAAACTGAATTATTTTCAGTTCTGCATCTTTAAAAACACTTTAAACCTTGTACCTGCAGGTCTGCTCACCTGCTGTCGAGGTACAGGCCCCGTGCCCCCATCATTGCCGTGACTCGCTGCGGCCAGACCGCCCGCCAGGCCCACCTGTACCGTGGCGTCTACCCCGTGCTCTACACCAAGCCCGCCAACGACGTGTGGGCCGAGGATGTTGACCTGCGTGTGAACTTTGCCCTGGAAGTTGGTGAGTGTTTAAGTGTTTCTTTGCGTTAAACTTATTCTTGAAAAAGGGATCTTTTTACCGTAAAGTAAAATAATTTGAGGAGACTGAAAGGTTGTGAGAAAGAGCTTTGTTTACTTCTGGTCACAAGGCTTTCCATCTTTTTTTAAAAAAAAATTGTTTACGCATCTCTTCTCTCCATTCGTAGGCAAGCACCGCAAATTCTTCAAGTCTGGAGATGTGGCCATTGTTGTCACCGGCTGGCGCCCCGGAACCGGTTACACCAACACTATGAGAGTTGTGCTGGTGCCTTGAACTCCATCATGAGTAACTTTTCCCCCACCTCCCCTTCTCCTGTAACCTGCCTCCCACCTGTGTCAGACCTCTCTTTTTCTGTTGTTCTTCGTAACTGACAGAGACTCAAAAACGGTGCCGATCCATCAAAGGAGTTTTGATGGAGTCGTTCACAGACAGTAACTCCCTGCTTCCTGTCATCCATATTTGTAATTTATTATCTCAATCCAGAGACTGAACTCAATACCTTTTAGTGGAAACTCTCATGTCATGTGTGTGCCGACTCTGTTTGCATGGTGAACGGAGTTGAAGTCAGTGTTCCTCTACAAGTACACATTTGCTTATTTGTTCCTTGGTTTTGGGTTCTTTAATTGTCCAGGGATAAACATAAATAAGTACTGTTATTCCCCTGCAGTTGGTACAAAGTGTAATTGTGAAGTGAACTGGCATGACTGTGTTTCAGTCCATTAAAAGGAATTCTGCGGTCAACTGTGTTTGGGTTTGTCTTCTCCTTGTTGTCACACTGAGACAAGAGTCATTTTTTTCACTATATTATCCATGCAATAGTATTCCAGGAAATTTATACGTTGTGGTTTATGGTTAGTGGCATTTGAACTCATGAACCACAGGGAGCCACGATGGATGCATTTCTGACTCATTGTATGTGCAGTACAAAAGCTAGAGGCACATCAAAATAAGATTTTTACATTTAAGTTACAATTAGAAGAGAAAAGAATGATTAGTTTGAATTAGTTTGAATATTGCTGAAAGTTTTCTGATAAGTTATCAGTTATGAAAAAAACAAACTATCTAATGTGACGGATGGAAAACTTCAAACACCTTTAAAAAAAATCCACAGGTGAAATTGAAGTCACTAGTTTCAGCTAATTCTTAAAAAGATTTCTGTTGGACGTCATTATTTTCAGTTTGATTTTTCAGATAGAACTTTAATGCAAAAGCTATTGTATGAAATATACATTAACTTTATAAAACACCAGAGAATCCTATGAAATATTATCCAAATACAATTATTGACTAACCATAGCCAAAACATTGAAAATCAATCTCATTCATTCATTCAAGTGATTTTTTCTTTTTTGAATCAAACCTCCTGCATGCCTCAGTGAATAGTCAGAAAGCATCTGTGCGTGCTGTAAACTGTTGCAGTAGTTGGACAAATATTTAGAATTTTGTGCTGAATACTAAATCAGACTATTTTTATCACAATATAAACTTTAGAAGACTTGCCCATTTGCAGCATTGAATTAAATATCCATATTTACTTACTAATCCTACAGCCATCAGTCCATGAACACAGCGGATCGTTTTCTTTGAACTAACAAGTCGAATATTTGGCAGATTATAATCCATGATGTTTTTGATGATGGCACCAAACAACACTATGCAGTTCTCAATTTATAATCCGGCTTAATGCTGGAAACTTCACCAGCGTTTTATCAGATCCTCCTTCGTGCAACACTGCACTCTTGTGAAGAAATCAACAGCTAGGACGAGCATCATTGACCATATGTTCTTTTATTGCATTGAATTCAGTAGCTAAAATTAAAGTATGCCTAACATACACAGATGATGGAATCCTCAGATTTGTTGGTTAAAAGGCAGCAAAATAAGATCTAAATATATAAATACATGGATGACGGACACTTCCTCTTCTGCAAACACCTTCAAGTTGAACCTCACACTCAATTGGAGCTGATGCCTCTGGCGAGCGATGCGGTGGCGTGGGATTGGAGGAGAATAGTAATGAGGGATTGATCGAGCCCATTGGCAGTGACAGGCTAGTGACTGATAGTATCTCTCTTCCCTCCCAGCAAACCTCAGTAACCAGGCAGTTAAAGCCACTGGACAGGATCCTCCGATGGTTTGACCTGCTGACCGGCCGGCTGCTCACAGTTCCTCGCCGGCCAAAGGTCCAGCAAGAGAAAGAGCGAGAAGTATTATCTAAACACATGAACTTATTAACAAGTAGAAGGATTCAAGAGTCTGTTTTTTTTTTAAAAAAAGCAGTCAGTGATACACGACTTATTGATTCAGCATAGCATCACAAAGCAGCAATTGTTCAACAACAGATGTCAAATTTTACAATCAAATAATGTAAAATGAAAGAGGTAAATATGCAGCAATATGACCCATCAGGGTTTCTTGTTAACCGTGTGTCCAAGTAACTGCTTTTAGCCCTTTGACTGGTGCAAGAAACATTCAGATCAGTCTTAGTGCATTGCTGGTTTCAGGATGTCTGATTATCCACAGTTGCTTTTTATCTCATTTAATTCCCTTGTTTTTAAATCTCCTTCGACTAAAAACAGAATTTCACTCACTTAGGTGCCTCCATTCACAGTACCTTTGGAAACCCATAAAAAAACACAGATTATTGCATACAATGCTGATGGCACACAAACCATGGCTCAGGTGTTTGTTCTGTACCAGAGTCATTGTCAGACTGAGGAGTGTTAGCATCAGTTTGTGCGCCTTGCCACGCAGCCGTGGAGGGACGAAAACGGAAATGTGCGCATTGTCTCTGAAACCCAAGCACCCGACAGTAAAACCATCATCACCCTTTAAGTTCCGCACATTCAAAAAAACATGAACCCCCACTTTTCCCATTCAGACAAACAAACATTACATTACATTCATGACTTCAGTTTGTTTTGATCTGATTTGTGTGACCCATTTTTGGGTGTGCAATATTGCTGAAACGCTATCTTGGAAGACATGGCGTCATCAAAGCATTACGTTAGGTGATCTCTGAAACGAGCAAAGTGCACAGTCTGTCTCTCTTCTAATCTCTTAAGGGGAAACCTTGCATTCACATGATACACTCGAGTGGTGAGAGAGGATACAGAAAAAAAGGACGATAATTTTTGGTTTCAATCAAAACTGGATACAGTTGAGAAACTAAACGGGTGTGAAGCTAAAAAGGGCTGATGAGGTTTCAAACAAATACTTAAAACAAATCACAGAGTGGTTATAATACAATACACAGAACAATTGATATTTTCATGAGGTGCTATATATACCTATCAATAGGTTTTGGATTTTATTACTATATTGAAAGATGCAACACCCTGTAGAAAAAAAAAATAGCCATCGATGTCCGTTATTATCCATGATCCATTCACTCTGATTAAAAATGAAGCCATTGATCTCCAATCTGATTCAAGTAACACACCCTCCTACTTTAAAATTTCAGAAAATAGTGGTTAAAATGATGCCAAGCAGGAGACGATCCCCTCATTGTTCAGGCATTTAAGGAGGGTGTGTCTGAACCTCACAAGTTGGATGGAAGTTTGGACTGTTTGTGTTCGGTCTCTAACGTCTTAGCAGGGGATCTAGCATGGGGGGAGTTAACGCCGGCGGACTGGTTCTGTGATTCAGGCCCTGAATGTGTCCGACTGATGGGAGTGGCTTGACCCGGGATCGGGCTGTAGGGTTTACTGACAGCCATCGGGGATGAGAAGGGGCTCGATAGCCCCGCTACCCTTTGTGAGGAGCCGCTCATGGCCAAAGGCCTTTCCTGGTGTAAAGAGCTGTGAGAGCCTGAGATAGTCTTTATTTCCTGGGTAAAGAGATCCACTGAGGACTCGGCCCTCTCTTTGAGGGAGCAGGTCACCCTGGCAGGGCATGAGGTCTGGGGGGCTAGAGGGATGTGAGAGCCTGTAGCGCTGGGGAGCTCGCTGTTGTAAACTGTCCTTGCCGTCACAGGGCTCTGCATGCTGGGACTGGGGATCGGAGGCGTGTAGCAGGGTGAAGCCTCTGCGGAGCCGTACTGGGCCAAGGAAGCGAGGGCCGAGTGCTCAGGGAGAACCTGGGGGAGGAAAACAGAATGGAGACCCGCGAGGCTTTGCTGTGCCAGGGAGGCTGCGGCCCCAGCTCCGGCTGCAGACCCTGACTGAATAAATCCACTGGACGACTGGGTGCTGCTGGTGATGAAGGGAAAATGTGGGAGGTTCAGACCACTGGATGTCCTGCCTGCTCTGGCATGACTGTAACCTATCTGCTGTGAGGTGGCGTGAGAGGTCTGCTGCAGATGGCTTAGTATTGGGCCAACGGAGCTGGAGATCAGAGGGCTTATGGCAGAGGCAGTAGGGGCTGGGAATCTCCCTACTAACCTCCCTGGCACCCCCTGCTGGAGTAAACCCATCGGGTGTGGAGGGGTGGTCATAGCACCGTGGAAGGGCTGAGAGTGGAGCTGAGCGGAGCAGGTGTAGGAGACGGTGGCCTGGCTGATGGGGAAGACTGACGCCATGCTGGTGTGGGGAGCATGGGGCGAGGGCTGGTGGGGGGGTAGAGGGCCCAGAGGCTGCAGGCTGCTGGTGAAGATGGGCTGGGGCATCAGTGTTGGTGACACGGCACCAGCGGAAAGATGGGGTGTCCTGAGGGACGCCAGTGTAGGAGTCTCAACCCCGGATCTGAGTTTGCTGGAGCTGGAAGGAGAAACGGGCCCTGAACCACAGCCGGATGTGTTTGCTCCAGTATGGATCCTCTTTGGATGGCTGATGGGGTCCTTTAAGGAACCTGGTACCAGAGGACTGTGGAAGAGGATGGGTGGCAGCTGGGATTGGTGTGCTAAGGCCAGAGCCAGTGGGGTGGTGGCAGCAGCGGCCTGAAGCGGTGCCTGAACCAGCGGGGCCCAGATGACCGGGGTCGGCGATGGCGGAGCAGGGGCAGGGCTTAGGCTGGTCTGGATCAGCTGCGTGCATTGTGCCATGTCACGGTCGTGCTGCACTATTCTTTGGATGATCTCACTCTCTTGCAAGTTTAGAGTGCCTGAACTTTGGTGATGCTGGACCTTATGCTGCAGAACAGAGTTCCTTTTCCCTGTTAAGAAAATACAGATGAGGACATGATTTAATTACAATAAAACCCAAACCACATATCATTAGGAAAACTTCTAAGCATCAAAGCCTTGCCTGTCTTAACAAGAAGGTTTAAAGCGTTAAAGTAACATAACCTATCTTTATATCAGGAACCAGTTTACATGGATGTGTAGATCTTATGTGATTCAATACAATTCCACTGAGACAGTAAAGAAAAGTGTATGAATCTTAAATGTTCATAATGGTTCATAGTTTCTCTTGATGCAAGTAAAAGCAGGTTTGTGAATCCAGTGTCCCTGGTTATAAAACAAAGATCTCCCTATCCAAATAGAAAATGCCAGTGTTTTTTTAAATGATACGAAAAAAGACACAACAAATGTGAGTCAAAATGTGAATTTTTCCATTTTAAAATCTTTACTTTAATAACTATTCAATGCATTTATTTAAGAGTTAAACGACTGCACATCACACTAGACTCCTTAGTTAATTAAAGCCTGAAAAAGATCCCAAATGCCAAGATAATAATTGCATGAATGATGCAAAAACACTGATGACCTTATTTACTTAATTTATCGAATGTAATGCTTCGCTAAAGTGAGTATTTTGGTGTGTAATATTTTTTGTAATGTTTCTGTTCTGTGCATTAAGAGAGTCAGCCATTCATGTACTCATTTATCCTTAAATCCTATCAATTCATTTGAACAGCTTTGTTGGATTCTGTGTTTAAATGTACACAACACACAGTGTACTACTACTACTAATTACTTATATGTGTGAAATGGAATTTCTATAATTTGAACAAGACCAGCCTAAAATTGTATAAATATGAAGAAAAGAAGCAAACAAAAGGGAGCATATATATATATATATATATATATATGAGCTTATATATGATAAATAATATTTCAAAGGACTCACCGATGCGGTCCAGACGGTCGAGGGCCACAGTCTCAAAGGCCCTCCTCATCATGGGATACTCCTCCAGCACCTCGTTGAAGTTGTCCACAGACAGAGAGTACAGCCGACAGTAGTTATCTGCTCGCACGCTGGCCGTCCTCCTTCCTCGGGTCAGCAGGCAGATCTCTGCAGGGACGGCAGAATAAAGTTCAATTATCTGCACCATTTCTTTAAAAAATATGATGCAAACTGCAGTTCACAGATGAACATCAAGGATTTTTTTAAATAGAGCAATAACATAAAGTGTTATTTAATGTATTTCTACTTTTTTTTCATACATACAAGTGGTCTGTTACGTGACAACCACATATATGCCTTTTTAGGTCCATTCATAAAAGCAAAGGCAAAAAATAGTTTTAGTCGTGTGAGACGATAAAACATGAAAAGAGTGATGCCTCTGAACCCCACAGATGGAGCACTTAATGCAATTTCTGCAGCTTACAGTTTGACCCAACCTCATCTGTCGTGCCAGATCAGAAAAATAAAATAATGCGCCATTTAAAAAAAAAAAAAAAGAGGAAGACATATTTTTCAGGACAGACATATTGAAATCCAACAAACACACGGATTCACACACTCACACACCCTCTTTTCCCTGTCCTGTTTAACATTATAATATACTCATTAAACACACATTAAACACAAAAATATCAGATTTCTTCCTCATATATTTATTTTGCATTGTGTTTGTATTAAACACACTATTTTGGTCCTCATTTGCCATTTAGCATCAAAAATGCATGCTGGATCGTGGCTAGATGTTAAAATTTGGTTAGAATAAAATTCCATACTTTAAAAGGTTTTGTTGTCAGGTCAGACTCCTTTAAGCTGAAAATGCAAAATAAAGTAAATCATACATCAATGCTCCCTGGTGAACATTTGATGATGACTGCAGTTTCTGTTAATCAGAGTGAGCTTGAGGCGACATAATGAGGGCAGCAACAAATGGAAAGTTCTGGATTTCAGCTTTAAATATGGTGTTAACAAAAGGGAAAACCCCACAGATGGAATCAAAGATCACAAAGCTTTGCTCCTCTTAGTCGCGAGCCCTTTTAAGGAGATGATGTGGACAATTTTTGCCCAGATGTAATATTCAGGGAAGTTAATCTGCTAAGTGCAGGAGCAAAAATAAATCAAAACAAATCATACTATCACCACTTCTTCACATACATTCAAACTGACTCGCTGCCAGCTACAGAGGTCATTAGCATGCAGCACACACAACAGGCTGAGAAGGCAGACGTTACCGCCAAAATAAGAGCCGTCAGACAGCTTGGTGTCTTTACTGCTCTTGGTCAGGACACTGACGACGCCGTGCTGGATGAAGTACATCTTCTTGCCGATGGTTCCCTCTCTGATGATGTAGTCTCCTGGCTGGAAGACCTCGAAGCGCAGTTTTGTCAACATGGAGGTGACAAAGTTTGGATCAGCGTTGGCGAACAGCGGCATGGAGGCCACCAGTTTACGACAGTTAAAGTTGATGATCTCCTGCAGAAAAAAAACAAAACAAGAAGGCGTTTGGGATTTCAGCTCAGGCAGCACAAACGTCAGTGTTACATGTGTACATCTCAGTCATTATGAGAGCAGGGTGGTGAGTGGTGGCTTAGTGCTCTGTTAATGAGGTTCTCCATCCTCATATAGTCTCCAGTCATTACTAATCAGATTACATGACTATTAACATTACTGTGCAAAAAGAGAGAGAGAGACATATTAGATTAGATTTTTAATTGACTGCAAACCATTTAGTGTAGAACAGGGATGCTCCCGTCATTGTATCACAAAGGTGATGCTGAGAAGCATTAAACTTTGAAAACAGAAATAGAAAAATGCGTAACGTTGTCTTTGGGACCTCCATATTTAGTGAATTTAAGCATTAAATAAACACTCAATAAATGGGTTATAAAACAAATAATACAATTGTAAGCTACTGAAAGGGCACTTTATAGTACTTAAGTATTTTATAGTGTTATTTTAAGTAATGGTATGTTACATTTTACAACTGTGTTTGTAGAATATCAGCACTTGTTATCTGTTAATGCAGCAGCTTCCACTAAAAGATGCCCACAGTTGTTGGCAAATATTAATAAACATGAACATCTATTTAGTATCACATCACAAGGTGTTATAAACCATTTATTAAATATTTATTTCTCTTTATAAAGGCTAAAAAGGATGAGTTAAAGATCCAGTATCTATTCAATACCTATTCGTGGGGAATATGTCAGTAATTGCATAAAATATTCATAAGCGTGTTTTTATTTTATATCTACATAAGCACCAGGTCATCTTCTATGTTTCTACAGAAGCCCAGAGTGGAAACCTAAACATGGCCATCGTAGGTTCTCCTTAATGCTTGTGAGGGAAGGGTGAGCAGAGGGATATTGAGCCGGGTGAGATCTCCAACATGGCTGCTGGATGCCCTGTAATCCTGCACATTGGACCTTTAAAGTGTTTTTTAAACTGTTATGGATGTTGAAGACGGCATTATGTTGACTCAGCAGCATTATCATCAAAACAGCAACAACAAAGTGGATGACTTCTGACCTCTCGCAGCGGCTCGTTCAGCTCCTCCAGGATGCTCTCCTCGTCAAACATCTTGCCCTGATATCGATGCTCGTAGTAGTCGTGGATCCTCTGGCGCATGTCGGCGGGGAGCTTGTGGAAGGACATGTACTGCTCCACCTGCTTGTACTGTAACAACAACACATGTCCAATTACGAAAAGGATTAAACCAATTAAAGCATCTAAGAGAGCAACTGTCACGGAAATAACTGTAACTGTATTATAACTGGATTTATGATAAAGACAAAAATGCAAAGTCATGTCAAAATGGATATATTAAACTGATGGATGTGCTGGCTCAGAGGTGGACTATAATGTGTCTCATTATGTTAACAGTCGACTGTCAGGCCATCTGTGAAACCTGCCCACAGAGCCGTGTTGTGCCTCTGTCCCATCTGACAAATACAGTTGTGCTCTGCAGGCTGCAGCTAATAACATTAACCAGTATGTCCTTCAGCAGTGTTCTCCTCCAGCAAAGCACATATAAATAGTCTGTGTATGTTATTTCCTGCTGTAAATCGGCTCTCTTCAGTATCTCTCTTTTCTCTGTGTTAAAAATCCACATCAGAAACTCAAAAAAGCTCTCTCTTCATCTCCTAGTAGTCTCCCTCTGAGGGACATTTTCTCTCTCATGCCTAAAAATTCATACCAGCCAGTAAAAAACCTTACATCGTTTCTGGATGAAATACTTTGACACTCATCATCAGGACCATTTAAACTACATTTCAGTCATTCAGGGAATATTCAGACCCTTTACCTCAAGTTCCTCTCCAGACACATTTTAAATTATGTGAAAACACAGCTATGATTAATGTCTTGTCCAACATGGTTGTAAAAAGTTTTAAAAGGCTCTTAGAAAAGGTTGTATTAAGGTCGACTGCTGACAGAGCAGCAGGCACTAAGATGGCTAACAGTTAGCATTGAAAGAGACATGGAGAGATTCAGCAATACAAGTTTTAGACATAATTTTGGATAAGGAGTCTGTTGTGCATCACGATCTGCGACTGGAGATCGTATCAGAATACCAAGTGCATTTTCATCTTTTATTTCACCATCTTTTATAGAGAAGTTTCCTACGACTCGACTACAGAGCAGCTTCTCTCTTCAGACTGCAGACGCATAATTTCATCCTCAGCATTCTGCCAGAGAAATACTTTTCATTCTTGAAATCAGACTCAGTGGCAAAAAAAATGAGAATAACTATACAGAAAAATCTTTTCACACTTTGTCTAATTTTTAGGTCCTAAAAATGCAATAGTGTTTTATAACCAGTTAAAAATTCTTTGCAATACATTTAAGCAAAAATATTAAAAAAACACATTTTCAGTTAAAAGTACTTATAAGTAAAAGTCCTGCATTCAAATTTTGACAAAATTGAAAGTACAGAAGACATAACTGTCCTTAAAATATAAGAGTTAGATTAAATGTTATGCAAAAAATGGCCCCTGTGAGTATGTTTTTATAATGTAGAGTAATAATATTGATGCATCGATACTGTTGTAGTTAATCTGCATACTGTTTAGTGGTTAAATGTATCTCTTTAGATCAAATTTTTTTAACTGATAATGAATTTTGTACATAAAGTCAGTAACTAAAGCTATTTATCCAATAAACAGGGTTTTAGAGGTATAAAGTACCATAAAATGAAGGTACTTCAGTAAAATGTACCTTAACAAATGCAATATCGTGCTCATGTACACCGTTTGTGCTGAGATTCTTGTTACCACTGCTTTCAGCTCTCTTAGGCCTAAAAAAACTGAGCCAAGCAGATAACAAACACCCACCTTTTCTTGGTACTGCCTCCTGGACGAGTCCAGAGACTGAATGAGCGCAGTTGCGTGACCCACAAACATTGCGAAGCAGGTGGCGCCCACGATCATGCTGAGGATGGTGAGCCACACGTCAGCCATGCCGATGGGGGGGTAGAGGCCGTAGCCGATGCACAGCATGTGACTCATGGCCTTGAACAGGGCGTAGGAGTATTGCTGACCCCAAGTGTCATTCTGAAAGGCACGGAGAGGAGAAACGAGAAAGTTTATTGATAACCAAAATGCTGAAGCACATCGGTGTGGACTTTTTTTTTATTTTGTAGTTTTTCTCCTCTTGTCTTATGCTTTGTTTCTATTCCTGTCTGTGTTTGCTTTCCCACCCTTTTTGCTTGATTCACCTGTTCCTTGTTTGTTTTCTCCCCCTGGTGTATTGAAGTCTGTGTGTCTCTTGCTTTGAGTCGTCAGCCCGTCTGCCTCTCAGTCCTGCATCTGTTCATCAGTCCTGCCTGCTCTCCTCATATGATCCCAGTTTGTTTATCTGTTCTGGGTTTTTCTGTATTTTCCAGTTTGGATAACTCCTCTCTCAGTTATCTGGGATAAGCTTTTCTTTTTAAGGTTCGCTTTTTGTTTCCTTTACCTGTTGGTGTTTTGATAATATTATGTGTGTTATAATAATAATATTCTGATTAAATGATGGGCCCCTGTGTAATTTGATCTGATTTGACTGACATAGTCGAAACAACCTCAAAACTATCATTAGGTTTTAACTCAAATGTTATTAACCCAAGTGGAGCACAAAAAAATATATATGCAGAAAATCTCTTGTGTGAAAAAACAACAAAAACTATTCAAATGGTGACAAAAATGTTCAAAAATGTGCATGCAGGGCTTCATCTCTCACAGTCAGAGGGTTTTTAAAACATCGCTTCAGTGCCTTTAAGAGGAAAAATGTCTGTGCACTGTCTGACTCATTAACACTCCACTTACCACCATCTTGTTTCTGGTGACCCAGCAGTCAGGGGGGAAGTCCTGCAGCATGGGCACCAGGAACTGCAGACATCCATCCCAGTGACACAGCAGGAGCATCATACCGATCAGGTTCATGATACGCACCATGGCACTGGCAAGGTCGTAGGTCATATGGAAAACCTGTGACACAGATTATCGGCATTAATGGATCTGAAACAAACAAACACACGTCTCTTTGTAAATAAATCTATGAAATTTCAATTCTCTCATGCAATCAGAGGATTTGAATATATGCAGCATCTCCTGTGTGGACCAATGGACACAGGGGACCGACAGCAGACCACATTGTTCTTAATCTTCTATAGACCACTGAAGGGATGTTTCAGTGTTGCATAACCATCTGCAAGCAACATTAATGCCCTATGGGGAGCGAAGCCTCAGCTGGAATTATAAAAATAAGATAATGCAGGAAAATATCTGTTATTAGAAAGTTGATTGTGTGAGTCTCGGAGGAGACCCTGCAAATTAAATCTACAGCTCTAAAAATATGGACGTTTGTTTTTTACAATGAGCAGTATTGTGTGTTTTCCCTGAAAGAAGAAAAAAATGCAGTCCAGGTTTTAAGTTATGAGAAATCTACTAATGTGATGCTCATCTCAGTATGTACAGCACATCAGTCAGCAGAATACTTGAAAGTAGGGCTGCAAGTCTTGATCACTTTCATAATTGATAAGTCTAAAACTGTGAAAAGTTCTATCACTTGTTCCTAGGTCAAGGTGGCATCTTTATATTATTTGTTTTGTGCAACCAGCAGTTCAAAACCCAAAGATGTTCAATTAACTGTTAAATATTCACATTTTAAAAGCTGGAAGCAGAGATTTCTTTTTGCATTTCCCCCGAAAACATGACTGAAGGGATTTTTGTAATTGTTGATTATTGACTTTTCTGATTGACTGTTACAGCTTCCTTAGTGATGTGAAATCTTTTATGAAGAGTTATCCCTGCAGGATCTACCTCCTCCCACTGGTGGATGTAGCGGATGAGTCTGGAGAGGCGCAGCAGCCGCAGCAGACTGAGGATCTTGGTGAACCGGACGATCCTCAGGGCTCGGGCCGTCTTGTAAAAGTCAGAGTTGATGCGTGTCTCTACGATGAGGAAGATGTAGTCCACAGGTATGGAGGAGATGAAATCCACCACGAACCAGCTCTTCAGGTATTTGATCTTGATCTGCTGTGGGTCCAAGACGATCTCCGTGTTGTCTTCCTTAACGATGCCAGTGCGAAAATTGAGAACCAGGTCCATGAGGAAGAAGGTGTCTGAGACCACGTTGAAGACGATCCAGGGCGGCGTGTGCTCATCCTTGAAGAAGGTGATGCCCACAGGGATGATGATGAGGTTTCCCACCATCAGCAGCAGCATGGTCAGATCCCAGTAGAACCTGAAACACACACATACTGCTCATATTGTAGATAACAGCAGCCCGAAGTCATTTAGGTTCTTTAGGTCTACGGACACATCTAATAATAACCAAGCTGAATTTCTCATGCCAGGATGCATAAATGGGGATGTGTTATTTTATGCTTTTTGCAGGGGAGAGAGACCAGAAAAGAGGAGAGACATGGAGACTGACATGCAACAAAGGTTCCCAAACCTTGGGGGAATGCAAAAGTGAGAAGAGCAGCCCATCGGCAGCTATTTTGATGATGAATTAATCATTTTAGTCATTCTTAAAGCAAAGAAGTAAACAGCTGCCAATTTCAGCTTCTCCAATATGTGGATTCAATCTTTTTCTTTGTTGCATAGGACAGTAAACTGAATATTTTTTGAGTTTTGGTCAAAAACTCAAAAAAATCAATATGAATATGTTATGAAAAATTACATGGGTATTTTTCACCATTTTGGTAAATTTTACAGACAAAATAATAAATCAAATAATCAAGATAACTGTCTGCAGGGTAAACCAAGCACTGATTATCAGTTGTTTAAACTTTTTGGTCTGTTTTCTTCCATCAAAATGGCACAAACAAATTCTGAGAGACACAAAAAGACTATGAATGGACACTCATTTTATCAATGGGTGCTGTTTGGTTCACACCAAAGACTTTTCCCGTTTATAATATTCAAAGCTGTTCTGGATGTTTGTGAACTTAAAATAGAAACTAATCTCTGGCCAACTTGCAGTCACACATTTTAACTGGAAATCCAGTAGAATTATGTTCAAACGCTGCAAACAAACTGCAGTTAAAAAGAAACAAAGCAACAAGATGCTGAAACAACACTGGTTCTCTAATTCGGTTCAATACTGGGCTTCTGGCCACAGGGACGGAGAGGAAAATGAGTTATTGGAATTCATCTGAATTGCTCATGAGGACTTATTGATTTTCATAACTAACTAAATCCTCAAGTATCAGCAGCAGAGCGTTCAGTTTCACCCGTAATTGCATGAAAGAAGGGAGCTGCTTGTAGTTGGCGTTTACAATAATGTCACCAAATTGCCTTTCAAAGTATTTCATTAAAGAAACAAAGCCAACCGTTAACATAATAGCCATGTTATCTGACACCATATCAAGCTGCTTTAGTGTTTACTATTATAAAATTTGATGTTGTTAGTTGTCTGATGTCTCACTCACTCAATAACTGCAGTATTGATGTTTAAATAGATATCAACATCAGAGCACTTACATTCACAGGAAACATGTACACACACACGCACACACAGCAACACACACACACACACACAAAAAGAGCAGAGTAGGGATACGGAGAGAGTGTTTGTTATCTAATTACCATCTTGGGTGTATGTGAGATGAGAAAGCACACATGCATGTGATTGCATGTCCGATCCATTTCAGAGACCTAATTAAGCACCGATCGATCCAACAGGACCCTGACACACCTGCAGCACAAACTGCCTGCAGGGGGGAGGGGTGTCGAGGAGGGCTGGTCTACGAGGACGCATGCATTACACCGCTTAAGGATACTGGTGGCATGTGAGGAGGAATACAGTGACCACAGTGAATGAGCTAAAGGATTTTTTCATTCAAGAGAGGAATAAGTAAAAAGAGGAAATGCAGCATCCTAAAAATTGTTTCCCTTTCTTGTCAACAGGTATAATTCATGATTGACTGAAAGAAAATAGGAGTATTTAGTATTAGCAAAGTGTGAGAAGTGTATGATGATGATGATGATGATGGATGTTGCAAACTACATCCAAAAAAGAAACTGCTAAACAGACATTTTCTCTGTGGTGATGAACAGCAGAGATGTGACCTGAGTGCTTTACAACCTACATACTCGCTTACACCAAACCTTCACGGGAGAACATGACAAAAAAAAAAAGGGAACCAGTAATGACAGGATGGCCATTTGTTCTAATCAGCTTTCTGTTGTTCTCTGCCAAACAAAGCATTTGCATTCGTCTCTTCATCTGCCTCTGCGGTGACACACTGGTCCTAATTGCACTTCCCCTCTCTAGCTAAATCCACCGTTATCTCCTGGGAATCCATGTCATCTCCAGAAGTCAGCTCCCATCAGCCAGATGTTGAGTAGTTAGCATTACTGCTCTGCACACGCCACTGTGCTGCAGAACACTGGAACAGCTGGACCACAACAAAAAAAAAAAAAGCTCTGTGGGGGACAGTGCATTACCGCTGTCCCCTGCAGACCATCCCGTTTGCTCATCAGCTGACGGTGCACGCAGCATTTCTGCCCACTAAGATCAGACAACTTGCTGGAATAATCTGGTGTTACCATCAAAATACAGCTGACTGTTGTCTCTGGACCCCGACTGGTGCAAAAGTGGAATCTTGCACTATTTGGGTCATAGTGCAACTCTGTTAAAGAGCATGAGAGCACAAATAGAGGGGAGTTGCAAGCAAAGTGAACACAAAAAGGCTTAAAATGGTGAAAGGAGCTTAGATCAATCAGGACAGCTGAAAAAGGGATCACATTTGTACTAGAGATACTTATCTCTTGCGGTCAGAGCACAGCTGAAGCACAACAGCCTGCATGCAGCTCAGTGGCTTAACACACACCTGTACTGTGGCTCAGGCCCACCAGCAATCATATTAACCATATTTACACAGCGTGCCAGTTCAGCGTGTCTGCTGCTGTAACCACGAAAAGCTTTAATGAAAGACAGCAGTTACTTATGATAAAAAACAGTAAAGAGTCTGTGCTTCTAAAGGAGGCATGGGAGGATACCTGGGTCCTACTTATGTTGAGCTGATGCAAAGTGGTCATGGAAACACACAGCATGTCTGCACAACTGCAACAGATATCAGGGGGTGAAGTTGAGTGTCTGCAGGATTAGGATTGGATTCATCAGTAAGCCAAAAATGACCCAAATACTCTTTAATAGTGCAAAGGTTTACACCTGTAGCTTGAAATGGGATCTGCAGGATAAAGTGTTCCCCTTAAGAGGCCCCACAGCGGGCACCTGCTCCTGCTCCCAGTGTGACCCAAACTGAGCACAAAGTACCGACGCCTCATATCTTACACACAAAGTTACCAGTTACCAGCTGGGCGCCCTGATTCCTCACAACATCATTTTCATTTCAATCTCTCTCTCTGTGCATGTGTGCATGTGTGCATGTGTGCATGTGTGTGTGTGTGTGTGTGTGTGTGTGTGCGCGCGTGCGCTTGTTTAGTGTTTGGTGGTGTATCCCCTCCCCGTCCACACCATCTCTGCTCCATTAGACTAATTGTACTGTAATAATCCCCACTGATGTGTGCTTCTAATATCTTCAATGGTCATGTTACCCTATTTTGATTACCCCATTTCCAAGCCCCTGCTGCACTCTCTGTAATCCACTGCCCTCACTAAATGATAAAAAAAAAAAGTGTAATTCAGATGAGTGGAAAAAAACTGCAGCGGCACACATCGGTGTACAACTGGCTGGTGAAAATATGATGACAGTGAGCCTCAAGGTTAAATGTCATGAAAATCCCTTCATGGCGGTGATGAACAGAATGCTGGTCTGCATGCAGCCTGCAAGGAAATGTACAGCGTGCATGTATGTGTGGCACAGCAAGGCTGGCAAAATGAAGGAATCACGGCTTTACTTAGCTTGGTGCACAAATTGAAGTTATAAAATTGCACATAAGATTAGGTTGGTTAAATACCATCTAGCTTTTTCTTGTGTGAATGAATCCACACACACACACACACTCTCTCTCTAGGCAAATCAAAAGAGGGACTTATACATACTTTCATCCTACATATGCATGATATAATTTGGCTGTCATTGTGCTTATAAGAGGATTTCATATGGCAGCCTACTCCTCGACGATACATCGCATGCTTCCCAGTAAGAATGGCCTGCACAGTGTGAGCGGCTGAATTGAGAAAAGGATAATTTTTAGAAAGGAAGCCATTTATCTGTTCAAGGTGTGTGTATGGATTACTTAGGCACATTCAGCAGATGATATCCTGCACACACTCCTGTTAATCATGTTATCATAATATGACCACAGTGAACAGAGAAAAAACACTCCTGGTGTATTGAGGATTAGTGTGTGTCTTTGATATTTTGTTTAAAGTAACCTTATCATGTTTGATGTTATTTCTTACAGATCAGAGTATTTTCAAAATGATCAAACAGCCTACAAATGTGACAGAATCACTGCTGCACTTGTCTGTAAGACAACATTGCTAGAAAAGAAGGCTTTTCTGCAAACAGATTACCTAAAATCACTGTACGGGTGGATTATCCAGAAGCCAGCGGACTTTACTCGTTCCCTCTCGTGCTCCACGGCCCTCTCACTCCCCAACATCCGCAGGGAGAACTTGTTGACTCCCGGTTGGAGCATCGCCCCAAACTGCCGGTGCATGAAGCCTGCTTGGTACAGCCGGTCGTCCTCAGGTATTATTTGCTCGCTACCCTCCAACTTGATGAAACTTGACTGGTCAAACACGGATCCTTGCCCGGTTGCGCCACTTGGACCACCCGTTGTTCGCTGCTGGGCCCCGGGGCCGTGCTCACCGGGGAAACTCTCGCTGGCACCCGCATCAGCCTCGGGGATGAGACGCCGCTGCTCCGCTGGGTCAGACCCAGGAGGATGCCGCCCGGTGATGGAAGAGATGCTCCCCTTAAATAAGCGACAGTCCCCATTCAAGTTGGTCTTCACAATAATGTCCCTTTCCAAGTCTTCGCTCCTGGCCTCCTCAATGCTCTTGCAACTGCTTGTAGGAGACGGAGAGGACAAATGTTTTAGTCGAATACTTTTCCTCTTAGTGTCCTTGTCGCCGTTGTCTCCTTCGTCAATCACGAAGGGTTTTTGCCCAATGTTTTGCGGCAAGCTGTAGAGCCGTTTGCGCATGGAAGACTGGAATCTTTCCATTTTGAAGAAGCAGAAGCGATGCGCTCTAAGGATAGCCCGTAAAAAAAGAGGGATGAATCATGAATCTCATGCACTTGGGGTGCCACTGGAGGCAAAACAGTGACGGCGCATCCGCAGGACAGGTTGTATCTTATTTGACACTTGGGACGTGCCTCTCTTCCCCCGGTTCGAACATTGAGATGCGTCAACAATACGTGGCCGCTTCAATCCGACGGTCATGTAAAGGCGGCAAGCGGGAAATGCGTGTAAATCCAGGTAACCAAACAGCGTGCAGACGAGAGCGCATCAGGATGCAGCATGCTGAGCGTCGGACGTGCCGGAGTGGGAGACTGCTGTTGCTGCTGATGCTGCTGCTGCCGCTGATGCTGCTGAGCTCCTCAATGACAAAGCATGATCTCCACCTCCCCAAAATATCTGAGCTCTCTGTCATTGCAAGGTGATGACACACATGCACGCAGCAAGCAGCTGCATCCAAACAGCGCTGACATCACTGATCCATCAGCTCACCGCCCTCTAATAACGTGAATATCGATGGAGCTAATCTATCGGGTTGCCATAGAAGCCGGGATGGCACACGCGCTCACCCCGCCCAGTGAGGACAACTGGAGAGGATGATTCAAGGATGCGATCCAGCCTCGGAGTTGATTGTTTACTAGTTGAGAGAAAGTGACGGGATGCCAGAGAATCTCATCTTTATGCATCATCGTGCAAATATTTGTCGACGGCCCCTGCGAGGAAACAGTGTTGCAGTATTTGTGTCGTATAAGATGTTCCCCCAGCCAGTTTGTGTTTGAATCCAGACTGAAATTGCACTTTGAAGCTTACCTGCAGTAAATTCAGCATAGGCCCACCTGCATTATGCATTGAAACATGCGTAATTCGACGCGTTATGAAAACAACAGTCAGGGGAAAATACACATGTGGTCATAATAGTCTCAGGATTGCTTAGAAGTTCTTAATGATTTTGCATAAGAGGCGCTTATTGTCATTTGGTTTGGTTGTAGTTAAATAAAATGGAAGAAAAGGTCTCATGACAGATCACTGAAAGGTTCAAGTGAAGTGAGAGTGTGAAGGACTCTGTGTTAGAGATACAGAACAAATGTGCCAAACTCTGATACACAAATAAACAAATGAAAATGTTTCCTATTTAGATATATATATATATTTATTATATTTATTTACCTATTTAGATAGTCAATACACCAGTTTTTGTCAATTCAGATGCGCAATTGTTTAGATGAACCACGGTAAATCTAAGCATTGATCCCTGTGGTGTCTCACCCTTTCAAGACAACAACCTGCCTCCTTCCTGTCATATAGATTATTAAACATGGTCTGAAATATAAAACAGTCATTTTAAACAAGTTATTTATTTGATTTTCAGATCAGTGCTCTGAGTCTCCTGATCATGAGCTGCCACATTAGGATTTCACACTCTGTGCCCTATTTTAGTTCACTAATGTCATCACTTTCTATTCTGTTTGGAGGCAGATTCACACTTTAACCACACTTAGTCTTTTTCCGGCCAAGTCAGAAAACAAGACACGCCATGCCTTTTGGAGTGAGTCCCAAATATGTTCGTGTGTGTGTGTGTGTGTGTGTGTGTGTGTGTGTGTTAGTGTGTGTGTGTGTGTGTGTGTGTGTGTGTGTGTGTGTG
>JAQMCX010000050.1:16873944-16894723 GCA_029814765.1 Acanthurus leucopareius | reverse complement strand
GTGTGTGTGTGTGTGTGTGTGTGTGTGTGTGTGTGTTAGTGTGTGTGTGTGTGTGTGTGTGTGTGTGTGTGTGTGTGTATAAATTTTAAGTTACAGGTACACTGCAATTTTTATAGGCCAACAAATAAGCAACCATTCGGAGCCTTTATAAGGAGGGATTGTAATCTGC
The DNA here is from genome assembly GCA_029814765.1 of Acanthurus leucopareius. Classification (NCBI taxonomy): domain Eukaryota; kingdom Metazoa; phylum Chordata; class Actinopteri; order Acanthuriformes; family Acanthuridae; genus Acanthurus; species Acanthurus leucopareius. Next base: position 16,894,554 of record JAQMCX010000050.1, on the reverse strand, counting down.
AAGAACTAACATGACTTTTAAGATGGACTTTAAAACCATATATTTACACTTGTAATGTTTATTAGAGCTTTAAGAGCACAATGCCCATCTAGACCACATAATCATTGTCATAATGTATATCAATTGAATCCACCATAGTGTTGCAGCTGCAGTTTATTAGGCACACGTAACAGTTTCAACATAATTGAACATAATAACCTTCATTAAGTTGGATTTATAGTGGAATTGATGTGTTAGACTGCATTTGTATCAGATATACAGCTGCCAACTGAGAGTTTATGCATTGCTTCTCTGTCTTAAAAAATAAAATGGCAAAACTACAAACAAACAGTCTCAAAGCAATCACTGTATATTATTTTAAGGCACAGTTATTAAACCAGTGGTTTAAAGTAACAAGCAAGTTTTGAAAAAAATGAAGTTCAGTCTAAGTTTCTCTTCAGTGCATCAGTTCAAGTTCACCAGGAAAAACTTTGGCTGAATTTAAATGTGTGTTTAAAATTCTTTACAGGAGTTTGCAGTTTGATTCCAGAGCTGAAGAAAGGATGCTGCTGACGAGTGAGATTAGTTCCTCTCCTCATCTCATTTTGCTCATTAACACACAGTTGCAAGTCTATTAGTTTACCAAACTTAAACCAGTGCAGTTTTTTGTAAAGATGTGTTGTTTACCTTTAATTGTTTTTGGAGGCTGTAGCCTGTGCTGCTGTGGAACTGACCTGAACTTTAGTGAGAGTGGCCTCCATTAGTTTTTCCAGACATTTTAAGTCATTTACATGAGTATCATTTAGTTTAGTTTAGTTTTTTTGACCAAGTCTATCGGTAATCTGGCAGCAGAGGGTATCTGTTCTGATTGCTATTTTCAGTTAATCGGTCTTCATGTGTAATTTTTTCGTTCATTCATGTGTATTTAGGATGAATTTTATCATCTTATTGGGAAAAGTAATCACATAAATTAAAATGTTTTTTAACAGTCAAGTCCTGACCTGCTGCTGGTCCACATAGTGATGGCTCCTGGGTTTGAAAAGAACCACTTATCTATCCTTGAGTGCAAAGCAGATTATTTCTATATGATGTCAAACATGTCTGGACAGGATCTTTTAAAGCAGACTCGGTCTGGTCACTGGTCAGTTGTGAAATGTGAATCTTTGTTCAGATGAGAGCTTGAAACAGAGCAGGTAATTTCAACAGGTTGAAAGGAAGGCTACTGTGAGGGTTTTTAAAATCAGAACTTTAAAATCTCTCTGATAAAGTTTAAATCTTTCCACTAAATTTGGTATTAAATCCAACCCACTGACCTGTTTAAGAACTAGTCCGTCAGATTATTATTTAAACTTCACCTGACATCTCACTGACTGACTGAGGGATTAATCCACACAGGCAGAACTACAAATCATTTTTTGACTGAAGTTGTGTTTTGTTTTGTTTTTTCCAGAGTTCACAAAGTCACAGATGTCTCTTTTTCTATGAACTGTTTTTTTTACTGTTTGAATCCCACTGACATATAAATCAAGGACACAACATTACCGAAGGAGCAGTTTAAAAGGTATTCAAGCGCATTACAGTATTCATAGACCCCCTAGTTGGTTACTGAAATGTTGCCAAAAGCCTGACAATGAGCTCCCGTTACTGGTGCTACCACTTAACAGGAACAATATAATAGCGCCCCCCTTTGTTGCACTGCTGCAGTTTTCCTGTTAATGTGGCTGCAGTTGATAAGGAACATCTTAGTTTTCAGTTTCAGCAAAACCTGAACATTATAACCATCAATCAGGTAGAATTTATAGTGAGTTGTTGCATTAAACTGCATTACTTTTGTCTAGATAAAATAAACTGCTACCTGAGTGTAACTGTGTAAATGAAAAAAAGATAAGTAAAAACTTACACTTTTGTGCTTATTGGAAGAAGACAATGGTATCTGTGTGGTTTTAATTTATGATGCACGTCTGGAATTTCATTGTTGGTGTTTTAAGAGTGACATTTTCACTTTTTTAACATCTAATCTGGAGCTTTTACATCAACACCATTGGAAATATGAAGAGAATAACAATCAATATTTTTTTTAAAAAAAGAGAAAAAACATTTTTGTACATATATATGGTGATGCTGTTAAACTGAAGTGCCTGCAGGTTAACAGATTTTTAACACAATGACTTTGAGACACTGCTTAATTACCAAGAGAAGTCTTTATATGACTCTTAATTTGATACATTTTATCTGTTGTCTATTTCTTGCATTAAAAAGGAACTACAAAAAGTAAACATCAAGGATTTATTGTTCATAGAAGTTTTGACTGATGTTTTTTATCCAACACTTCTGTGATTTTTCTGCATCGAGGATTTAATCACGTTCATTGTTTCTGATGTGACTAACTCAAACTCCCACTAGATGGTGCTGTTCTCCACATGCTTCTACTCTCCTGCCTTCCCATTGGGCTGCCTGTGTGCATCATCAATGCTGCAGCAAAATGTTTGGCATAATTTTTTACTGAGAAACCCACACAACAGACGCATTTCCTTTTTCAAGATATTTTTATTCTTAAAAATGAGTTGGGATCTTGCAGTTCGCTTCACATGTGTCAGCCGTGACGTGGGCGCCGCCTCCCACGTCAGCTGTAGAGAATTCATGCAGCTGTGTTGTATGCCATCGACGGTCTACAGTGATCCTACTAGTTTAAAGCTTTGTCACATAGAAATTAAAAGCTGCAATGATTTTCAATATATTGATATGAATAATAATTGCATAGGATAATAGCCATGCTGTACAATACACATGATTATAAAACAATATGTTTAAATGGTTAGTACAGATCTCCTAAAGTAGGTTTATACAGTTTTTCATTATTCTCAACATTTAAGTGCATCATATAAGATGAATAGTCTTTATAATAATGCTGATTTGATACATAGTTATAGTGATTTAACACATACAGTACATACATACAGTTAAGTAAACCATAGTCAAATTTAGAGGGACATTGCAAAGCCCTTAAAATGTAATAGATATTATTTGATAAAATGATTAAACTTAGAAAATGGTATGCAGCTGAATGATAAAACTATACACAACTGTCATACCAGATTATGGTGGCATTTTCTTTTACATTGCCCTGTTTTGTTTTTCCTCTACAACACACAGATTATCTACATAAAGCCACTCTCAAAGAATTAAACAAAAAGAAAAGACATTTCTGCCTCCAAACAGAAGGCCAACATCTTGCATGCATTATTTTAGAAATAGTAAAAGTATTAAAACTAGTGGATATGAGAGTAAAATCATAAACGTCAACAACCGCATGCAGCAACAATGGTTATAATGTTAACAATCCTCCTGACCTCGCACGCTCACACAAGAAAATCATCATAAGGCATGCCTCACTTCACTCCCCCACAACCATACTTTTAATGGCAGATACATCCTAATAACAACTGGTACGGTTTCTCTTCTTGTTTACCTTCATGTGGTCAATACATGTGTAATGCATCCTGCAAATAAACAGAAACAGATTCAGCCCGTTAGTCTGATTTTGCCTTGCGAGATCTTTCGGAGATAATTCAATATGGTGGCTCATTTTCTGATTTGTGGTCACAAGAGTGCAATACACATTATTCATCAGGCTTCCTGTTAATAATTTACTACTTACTCAGCAGACAGACTGCTCAATTTGTGTTCCTCTGGCGGAGGTTCTTGTCTTTGTGGTTGTTGGTTGAATTAGTTTTCCTTCAGCAGGAGGAGAAAAACACAATCAGTTCAGACCTCAAATGAAGGATTGTGATTGATTCATGGGAAAATATTGCAATTGCAATCAAAGAACTAAATGTTAAATCATTAATCAAATATCAGTCCAAAAGGTTTGTTTTTTCCTGTTTCTGCTCTGTTTCTGTTTTTCATGGCTTTATTAATGAGAACATTTTGGTTAAATTAATTGATTTTAAGTCACAAGTCTGAGTTCGGTCAACTTGTGATTGTATATCTATTTTCATTTAATGGATTAAATACTGAGTTGATTTAGAAAATCAAAACAGCAATTTTACACATGGTTGGCCGTACTGTGCCTGGGAAAACATTTGTATGAAGTCCTCTGGGGCTGTGAAGGGGGCTTTCTTTCTAAAGTCTGATGAAATAACCCTGATTATTGGTGGGATCCCCCTTTAATCAATAATGCCATTAATACTTGCTGGCAGCTATAATGAAAACTAAACAGATGATGACATTAACACATATTCTGTATCAGACTGGGTCCGGTTATAAATTTGATACTTAGCATTACTAATATAATAAAAACAATATAAATAAAAATCTGAATAAACAGAAACTTGCCCTTGAATAGTTCAATTTTATTCTATGCATTTATAACTGTTTATTTTTTTAATTTCTCTATTTATTGGAAACTTATTTTCTGTCCTCCTGCTGCCAAAATACAGATCCATGTGAAAGTGGATCAATTTAAGTTTACATTCTTTATTATTTTAATCCTTTAAAAGGTAACACATTTCTTTAAATCATATTATTAAGTATTTTTAAGCATACAAAGATCCAATAAATTATTTATAACAATCTCAAGTGTAGCTTTGAGGTGCAATAAAGCCTTTTTAAGAGTCTGTGTATGTTCAGTATTTCTCACCAGTTAAAAATGTTCCTATGGAAGTTCTGCTACATTATAATGAATTATCTGTGTATACACCAGTCTCCAGATGTGTTTAAAAACACTTGGATCTGCTTATGATGTTTTATAAACAATTTCTTAATTGTGTATATTTTACTTATGATAAAACGGATTAGTCTCAGTGTGTCATGGACAGAGCCTCCCTAAATAGGACAGATGGTTACTTGTCAATGACTGCAATGTCCTTGCTTGACTTTACAACCTTTCCCTATGAAATAAATTTAATGCAGCATAGCAACATCACAGGACACTCCAACTTACTAATGAGGACATGTGCACTGAGTTTAAAGACAGTCAGGACTGCAAACACCATGCTAAGCCACAACAGACCACACAAGCTAAACACAGATTAGCTACTGAAGCCATGAAAGGCTCCATACTTACACTGGTCCAGCTGGGTCATCATCTGAGGCAGCAAGAGAAAAATATGGAGAGATGAAGACAAATAGAAAAAATGACCGCAACGAAGCTGCACACGTTGATTAAGTGTTTGCTTTTTTTTCAGAAAGCATCAAAAATGACAGCATTTAACTCCAACTGTGACCGTAACCTGATGCACCTACATGAGGTTTGAGCTCATGAGCTTTGCGTGCAGACTGCATTATGGGATGAAAACTGAGGCTGAGATGAATTAACAAACAGTGAACAAAAGGCTGTCATGCTGCAGAAAAAAAAAAAACACCTCATGAGTTCACTCATGAACACGCAGAATGCAGTCAAAATCCAGCACAACAGCACATTAGAATGCACACTTACATACAGGCAAAAATTCACATTTAGAAAAACACTGTTGTCATGCACAGAGCAGCTGTTCACTCTCAGAGATTAGAGAGGAGCAGCTCCGTCAGTATCAGCCCTCTGCTGAAGTCACTGCTGCAGTGATGAACGCAGTTACAGTAGAGATGAAAATTTCATCAACACAGATTATTTTCAGCTCTTACAGTGACTCGCAGGCCTTTTAACTGCTGCACTAATTGTGAGTTTGATGCCAGAAATGATAAGATGCAAGTCTGTGAAATAACATATCAAAACTGAGCATGTTGAACAGCACTTGAGACTAATGAGGATGCTAAACAGAAGTGTGTGCTGTGATCTGGGAGAAGATGAGGTTGAATGCTTTTTGAAATTCATCAAGCATGCAAATTCTCACACTTACCACAGACACGGTTTAGGTAATGCAATTTGGGAAAAAGGGGAGGATGGGAGATATTACAACAGTCTGTTAAAATACTGAACAGCTGAAGCTAACCTAATAAAAAATAATGCAAAAAAATAGAATAACTAAATTTTTAAAGCAGGACTGATTCAATCTTCATCCATTGTGTGAGACTCTGAGGTTTCTTAACTTGAATTGAACACAATAGTCCATTTTTGGCCATGTATTAACCTGAGTAGGTGTTTTTGGACCAGAGGGTCATTTTAACAGTTTAGACCCCATGTTTTATTGTGTCCCCTTTGAAAGAACGGACATAGTTCTCAGCCAGCTGTTTTGAGGGATATTCTCAGCTCTTGTTTCAGTGGAGGAGGTACTCTTTCAGCACAAGAGGAACCTGGAGTGACGTGTGTGTACTCTGACTTGTCCAAAACACAAGCCTTGACATGACAAGACATTTTTAAAAACCTCTGAAAAGTCTCCCTCATGTAAACACCAGCTTGTAACAGCTATCTTGAAGAATAGATAAAACACTGAAAAATGAGGAGTCAGCAGTGAAGCTCAGGCGTTACTGTTGCAACATGGGAAATACAACAGGCCTTTGACTCTTCAGTGTCAGACGTCACATCCATATTCCTATGAGCAATGCAAACTGAAAAAGTCCTGGAGGGTTTGTTGTTCTCAGGGGAACGTTACAGTGGGAAGTTCTTCTCTGGGAGTTTCCAGGATTGTTTGGTCTGAAAACGCCCATAATGACAACATATTACTGCATTTACTGAGAGTCACTGAGCTGTCAGTCATTTACTGCATGTTGCATCTAATCAGCATGTGACAAAATCAAAATTCTGTTTGAGAAGGAAAGGTCACCCGAATATCATCAATGCATAATTCATAATATAACCAGACCCTCGAAGTACTCAGCTGTATCAGACCCAGGAAGCCTTATGCAGGTTGTGTAGCTAAATGAGAGTCACATGGTTGAGCCTGTAGCAGCTTGGGGACAGCGCAAGGTCCCTGGAAAGCCATTAATAAGTGAAACTGTCCACCTCCACAACACTGCAGTATCATATTCCTCATTAATATTAAATGCATGAAATTGTCCTGACAAGGTGCAACCTCCTGCAACAGCGTCTGCCTGTTGGGTCAACGTCGTCAGACTGAATTATTGAATGCAGGCGCAGCACAGTGTCAGGTGACTTTACCGGAGTCTCGGGGGTGGGGGGGTGGGGGGGTGTGGGGGGTGGGGGGGATGACTTCAGCAGACACATGAAAAGAAAGTGCGCCTCCCTTCACACTTCTTCAATTTCACACCTCCGTTTTGGATGAAAAAAGGCTTCACAGGAGAGATCCGTGTTAAAAAAAATGAACAATGGAACCACTTTCTCCTCAGATATATTGAAAACAGTGGAATAATAAAACAAGCCTTAGCAGCAGCTGCCGGTGACTCACCGTCTTGTAAATCCTCAGGCTTCTTACGCTTCTCATAAACAACGATGATGATGACCAGGATGATGATCTCTGCCAAAACTCCCAGGAGGGGCCATAGGGGGGCCAAGTGGCTGCGGACCCTCAGCACGGACTTCTCTTCACGGCTGCCGATCATGTTGGTTGCATTGCAGCTGTACTCGCCGGGATCTAAGCCGATGTCCAGGTTGGAGATGTGGAGCTCGGTGTAGTTGTCCCTGCTGCTGATGAAGAAGCGTCCGCTTGAGTTGTCAATTTCCTGCCGAGCAAAGAGGGAAAAAAAATGACCTGATTAATCTTCCGTGTCGTGTTAACAAGAACAGAGTCGCTTTTTGTTCTTGTTAATGTCATGAGGTTTTTATGCAATGCTCATCCAGACAAAACATTCTATATTTGAGCGTGTGTTAATTTTCTTGTTTGTTTACACTCACAAGGAAGCATAAGAAGCATTTTTACACAGGAAGGAGGCCTAAATATTACAGTGCTTTTGTGGATATGTGTGCAAATGTTTACATGCCACAGTTACCAATTATTTACTTGACTTTTAACATCTTATCCAAGTTATTTTCACACAATCACTTATGCTTCCAATTCTTAACACAAACTTTAAATTAAACAGTAAATACACAGTCCTGCTGGTTCAGGGTTTCTTAATCCATGTATACAACAAAACTGAAGCAACTTGCATAATCAATGCTTCTATTTTACTTCATCCCAATGATACAAAGTGCAGCTCCTTTGGTTTTCAAACATCATTGATCGTTGATCATTGATCCAGCGCAACAGCTCAGTAATAAATTTTCCCTTTAGAGCAATAATAATGTTCAGTTGGGACTGACATTTTCAGAGTCACATTGGTTCAACTGCAGGACCTCAATAATGAACATATATTTGAATGTATTTAACGCTCCTCTGATGGAGTCAACAGAATCAGACATTAAACTGTGAAGCTGTGGCTGAAAATACGTTCAGAGGAGGTGAAAACATATCACATACCCTGTAAATGCCGTTGTCGTACTTGCGCCAGGTCCAGACGGGGTGAGGATAACCGACAGACTTACAGTAGAGGAGAGCACGCTGGCCTTCATTCTTATTCTCACTGCGCTTGTGGCCTGTGATCTCAGGAGCAGCTACAACAAAACAAAAATCAGCTGTTATAATATGATCAAGAAATTCACAAAAATACAGTCAGTCTATGGTGGGTGATGTATAAATGTAAGTTAAGTCATTTTAGGTTACTGATTTATGCTTTTGATTTTTGTATCATTAAGTACAAACTGATATAAGACAATACTCACTTTATTGCGTATATTACTAAATATTAGTATAGTAATATTATTGCATAAAGTACGTTTTTCGAGGAAAAAACCAGCTGCTTTAGGATGTTCAGATTATAAAAATGACAATAGTTATAAAAATTAAAGATAACCAGATGCACAAAGAATTTTCCAGAATTAGGAATGTATTAAAAAATATATCTGGCATTAAAACAGCAGAAGAGGGTAAATAATGCAACAAACAAGACTGAAGCCAGCTGAGAAATAAACAAAGCAATAGAAAATAACGATAAAATAAAGAAATCTAAAAAAGTTAACATGGTTTCTTTGAAAAGGAAAAGTGATTAACCTCAGTGTGAACACAAGTGAATTAAAATCTGTCATTCACAATATTTCATCTGTCAGAAACATGTTTTAACGTTAAGAGACCTGTTTTATTCTGTGTATTGTGTTTATTAAAAATCTGCCTGGCTGTAAATCTTTTTTCCTGCCCGTAAGAACAGAAACACCCCACAAAATAAAAGCAAAGCGTCCCAAAATCCAATTTGCCTCCATAGTGTTACATGTGACAGCAGAAAAGCCTGAGCAGATTTTACGTTGGGACATAATCCCTCACCATCAGACAAACAAGACACCATCTGCTGCCACTGAGCCGGGCGTTGGTTGGATGGAGGTGTCAAGGGCGCCGGCTGCCCCTGAGCAGCCAGCAGAGCCGTTTGAAATCACAGGTCCTCACATGACAGGGCAGCTTGTGCTCAAGGCCACTCGGGCCATTTTTTTTTTTACTAGTGACATGTCTAATGTGGCCTTGAAACTGACAGAGAAGCCTGCAGCTCGCAGACCCACACCTACATTTAACTTCGATGGTGGCGTTGACTGGAGGGGCCAGTTCGAAGGTGAAAACACACATGTACACTCCAGCGTCTTCTCCTCTTGGTTTTTTGAGCCTGGAGGGCAGAAACACAACTCACGTGAAACCCACATCAGGCTGTTAAACTCTGTGTTTAGCACTCACACACTTCTGCATGCACACACACACACACACACTCCTACTTGTACTCAGTGTTCTTCTTCACTGTGCGCGTTTCTTCTATCTCCTCCCCGTTCTTCATCCAGTAGCTCTCCTGGTGGGGGCTGTGGGCGCCGGTCAGGTTGCACTGCAGTATGAATTCATCACCCTCCACAGGAAGTGTGGTGTGTTCAGAGGCGGTGATTGACGGCTCTGTAGGAGACACACAGATCAGCCACGATGCCTGCTCGCGCTTGTGGGTGAGGGAGTGTTAGAAGAATAAACAACAACACTCAAAGGCTTCAGAGAGACACTTGAGCCAACTGCACTTTATACAGTACAGCACAGGATTAAAGTGGGTGGAATTATTTCAGGCATGCAGGGCTCCTTAAGTAGAAGCCATTTTTCTGTACCGTTATCTGAAGGTGGAGGTGGGAGCGTTTCCGAGGCTCGTATGGACATGAGACTGTCTCGGTTGAATCACCAGCACTAAAAAGATCAACTGCATTTGAAAATATCAGATTTTTTTGTTTTTTAATAAAAAGTGAAGGTATGTGCTTGTGTACAGAAAACTGTAGGCAGTGAAATCAGCTACAGCTCCCATGGTGCACTGCAGTAAGAAGCATCCAATCCCTGACTTTAAATTTCTGTATGATGTGTCACTAAGGAATGTTAGATACAAATTTCTCTTTGTACAAAATCTATGGTATAATCTGCTGCTTAAACAAATATTACTGCTGTAGAATCATTAGCTTGTGAGGTGGATCCAGTGTTCCAGTTTTAAGGAATATTGAGGATTTTATGGAATTAAAAATTTCAGGAAAAAGCTCCAGTTTCTGAGAGGGGTACAACTGAAATGCAGATGTTTCTGTTACTTTTCAGTGATCTTTGTCTTAAGGCTGATTTTTATTATACTAAAGGAAACTAAAGTAAGGCTGAAAACAAGGCTAATTCTTCAAATTCTAATTTTACAGCTAAGCTTAACACAGATTTACAAAAGAAAAGTTTTCATACTGGGAGCCAGTGAGAAAAACTCCAGATTGAGCTTAATTCAACAAGTCTTTTTGCTCTAATGTAGGGATGAGATTAAATCTCATTAAAACACACAGAAACTCCACAGTAACATATGTTTGTATCTACTTGAATTTTAACCCGTAGAAAATCCTCACTTGGATTAGCTTTTAAACCATGAAGACCTTAATTGGAGTGTCTTGTTCTGCTTGATCCTGATTATCTACATCTTGCTTGTACATGCAGACAGTGAACCGATATCATAATGACTCTGATATCCTGCTGTGAGAAATATGAGCATGTTTTTCTTTTTTTATTCATTTAACAAAACACATATGGTTAATATTGTAATCAGCTGCACAGTTTAACTTACAAAAATCATCAAAATTGGCTAAAATAGTCTACATTTTTATTAGAAATTTGGAACAATCTGAAGAATAAGTAAAAATGATTAGTAATATGACCAGACATTTGGTGGCTTTCGGTTCGTTTTGATACTCTGTGTCTGTTTGTGTGTGTGAGTGTGTGTAAGTATGGTCAGTCTGCAAAATTTGACAGATTAAAACAGGAATACAACAGGTTATGACAACAATAACAATCAAAATAAATAATAAAATTTAACGTAATGATATTTAAGGGAACATGAGATGAGAGCTAAAGGAAAAGTGAAGCACAGGGGAAGTGGAGACTGGGAGGAGATGTTCTCTACAGGGTGTAGGCTGAAGGATGCACTGAACCGAGCGATGAACCCAATATAAAACACAGCTCAGCTCAGAAAAGGAACATAAGGACTGGTTGATGGTGTTTTTCTTCATTTCCAGGTCTGTAGGGGAGGATGGCACCTACGGAGGAAGCTAGGGGTCCTCTGGAGAGGTTTGAGGCTGAATCACACAGGAACTACTACATTTGGTTTCTAATGAAGAGGAGGGGGGTGTTTCTTCTACATTGACCACTCACTCTGCAGCACTGTTATAGTGGCCTGAGCTCGGATCCAGGTGGTGGCCGGATTTTGGTGCAGGTCGTTACGTCGGGGGTCGTTGCTGGCCCTGCACTCGTAGGTCCCAGCATCGTCCAGCATGAGACGGGTAACGCCCAACACGCTCACACCGTTTGCGCCATAGGCCGTGTTGATGGACACTCGCCGCTTACGGGCGCCGTCCCACAGCTGCCTGAAGGAATCGGCTCTGTTGATCTCTGCGTACCACCACTGGATCTCTGGGGTGGGGTTTCCCACCACATCACAGTACAGCTCAAAGGTGTCGCCCGTGAGCTTAGTCTCAGAGAGAGGTGATTTCACAAAGCCAGCTGGACAAGGTGGAGGCAGTGGTGGAGGAGAATGGATGATAAAACCCAAAGAAAGGCAAACAGGTGGAGGATGGAAAGACAGAAAAAAAAGAGCAAATCAAATGGGAATAAGACGAGCAAATGCAAAATAAGAATGGATGATAAAAAATAATGAAAGAGACACTGAAAGACAATTTATCTAAAAATGAAACAAAGGTTGAGTGAAATAAGAGTGCAGAATGTAAAATATGAAGCTGAAGCTCGCAATTATCTTTTTTGTGGATTAATCTGTTTAATTGTGGGTCTATAAAATGTCCTAAAATAGTAAAAAAATGTCCATTGAAATTTTCAAGTGCTCATTTGAGGAACTCACATTCCTTTGTTTTGTCTAAACAACAGCAAAAACCTAAAGGTTTTCAATTTATTATCAATAAAGGCTAATAAAAAACAGGCCAAATCGAAAATGAAAAGGTGGAGAACAGAAAACGTTTTGCTTAAAATGCTCTGAGGCTAATTAGATCACTTTAATTCGCTCTAATACACACTGTGAAGCCATGAAAAACAAAACTTCAAACTGTGTGTGTCGGGCACGGTCAAAATTTTTGTAAAAAGAGAGAGAGAGACAGGGAGGCTACCTCAGATCTGCAAAAGCCATTATTGCTGCTATTCCTGGGAAGCTTTAATTCAATTCTACTGGGACGTCCTTGCAGGGCGGCTCTCACTTGGTTTTGTCCAATTAATGATATCATATAACTTTGTGTCTGGCTCTCACAGCACTCAAATCCGAAAAGTCCTCCAAGTGACCTTGTCATTTTTCACTACATCTCCTCTGTATGGTGAAAACATCATTAAGACTCAGACAAGCTTCCCGAAAAGGCAAAGACATCGAGCAAACCGCGCCGTAAATTTTACTGGATTAAAACGTGTCGCTCTCCTGAACTGAATGCAAAAAATGAGCAATAATTGATCTTAGCTGCACAGAGAGGAGGGGAGGAGGACGAGGACGAGGGGGGATTTAGTCATAAGCATAGTCTATAGGCACTGTTGAGATTGAGCAGAGATTTATAGAAGCTCTGGGTCTCTGGGGAGCGTGTGGGCGCGTGGTGATAGACCCTCTCCGTTTCCATAGAAGCACCGTATGGCAACAAAGTAAGAAGGAGAGAGAGAGAGAGAGAGAGAGAGAGAGCCAACCAGACCGGGCAGATCATCACAGGACAGCTGACATCATAACCACACTGCACAGCCCACAACTGGTTCATCAACACCAGTGCGTTTACTGTCAGCACATATAGGCTCCTATATGCACTCAGCATTTCATGCCAGTTCATTAGAACTAAAACCAGCACAGTCCATCACAACAGTCCCACAGAAAAATCTGCCTTCCTTTAGGTTATTATGGTCATTTCAGAGGCTGCAGTTTGTGGTGCTGTTGAGCTTTACCCTCACTGATATGAATGGGATGGACAAAATAATAGAAACACGAACTACAGCCTCCAAAATAATAATTTTAAGTAAGATCGTCTGTAAAACAGCTGATGATAACCTCCTCACGAAGGCAGGATTTATTGCAGGACTGCATTAGTTTAAGCTGGGTTTACCCTGTTAACACTGACTCTAAAAAAGTTAGGACGCTGTGTAAAATGTAAATATAAAGAGTTTACAGCAATAATTTGCAAACCAACATGTTTACCAACAATGGTTTTTAAGAAGTTCCAGAGTTTATGCAGAAATATCTTTTATACACTCACAGGTTTGACAAAGTATTGACCCTCACCTCATCCTTGCCTATGAACGATTGAGCCTTTTCAAATATACCCCTTTTACATTCAATCATGATACTATAACCTGTTACCAGTGGATCTGTTTACCTGTGGAAATCCAAACAGGTGGGTTTTATTGTTTGTTTCATCCCGCATCTTTCCCTTTCTGTTGTTGCTCCTTGTCTTTCCCTTTTTAAAACATTTTGTTGGCATCAAATTTGGAACAAGCAAATATTAACAAAAATCAATAAAGTTCAAGAGGTCAATGTGAGTAAATGATCACATTCTGTATCATTGATGTCTTATGCAGCTTCTCAGCTGTTTCAAAAATTGGGTTTGTAATAAGCTGGAAAATGACTGAATAAGCACCAGTGGATAACATGACTGGGACTGAAAGCTGAATCCAACACCTCAGCTCTGAACACAGAACTGCTGAGAGACAGATTCTGCCACCTCAGATTGTCTAAGCACGTCAAAAGTGCCGAGCCAGCAGCGCTGTCTTCACGCCAGTGCACTGTACATGTCTGAAAGACGTCACTCTTGTCAAGTTGATGTTTGTCTGCTTTGTGCATGTGATTGTGTGTGTCTCAGGTGTGGGATCTCAGAGCTATAGAGGCTGAATTTCTACTTTTTTTAAAATCTGCAGTAACTCTAAGGCAGACGGATTTGCATGACCATCATATAATTTTTCGCATCCATCTCACCAGGCTTCAAGCCACACACTTGTGTCCGAGCCCTGGTGGTTTTAGAACAATCATCATACTATGAGAAACTATTTGCAGCTACAGGCATGGTTTGGACATGACGACTAGCAAGACAAGCAACCGTTTGTTTGAACACAACAATAGCAGCTCATAAAGAGGAAGGAATAAATGAAGAAGTTACGTGGGAACTGGAGAGCTATTTCCTCACTGAAAGAAGAACACCGAATGACACTGAGGTTTTTTTTCTTGTGGAGAGGATGCTTTCATTCTTTCACTCACTGGCTTTAAGGGTTTGATTTACTGACTGGTTCCGCCTGTAGCGCTCTCCTATGTTACACGGTTCATTGATCTGATTGGTTGAAGTTTGCCTGATGATGATAAACAGATGGTTCATCCAATCATCTGGTAACTGTGCTCTTTTCCAAACACCTGACCTTATAATGACCTTAAACTTTGTATGCATGTTCACATTTTCATTTGTTCAGTCTTTTCATTTTGAATTCCTTTAAGTTTTATAGGTTTTACATATATATATATATATATATATATGTAAAAACATACTAGTTTTTATTAGTTATTGATTGTTAGTTTCATTTTTTGGAGTGGTTCATTTTGTATTTCTACTTCCTGTGTGCCTTTATTTATTGTCTATATAAAATAAACTAAAAAAAAGCACCACTTTTCTTTACGTTCGTTAAAGTGTGCTTGTGACCAATTTCAAATTTATTAGTCTTCTGGACTAAAAAAAAAGATACAAAATGCTGATCTAAGTTACACTGAGCTCAAGTACACACAGGAAAATGTCAGAAAAGTTTATAAAGATCAATGTCACACAACTCTTTTAGCAGAAAGCTACAGACAAAACTAAAATCATCATTTACATGTAAGGTCATAAAGAACTTTCCTCCAATGAGACACTTGGATGTTTTGATGAGGACCAATTAAAATCTGCCTTCCAGCCACATCCTGTTAGCCCCCCAGTGAACTGAGAAGATCATAATATGGTGCTTTAACCAGGAAATAGGAAATAAAATCTAAAGTAAATATTCTTATCAGTCCACTTTTTATTAATACTGGAGATTGACTTGGGTTTAAACTGATGCTAATTTTTGGGTAATTATTCAAACTGCAAATCTAACAGCACAACCTGACAACAGATGGCCTTCAGCCGTCCTGAGTGTTTCCTTCCTCTGTATCTTCACATGAATCCATTTAAATGAGTGTAAAATGAAGCAATTCTGGCCAGTGTCCCAGTTAATGTACCAAAAACTGTTGCCACACATATTGAGCAGCTAACTGGCTGTAAATGAATATTCTGTCAGAACAGAAGTGAGTCCTGATAGACAGAGACAACAAGAGATCAGGACAGCAAAGCAACAGAAAGGATTTACTGCACCCCCTCCTATTTATTATGCAGAGGTGTTTACAGAGAATAAGTGAGAAATTTTAAAGGAATATTAACATGATTTGAACCAAAACACTAAGATGAATGTATGTTGATGCCAACTAGAAGCTGATTTTGTATTTTAATCAAAAGTTCTCCTCGAACAAACTGCTTTTCTTACTGTTTTACTTCCATTATGTTGAAAAAAAAATCCTCGGATTAATCAGTTAAGAAAATAATCAATATTTGTAGCCCTACTGCAAATTAAACAGATTGGACCTCAATATTTTAAAGTTATGTTGAGCACCGAGTTGATTTGTTGCTTTTAAGTCTGGTAAATTTATCTGTAAATCTCTGTTTTGATTGCATGTGCTCAATACTGATTTCCCAAATGTTCACTAAAATATCTTCATTTATGAAGCAAAAGTGTTCTGTTTGCATTGATCAATTCATTGATCAAGACCTTTTTTTCAGCTGTTTCAGGCTTTTGTGTATTATATTACTCAACAGGTTTCTTGGTAATAACAAAACCACTTTATTTTGGATGAAGCTCACATCCTCAAGTGAACCTTAGCAGGAATATTTTGCATCACCACACTGAGCTGGACAAACAAGTGAGGAGGAAGACAAGATGCTATTCAAATCTCATGTAATGGCCTACTGTATGAACCATTCAGCATCTCTGGACTCCAGGAAAACAAGTGGGGAACATAAAAAAAAACATCTTACTTTCGAGATATCTGTCTAATTTAAAACAAAATTGCATTTAAGTAGCACTCTGAGCTTTATCCACTGGAGTGCTAAGTGAAGAAGAGATGTTTTCGAGTGGGTGTGCAGTATAAGAGGAGATGTGTAATGCATTCCTACACATAATCAACTCCAGGGAGGGCCGCTGCTGATTACATCCTCACTCATTCTCACCTAAGGCTTGCTAAGGAATACAAACTACACCTGTATACACCTACAAACACTCAGCTGAGACAGGTTAACCCTGCTTTGAACTGAGTGGTGGTGGGGGGGGGGGACAAGATTTATGAGCCGAGGAGCATTTTAACAAGAGGAGCCCTGCTCAGCGATCAATGGCATTCTGCAGTGCAGCACATCTCTGCAAAGAGTTAACAGATTCACTGTTGCAAGAGGACATTAAAGCCATGGTTCCCAGTGCAGCATCTCTGCTCTAAAAATAGAAGCATGCAGCAAAATGGACTGATGCTATTTACAGAGCCGCACTTCTTAAGGTCCTACATCTAATTACACAGGCTGCATGCTTTGCTCTGCTGCAGCGACCTGGATTGATGCTGGGGAATTATCTCAGCCGGTAGGAGAGGAGTGCTGCTGGATATTAAACGCTCAATTCCTAAGGTGTATCCTCGCATACCTGTGCAGACCCTAAGCGTGACAGCATGTTGATTGCGTGCGTGCAGAATTTGAGCTTCAGTGTGACACTATTTCTCTCTCCACCTTTTCGTACCCCCCCCCCAAACCTAATGAGCAGAGCTGAATGAACGACTCGTGCATTCAATTCAACACTTCAAAGGACATTTTAGGGACATCGCACAGGCCTCCGTGTGGCCCACTTCAGCCTAACCGATACAGATTGTAGCCTATTAATGATTTAGTGACCCTTCAGTGCAAACGCACGGAAATCCACACCAGCAAGCGCATCACTCGATTAATACATGTTTCATCTATCGCAGCGTTGGAATGAATATCTAATTAGACCTGGCCTCTGAGGAGGATGTTCATTAAATAATGCTCCATTACAGACGTGCAGGCGACAGACCTCCTTTAAAAACCGCATTTTCGCTATGATTTGAGTTCTGTCATGTATTTTTTTTTTACCCCCCTCAAGAAGAGCTCATTCCCTACCGTTCTGAGAAGAGACGGACTGCAGCATCACGGCTCCCAATAACACCACCGAGAAGGACATGACTGCAGCTCTTCGCTTGCAAGGTATCATCTTCGGAGACGGGAGATGGAAAATGCCGGTAGGCGAGAGCTAAGGTGACCTGAGCTGGGTATGATGGTGCGGGGTGGATCCACCGAGGCTCCTGCCTCCGCACTCTCCAATCGTGTCACGCAAAGAGGGAAGTGTCGCTAGGTAGACTAGCGGGAGCCCTCGGTGGTGCTGCTGAGTACCTGTGCTGCTATCTCTGCTGCCAACCCGGTGCAGCACGGGAACCACCTTTTTTTTTTTTTTAACCACCCGTTTAATGTGAAATCCCGCGAGATCTTGCAGAGAGCGCAGAGACGAGCGCGCACATCATACAACGTCCCGACATGAAGCGCTGCAGAAGTTATTTACATGAAAACCATGAACAAGATGGACGCTATTTATATATACAGTCATGTTACAATAGACTTTTAACAATAAAACTGCATAAGAAACATATCTTTGTGTTTGCATTGAATTTAAAAGCAGTGATTTTGAATGGTGATTAAACTTTTCTCGTCAACTATTTGACTAGATGGATTTTAGACAGGACTATTTCTCAGGTGTCGATGCAGAATTGTGTGACTATAACTAGGCCAAAGGAATCCAGTTCTTAACAAACGGTGATGGGTTTTAAATTGGGCCAGTTCAGGCAGTTTCTCAGGCAACTAAGCCCTGACCTAACAGGACCTGCTGCTTTAAGACTTAATCCTATTTCCTTTTGAGCTAGTATAGGGTAGTGGCAACCTTACACCTACAACACAATGTAACCTCTACACTAAACAGAGCCAATAAAGTGGTATTGACACCTTCTGAGCTATAATCTGTTGTTCTCTGATGGTCTATACCTACGTAGAGACTGATTGTGTTGGTCAGATGAAGTTTCCTTTTTATCTGTCTCAGGTGAGGAACAATAAGAAGTATCAACAAGTTATTTCTGTCAGGAATTCCCCTTTGGAAAAAAAGCAAAATTGTAAGACTCCCACAAAATGTGGCGGTTTTTAAAGACCAAACTTGAGGATGAGCTGGTTTCCACAAGTCCTCAAGTTTGGTCCTTATGTTTATGTTGGTCAGTAGTTATTGTCACTGGAAATGACAACACTCCCTCAGCCCCGGTGTGCTCCTATGATTAAAAAAGTACCCTCTTGCTGACAAAAGCTGATAAATCACCCTCTAGTGTTAGGTCTAGTGTGTGAGAAAACATGATAACATGCCACATGGAGTCCACCTCTAGAGGAGAAATTATAATGCAGTGCAGTAATGGATGCCTCTTTAGTGGAGAAAACAAAATGCAGTGCCCAGGGTGCCCTTTATATGAGAAGCTTCACTGGGTCTCTGAATGATAAAATAGTTGTTTTTATTATAGAGATGTAGATATTTTTAATAAGTCATATATAAACTATCTCTGCTCTTGATTACAGTTTCACCATAAATGCATCAGAACTTTTTGCTCACTGGGTACTCAGCACATGTGACTTTGTGTCAAATATGTTTTGTAACTCATGCAGAGATATGAGCAAACAGTGCCCACAAAGTTTTCAAAATAACTTGTCTTAGAAGATGTTTTGTCTTGCATGTAGTCCAGAAATCAAGCAGAAGTGTGTTATCACACACAGTGACACTGCAGGCTCAGTTGGTGCCTTCATCGATATACGACTATATTTATCCATCAAACCTGGTTTTTGCCTCCATCACATAATTTTTTGAGAGGTAGAAGAGGCAGAGGAAAAGTAAAATACAAAGAGTCCTTTCAAATCTGAACATCTTGACATTTCAGAAGTAGGTGACAGTGGACGTGAGCAGACGTGATCATAAAGAAGGGGCAGTAATAGACTCGAAGAAGAGAGAATAGCTGATAGAGCTTCATATATTCAGGAGGAGCGGATTTCCTACGAAGTTCTAACGGCCAGCATTTAGGTTAGTAAAGCTTTTTTCTGTCTTTTATTGCTACTAGATTACAATTATATCACACTTTGAAGATTTATTTGAGAAGATAAAAAGGTGTATTTTTTATTTTAAAAATTCCGCTTTATATTTATTTTTTCAAATAATAAAAATAATAAAGTTTTATTTTTAATCATGAGATCACATCTGACTTCACCTCTAACTTCTCTAACTTCTCTAACCAGTGAAAGAAATAAAATAAATTAAGTTTTTGTTTATAGTTTAAAGGTTATAAATCATCCAATCGAGCAAAATTCTCCATTTGTTAACTCGTACTCAATCAAGTAGTTTGTTTTTTATTTTCACACAGTGTTTATGAAAGAAACAATTAGACTAAAATTGTTCCAGTAAATCAAAATTTTGTTTATTTGTTATATGACATTTTTTACTTTCAGTTCTGCAGTCAAAAAGCATGCAGCAATAATTCCAGATTCACACACTGAATGGTCACAGTGTTGCATTTTGAGTCACAGGAAACAAAAGAGATTCTGTCTTCATCACACATCCTGTTTTTCACCACATCCTGCACAGCAGCATCACGTATACTGTATGTATGATATCAGATACACAAAGATAAAACAAAATAAAAACAAAATTACATTTAAAATAGGGCTAAAATGATTAACTGTGTGTTCTGTACCAACCAGCTTCTTATCTCCAATCTGTTGTGATGTACAGTACCTGATCTGGTCTGAACAAAGACCTCCTTCTAACCTCTGACAGAAAGTTAAAGTGGAGTAAACCTTCAGAGAAACATAACCAACATCAGGTTGTGCTGTTAAATCAGATGGAGCAGAGATGAACAATCCCAACCAAGAGTTTAAAGACCTAAATTATTACATTATTTATTTGAAAACAGGACAACATTTCAACAAAACTGAAGAGACCTGTACTAATCTCTACAACGCCTTATTTGGTATGAACAAGGTCTAGTTGTAGGATTGATAAACCAACAGCCCTCAACCACTTAAACTCAGACATGAAACAACCATCTGCACCCTCTGTCATCCCCTAATTCCTCCCAAGT
>JAQMCX010000050.1:16843504-16873844 GCA_029814765.1 Acanthurus leucopareius | reverse complement strand
CAACAGCCCTCAACCACTTAAACTCAGACATGAAACAACCATCTGCACCCTCTGTCATCCCCTAATTCCTCCCAAGTGGCCCTCAATTGCACTCAAGATCTGTGAACTGAGTTGTTTTCTGTTACATTAAATGAAATTACCCACCAGGCAGAACAAAGACCGAGAGGCTGAAAATGTTTATGATATAGAACATAGTCAATAGTTGACTGAAGATGAGACAAAACACGCCCTTGTGACAGAAGCCAACTTCATAGTAACTGTGAACTAGCCAAAACACACCTTCAAAACAAGACATTGCTGATTTTTGGTTTTCAGTAAATTGAGGAAAAAAGAGCTGATCATTATCATGAATTCAATTTTTTTCTGTTATGTTGAATAAAATGACCCAAAAGATGGAACAAAGAAAAAGAGGCTGTAAATGTCTCTAAGAAGTTTATTGGTTGTTGGCTAGTTGGCTGAAGATGAGCAAGCTTGGAGTCCAAGACTAAATTTGATTGGACTGATTGCAAAAACAGTGGAGTGGAGATGCAGATGGAGGCAGTTCTATAGTCGTAGCTGGAAGATATGACTGCAGATAGACAGGTGGGAATGACGCAGTAGATGCACATGAAGCAGATATAGACGAGGATTTAGATTTACACTAGTAAAAACAAAGAGGAGGAAAAAAGAACTCACAAAAGTTACCATTTGTACGGTACGGACAATCTGGTGGCACCTGGGAGATGAACCTGGTAGATAAATGGCTGGATTTTGATTAGTAAATGGGAAACGTGCAGAGTTAAGTACTTGAAAAAACACACACATAGAAAGGACACAGTAGAGGCAAACAGGAACACAAGTGAGGAAAACACAGAAGAACAAGGAGAACAACAGAAGAAGAACTGTACCCTGACTGTTTTCTAACTTTTCTTTGTTTGTTTGTTTTTTGCAGGTTCTGGAACAGAAGAAAGATTTTCTCTCTACACTGAAGAAAGAATTTGAGAAGAGCCCTGTAAACTCAAATGTGGTTTTCAGCTCCATCCTCATTGTCTTGGAGAAGATAGTGGAATGGGAGTTTGTATGCCCTTGCCATCCAAAATTGAATCTTTGGTTTGCAGCTACATTTTTCATTGTTCCTACAGTTGCTATCTTTCTGCTGATGATTTTGGCCACTCAAGAAAGAAAATGTAAAAAAAAATTTCGGAGCGTTGTTCTCGCCTCAGTTTGGCTCTGCCTAGTTTTCTTGGATGGCAAATACCTTGCCTGTGCAGAGACTCACTGGTCAGGTGAATATGTGACTGTTTCTGGATCTTCTCATTTCAAATGGTGTAAACCAGTCAATGAAACTTTAACAGAGGAATACCTGAAGACAACTCAGTACTGGTTTACTGTATCTCAGGTAAGGAAATATATGATCTTTGTAAAAATTGTTTGTTTGGCTATAGTCAGAAACTTATGTTACTTATGTTGGTGGTTGGTGGGGGTATGCAGGGTCTCCTCATCACGCTTTTCACTTAAAGATGGAGGAGAGGACAGATTGCAGATGATCCTGTATCATTGTTTTTAACCCTCTCCAGCTCCTCTAAAAGGCCTTTAGTCAGCCTTGAAAGTCAGGGATATTTGTTTTAGAACATCACATAGAAGACCGGCTCTTCTGACACTTAACCAAGTTTACATTCTTATATTAATCTGTTAGCATGCTAACATTAGCCCATTAGCAATAAAATGGTTGATTAACAGTTTTGATAACCAGGTTTTAGATTAACTCGTCATTTTTCTTCTTTTTATTCTATGACCTGTGGTTTAGTCCATCGGAATATGGACCATCATTGTGTACGCTGTACCAGTAGGATATGAAATCTACAAGAAATATTGTGAATTGTCGCAAGGACACAGGGGACCAAGAATTGTCCACTTGTCAAGTTATGGAAGCCTCATGGATACGGAAGATATGGGAGTTTGTAATAATCCTAAACCACAATCTCATTAATCTCACAGTTTGTTCCCGGATCATCGAAAAATGATTTCAGTAATTAAGGAAATCAGTGCTATTTTAATATTCCTGTTTGTGCTTGAGAATCAAATAAGGAATCCTTTCATTTAACTTCATTTGGTTATTTTCTGTTCTGTGTCATGTTTTTTGATTCTCTTCTCTTGTGTCATGATTTGTGTCATTTAAGTGTAAGTTCAGTGTTTGTCTGCTTTATTTCCTGAATCCTTTCTGTGTGCCATGTGCCATTTTGTTTATCAGTTCAGTTTTGTTTTTCTCTGTTCTCTGTTGTTTTTGAATTGGATCAGTTTACTCCCATAGATTTGGTTACTTTTTCCGCTTTATATTATTGAATATTGATGTTTGTTTCTTCAAGTGCTAACACTGATGTTTTGCTTTTGGGTCCCTTTTTAGACTCTAAAAATTTGACATCTTTTACATACATTTCTTAAGAGAGCAAGAGCTATAAACATGATAATTGTGAAGATAAAGAATATTACACAAGTCTTGTTTTGCATAACACAAACTTCCACATATGCTGAGGTGTCCCCTAGCAAGTTTCATATATATATAGATATCCATCAAAAGAGTTCTTAAAAAAAAACTCAGAACTGGTTTTCTTTAACTCAGGTAATCAACGATACATTTTCTGTAAAATATTAACAAGACAAAAAGCCTTTAGTCATAGTGTCTCTGTGAGTTTTTACTTGAGAATAGAGCTGCTTCAAGTTCAATGCAAAACTTGAGCATGCTAATGTGATGCTAAGAGTGCTAGTATTTGGATATTTGGTATGCAACACTCTATTATGTTCACATTTTTAGATTAACCCGTTAGCGTGCTAACATTAGCCAGTTAGCAACATATTTATTGATTAACAGTGATTATAACCAGGTTTTAATTTAATCAATCTTTTTCTTTGTTTTATTCCTCTGCTTGTCCTTCAGCTCATTGGAATGTGGTCTGCCATCTTGCTTGCTGTACCAATAATATATTCAATCTACATAGAGTACAAAAAGGAACCGAAAGACCAAGGATCATCTTCTCCTCAGGATTCTAAAGCTTCTGTCCCATTAAAAAACAAGGACTATGGCTACTCTGATGACATTGAACTTGAAGAACAAATGGAATAAAAAATTGTCAACAGTTTTGAAATGATAATAATATAACTTAGATCATTAAGAGAAGGTACTTTACTCTAGAGAGATTAATTTGACATTATCTACTTTAACTTTAAAAAAACTTACCTGAGAGACATAAAACTGTTGTATGTTTTGATCATCACAGTTCGTTCCTGAATCGTTCAATTATAAGTCGATTAATCCATGTTGTTTGTTTTATTTTATGTACTTAAGTAAATAAGGCTGTTTTGTTTTACATCTCCTGTTTTATTTCACCATTTTTTACATCTCCTGTTTTATTTCATACTTTTTCTCCTCTTATACCACATTTTGTTACTTACTGTGTCAGTGTGCCTTTCTTACATTTTGATTGCTAATTTACATCGCCTGTCCATTATTACAAATACCTCAACAATGTATTAAGATCAGTTTGACTTTGTGGTCTTGGTAATATGCGTTTGATCCTTTTTTGAACTCTAGAAACTTGACAGCAAGATTTGTACATGAGAGAGAGAGAGCTGTCAACATAAATACTGTAATGCTTATTGTCTGTGTCTTGTTTTGTTTCATACTTGAAACAAAACAAGACACAGACAATAAGCATCTTGACAAAAGATGAAAAAGCTAAAATGTCACATAACAAATCTCAATTATTGTTATCTTATTTGCAAAGTTTGTTGAATTTTTCTATGTGAATCTTTGACTCTTGTTTGTGGAAAATTTAAAATGTCTAAAATAAACCAACATCAAACAAGGCATTATACCAGGTAGGACTTATATGTGCAATGCACTTGTGCTTATTCCATTCCCTCCAGGGTTTTTACCCAGGGTACTGTTGTAATGTTTTGTTATTTGCCTTTATGTTGACAGTAAAGCCCTTTTTCACATTTTATGAATCTGAAACATGTCACTTCTTTCAAATACCACCAACTTCAGTACCATGACATGCAGATAAATGCTGGATTAATGTTTGGTCACATTTAGATGTAACACAAATTAAAGATATTTTAATATCATGTCATTCATTTTAACCTGCTCCTCATCAAAACTAATTCCCTACAGCAACTTTATTGTTGTAATGCAGGTGAATGTTGAAAGCAACACAAGTGTAAAAAAAGACAGAGATGACATCTAGTGAGTTGTAAACAAACCAGGACATTTTGAATGACTGTTTAGCATGTTAACTTGCTAAGAGTGTCGGTGCGAATATTTGGATATTTGGTGTGCAACACTTTATCATGTTCACTTTCTTAGATTAACCTGATAGCATGCTAACAATAATCAATAAGCATTACATTAGCTGATTGATGACCAGGTTTTAGTTTAACTTGCCTTGTCCTATGTTTTATTCTTTTGCCTGTGTTTATGTCATTGGAATTGGGTTATCTTGCTCTATATAGCTACCATTAATACATGCAGTCTAGAAGAAGTACAAAAAGGGAGGGGAAGTCCAAGGACCATCCACTCCTCAGGATTTGGAAGCTTTTCTGCCAACAGATATCAAGGATGAAAATTGTTCTGGTGACACTGAATCTGAACAGTTAACAGTAATAAAAAAGGGTCAAAAGGTTGGTTATAAATTAATAAAGATTAATAATTTAGGTTACTCAAAGTAATTATTTGAGCTTTTTATTTGACATTTAACTTGTAAAGACAACCAAGCATCATTTTCCCCATAGTCTTTGGCTAATATCTATAGCTTAAGTATTTATGAAAACCATGTGAAATGTTGTAAAACCTTAACAAATTATACTTTCATTTCAAATGGAACATAAGTATCTTCAGTCTACCTAAACATGTAATTGTGGAAAGGCTGTTGATTGTCACATTAGAGCCCCCGTGTGGCAGAGGTGCGCAGTTGCACTGTTGAGTTCATTGAGCCTCGCTGTCAGTAGTAACTGGACAGTGTGACAGACACTGACAGACGCAAGTGAATCAAAGAGGTGTGAGCTGTGTGAGCTCTCCTTGGTGAACTGTGAACTGTGAGTAAACATAGTTACTAAGGACGTTACGTTTCATTAGCATTTTACAACCTATAGCTGTTTCATTATTGTTGTTTGTCCCCTTCATATGGGCTAAACTGGCACTCATTGACTGACTGACTCAGCATCATTGTAGCTGGTTAACGCTACCTGTTGCGGAGCAGATAAGGGTTTGATATTGTTTACATGTTGGTAACTGAGTAAATGAAGTGAAGTCTTTCAGGATTCCCTTTTAATGTGAGTTTATTACTTATTATTACTTTTACGTATGTGACATTTAGGAGAGCATGTATGCCATAATCATTTGGGCATAGTGTATATTTTATCGCCTAATTCTTATTACATTTGGGACTTATTATATTTATTTTTTCTGTTATAGACCACACACATAATATAAAGCTATTAATCAAAAAAAAAAAAAAAACTACACAGCATTGCAGAAAACCACATTCTTCTGCACAAAGTGTAGAGAGACAGCAACGAGGAGGTTTTGTGGTCATGCCTGAATTTTGACACATCACAGAGAACTCGATTGTTAATTAATATTCTCTCCACTTTGTACATTGAACCCGATATGATAAACATAAAGACTGAATTGATCTAAGTGCCAATTGTGGGCTAATTTTTTTGTGTAACACACACTTTGTAGGCATTTCTTATTGTTAATATTTTGGTAATCAAGTTTTCAAACAACCACTCATTGTTAGACAGATGAAAAATACTTGACACACACACGGTGAGAATGACAGCATGTTACATATCTCACTGCACGGTTGTCTGGAGGCTTTTTTTCCTCAGGAAAATCAAGCAAAATTAACTGTTCCTCACTTCCGAAAAAACACTTTCTGGGAGAGAACAACGCTCTTAAAGTTGGAGCGTTATTAGTCCTGACCGAGGCAGACAGGGGTGGGCGGGGATTGTGCTGCATGGAGCAGCAGACCAAAGACCCATTGATAAGTCCGCAAGACGTCAACGTGAATTTTGCCTGAATTTTGATAAAACCTTATCGTGCTGAGCCGTCAGTAACTGTCTTCACTTGCATGCTTACATCATTATATGACACATTACTACTGTTTGTCGTTCAACACGACAATCTGACACGAAAACACTGAATATGTCTGAAAAGAGAGGAAAGTAGGCTATAAAACATTCCCTTTAAGATCTGAACATTTTGACAGCTAAATATCGGATGGAAGTGAAAGTGAGCAGAAATAAAGTAGAAAAAAAGAATATAAGGACTTTGGGAAGAGAGCTGGAAGAGTTTCATCGAGAGGTTTTCTAGGGGTAAATGTTAAGGTTGGTAAGTTTTACTCTGAGTTTTATTAATACCACATTGCGCTTATATAGAGCTTTTAAGATTTCTTTGAAGAGGAAAAAAATAAAATGTTTTTGATACTTAAAAAATCCACTTGAAAAGGGTAAATGAAATCTAGTTAGGTAAATCACTTTTATGATGTGTTCAAAATATGAAATATCAATCATATTGATATTCTGAATAAACAAAAGATGCCTCACTTTTTAAGTTTTTGGCCTGTCAAACTGATCGCTTTCGATTTCAAAGAAAAAACATCTCATCTTAAAAACTGAAAACATGGTGATTTGTAATTTTGTCATCTTTTTACATCAGAAAATCCCAAAACATATTGTTTTAAAAAACTGTAATCCCTCAAATCTAAGTTCCTCTTTAAAACATTTGACATCTTACTTTGAAAATACAGGCTACTACATAGGCCACATCTGACTTTTCTCATTTTAAAATCTTTCCAGTCTACATCCAGTGAAAGAAATTGAATAGAATTGTTATTGATAGTTTGAAGTTTAGAAATCACCCAAAGCCAAATACTCTGTTTTTTTATTTGTGAGTAACCAAGTCTACTGTGTTTGTTATTTTTACATGACGATGTTTAAAAAATAAAAAAGTAGACTGAAATTATTATTTCAATCTATCACAAAGGCATCTGTTTTATGTCAGTTTGTGAGCCTCTTTTTAAGTGGAAATAGACAAGAACATCTCTCTGAAATAACCAGCTAATCTGAGATAGTTGCCTTTAAAATGCAGTTCATGTTTTTTACTTTTAGTTTTGCAGTCAAAAAGCATGTAGTTTTATGTTCTGATTTATACACCAAATGGTCACTGTGTTGTGTTAAAAGTGAGTCATAAGACACAAAAGAGGTGCTGTGTCTTTTGCCACATATTATAATTTTCACCATATCCTGCATGACAGCTGTACAGATCAGTGGATGATTCATTTAAAATGGGACATCATGACATCCTGCAACACCTCGACTCCCCAGGGACATATAATGCAAGGTTCCTGTGAACTTCAGCTCAGCGTTTTATGTTATAATCCCACAGATTCTCCAGTCTGAACTCACCCAGCTCACATTACCAGCTTACGTGTCAGTGGATCACAAATGCAAAGGGTAGCAGTTGAGGCTGGGGATCAAAGAAATCACATTTATCAACTGCAAAATTAGCACTGGTGGTCCCCAGAGATGTGTGCTCTCCCCACTACTTTTCTCTGTCTACAAACAACTACGCCTGAGGAGACCCCTCTGTTAAACTCCTGAAATTTTCCAATGTCACATTTGGTGGGCCTGGTTGTAAAACTGATGGAGTGAAGAGGCAGGTAGAAGCAGTTCTTTGATTGTAGCTGGTAGATATGGCTGAGCTGGGTGAGGCAGACAGGTAGTAAATGATAATGAATGGGAAACTTTTGCACAGTTGTGTCCATGACAGTAGGTTAGCCACACCTGTACACACACTGAGAAAACATGCAGTAGACATACACAGGAGCACAAATAAAAGAAACACTGGAGAACAAGGGGAAAAGAACTGTACCCTGACTGCTTTCTAACTTTTCTTCTTTACTCTTTTTATAGACAATTGAAAATGCCGAAGAGAAAAGATTTTCTCTCCAAAGTGAAGAAAGAACTCGAGAAGAGCCCTGTTGCCTCAAGTATGGTTTTTTGCTTCGTCCTTCTTTGCTTGGAGAAGATGGTGGAAATGGATTTTGCATGCCCATGCCAGCCTGATTGGAATGCTCCATCTGCAGCTGCATATTTTATTGTTCCTGCAGTTCTCATCTATCTGATGATGATAAATATTCAATTATACAAGTTTAAGCGCTGGAAAAATGTGTATGTAAGCTCTGTTCCTGCTATAGTGTGGATCATTTTGATGTTCTTGGACGGACAATACTTTGCCTGTGGGATGACTTCCTGGTTCGGCAAGTTTATGGATGTGTCCAAATCTTCTCATCTAAAATGGTGCGAACCAGATGACCATAAATCATCAAAGGAGTTCATGAAGAAGACTCAGAACTCGTTTTCTGTGTCTCAGGTAAGTAACACAAAGGAACACTTTAACATTTTCACATTCTTAGATTAAATCATTAGTATTTTAACATTAGCTAGTTTGCAATATGATGGTCAATTAACAGCACTGATAACCAGGTGATAATTTAACTTGTCTTTTTTTATTCTTTGGTTTTTGGTTTAGATCATTGGGATGGAGTGTATCATGTTGCTTTATATACCATTAGTATATACAATCTACAAGCAGTACAATAAGGGAAAGAAAGACCAAGCATCATCCACTTCTCAGGATTTGGAAGCTGCTGTGCCAGTAGATATCGAGGACAGCAATGATTGTGGTGACATTGAGCTTCACGAATTAAAATAATAAAAACAAGGTCAACAGCTTAGATGATGAAACTATCTTAAAATTATTAGGAATCATTCACTGAAAATAAAATTCTTTGATAAAGCTCAGAAAACAGATGACTGGCATCATCACATGGACGTAATGACAGAAGCTAATCTAGCAATCAACTGGGCTTAGGTAAAATTAAATACAGACTGAAACAAACCAATAAATCTACTCTTTAAATATATCCACTTCATATGAGAGAACACATAATGTGAATAATGTAAAAGTAGAGAATTGTGTCAATATTATTTTTATATATTTCTTTGAGCTTGAGAATGAAATAAGGAAGTTGTTTTATTTTCACCATTTTTGTCATCTCTTGTTTTAAATGTTTTATTTCCTTTTGTGTCTTCTTGCCATCTTGATTGTTAGTTTACTTTACCTGCTCTTTATTACAAATCCCTCCACAGTGTGTTTACGTTTGTGTTTCTCAGTCACACTTTGTCAGTTTGTCTGTGTTTGTTCCGCAGTTCATTGTTTATTTGCTTAATATTATTTTGTTTATCAGTTCTGTTTTGTATTTCTCTGTTGTTTCTAATTCACCCCAGTTTACTCCCTTTTTTATTTATTTTTTTCTTTTTCAGTTTTACATTAAGACATCTTGCTTTTTGTGACTTCAACCACTGATTATGGTATTTTGCTTTTGGGTCCTTTCTTAAACGCTGAAACTTGACATCACAAACATTACATGATTTCCTTAGGAGAGCAAGAGCTGTAAACAAAAAAAAAATGTAAAGATAATGTTTATTGAGTTTGTCTTGTTTTGTATATTACAAACTTCAGAGCTAGCTTGAATGTGCTGTAACAAGTTTCAATTCTTTTTTTTCCAATTTAGTGCATTTATCTACATTAATCTTTGGTCCTCTCTAGAAAATTTAAAATGTCTGAAAAAAACTTCAAAGTGTAATCCAGGTCATATTCATATGTACAAAATATTTCATTTTTCTTTCTGTTTTGTAATTAAAAAAATTGTTAAATAGCAAATATTCAGCCTTGTGTCTTCAATAAGTAAAGGAATTGTTTCTTATTATTACATTATTTTTTATCTATTGTAATTTTTACATAATACAACCTAAAAAAATTTTAAAGTCACACAAAAACTACAGTTCATGTTTCTCAAATTACAACAAGAAACTATTATTTAAATTTTCATTGGGAGACAAATACATATTGAATTTGAATATGTATTTTATTCCCTTAAGGATTTTTATATGTTCTGTTGGTATGTTTGGCCTATAATGGCTTATTTAGCATCATGACCCATGTGGATAAATGCTGAATTCATGTTTGGTAATACTTGGGTGTATCACATAAATACATAACATTTAATTATCATGTCATTCATTTTTAACCTTTTTGCCATCAAAAATAATTCTCCACATAAACCTTGTGATTGTAATGCAGGTGAATGTCAAAAGCAACACAACTGTCAATAAAGCAGCAATGACATCCACTGAGTTGTAAACAAACCAGGACATTTTGTAGGAATGAGTCTGCAGATGACGAGCCCCTTTATGTCTGATAACATATTCTATCCAAAACACTGCCTGGTCCAGTGGCTTCATGGGCTGATCCCTGTGCAGCCTTGACAGCCTCTGCATGTTTTCCCTGTAAGAGGAATTGTACAGAGCTGTCTTCAGGGCATCTGCAAACATGTGTCTTTCAAGCATGGCAATTTCCACAATCACAGCTCCTCCCTTTGCTTTGACTCTGGAGAGATTATCAGGCTGATCAAAGAACAAGGGAAGTCCAACTACAGGAACTCCGTGGTAAATCGCCTCCTGAACCCCATTAGTGCCTCCGTGGGTCACAAACACTCTAGTTTTAGGATGTCCTAAGAGGTCATTTTGTGGCAGCCAGTTGACCATCAGTGTGTTGTTGCCTAGATTGGCTGGTCTTTGCCCCTTATACCTCCACACAACCTTCTGAGGCAGCTGGGCAAAGGCTGCAGCAATCTCCTCAGCGATATTTTGAGGAAGTTCAGCGACTAAAGTTCCTAAGGTCATAATAATGACCCCATGGTCTCCAGAACTCTGGACAAAATCCTCCAGGTCAGCAGGAAGCGGCTTCGAGGGCTTGCACTGAAATCCACCCATGTAGACTATATTTGGCATCGTGGGACGTGGAAATTCAAAGATAAAATCATTCCTCATGAGCCATATATCAGCATCCAGGAAAAACGTTGAGTAATCCACATCAGGACCAAAGTATTTCTTTACTACTGGTTTGTAATGAGGTTCTGTGATGGATGATAGTGTGTACATCCCAAGGTGATAACTAAAGACATTCAACACTCTTTGAGGGAAGGTCATCTTATCAGTCAACTCTGTTGCAGTGAAAGGAATGTATGACAGAGGTGAGGGGGCAATAAGGA
Organism: Acanthurus leucopareius; assembly: GCA_029814765.1. NCBI lineage: Eukaryota > Metazoa > Chordata > Actinopteri > Acanthuriformes > Acanthuridae > Acanthurus > Acanthurus leucopareius. Next base: position 16,862,688 of record JAQMCX010000050.1, on the reverse strand, counting down.
AATGAGCTTCACCCTGAATGGTCCATCTGACATTAAAAACAAGAGGAACTTGGAGCTTACGGGCCAGGATTGCCCCCCCGCCTATGCCGGGGTCGGTCAAAACCACGTCATATTTGGCCTCATGCAAAGTCCGCATAAGGTTTTCATCTTCAAACATCTGAGAGACCATTTCACTCATTCCCTTATGGAAATGATTGAACTGGTCCACCGTCAACCGCTGCATTTTAATACGATTCCAGATGCGAGACCAAAGAGAGGTATGCTTACCCTGAAGCCGGATCTCTAGCTGTGGAGACAAAAAGGTTTCAAAGTTCTGCTCAAATCCATTTGGGCAGGAAAGGGTGACAGAGGTGTAAAGAGGAGACTTCTCACTGATGTACCAGCTATCAGATGCCCGAACCACAGTGACCTTGTGGCCTTTGGCGTGCAGTTCCTCTATAAGTACCTTCATGTTTACCCAGTGGCTTCCATCCAATGGGAACACTAGGATTTTTCCCCCAGAAGCACTGGACAGTTGTGTTAACAGTAGGGCAAAGGTTATCAGAGATGAACGAGGCACCTTCATGCTGGAGTCCCTCAGAGGCCTTCGTGTACAGAAAAACAAGTCAATAGGAGAATACTGCCTGTCCAGTTTGAACATGTTTTGTGTTGACTATCACATTTAAGCAGTACTGGAAAATGAATGATGATATTACTCAAGTATTGGACTGTTATTATTTTAATTTGATCCTATTTTATACTTCTATCCAACTACATTTTAGAAGGGAATATTGAACTTTTCACTTTCCTACTTTTTTTCTCCATTTATTTCTCACTGCAGAATAAAACTTTACATAAAAAAATATTTCATACAGTTACAATGTATCATTAAAGATTAAATCAGTGGCTGGGCTCGTTTTTCCATTCGAGCATTATCTGTAAAATCACTGAGACCTTTCTCCTGTTAACTGATTGAGGTCAGAGGGGTCAGTCAAAATATTGTGCAAAAAAGAAATCATGTTTACAGATTTACATAACATATTTTGAATTGTTTTCTCTACTGCCCTGTTAATCATTTCACAGCCGTCAGGTCAGGACACCTTAACAAGGTAAAAGAGTGAAAAATTATTTACCCCTTCATGCACCAGTTGTGACTGTTGTGAATGTCAGACTTTTACTTGGAAATATGTATTTTTAGGCATATTCTTTAATTGGTTGGCTACTTTTACATAAGAATACACTGATGAAATAGAGCTGGACTGTCTAATTAATGGAAATCTTAAACGGGGCACAAATTGTGCTGTAAATGAAACCAAAGAGTCCTCAAAACTACAAAATTCAAAAGATATTGTCATTTTTTCTATTACACCCCCCCATGACGGACATTGTGTTTAATACAGCTAATGACATTTAAAATACAGTAAAAATGAAAATTAAACTGATAGATATATTGCAATAACCTAATAAGCATTACTTGCTGTTAAACTTTACACTAACATTTAACTGCTAAGACTGGCACAGAACACTGTCATTTTTTACAACACATTTCAGTACACATGTAGTAATAATCAAGCTCTTTATGAACACTTACCCAAATTCACTGGTACAAGAAAAGTAATCAAACTCTGTCAGTTCAACCTCAGTATTAGATATTCAAAAAGGTGGCCGGTTTTGTGCACAGTTGGAAGAGACAGAGTTGTCAGTGCACCCTCTAGTCTGTTTCTGAAAGTCACGACAAGCTTGCATGTAGTGAAGCCACGTGTATTCTAATGGACTATGTACAGCTCTGTTGTAGAAGGTGTACAGTGTACATTTGCCCTGTAGTAAAATGTGTGTACTGGTCATGGCAGTGGTACAGAGTTCATGTTTAATTGAAAGCCAAACAAATGTATATATGGTGCCATCTAGTGTCAAGTCAGTGCAACTAACATTATATTGCTCATGATAATTTACCTGAACAGAGCATTAGTATAAGCAAGCAGCTACGTGTCCTAAAATCATACGCATTTTTCCAAAAAAACATGGTGCATTTAAAAAACAGACTTCTCTGGGTTTCAAACTTTAACATAATTTTACACTGCAAATATATTGTTCTATTTAGAATACCTCAAATAATCTATTCATTGCATAGAGATGAAAAAATGCAGCGCTGTAGGAGTTTGTTGGTTAATTATGAGCTTTCACAGGCCAAAATAGCATGAACAGTCCTATGTGCTCACAATTAAATAGTAATTCAAATACAAAAAGCAACAAATAGCGAACTGAAAACAAAAACCATATATTTATGTTATATTTTGTTTTTGTATTAGCTTATCCCATTAATTAACTCTCAAACCTTCAGATTTATTTTGAGACTTTGCTGTGGGGGTTCTGACCCCCAGGTCGGAGGCAACTTGTGTAATCCCCTGCACATAAATTATGTAAACAACTCCACAGTACATTATCAGTAAATACATTGAGTTAGATATTAACCATATCCTCTTATATCTTTCATTTTACTTAGGGTTTATATGTGTTGATAAATGTGCTTATCAGTATTTGCACATTGAGGACTAAATGCTAAATTTGTATTGACTTAAATATATTATATAATTTAACATGGGATACCTGCATTTTACTGATTAAAGAGACCTGCTGAGATTATTTATGAAGTCAGTGTCTGCATAAAAATACACAAATATGGGTAAATTGAGATGTTATATATAATGTTCCATATAGGTACTGTTAATAATATTAATATCAAATATGAAAGCTAGGAGAGGGATTTTAATTCATAGCAACTGAACAGCTTGTCTGGTTATCAAATAGTTATAAAGGAGTATTTTAGTAACGTTTTTTAATGATAAATCTGGTGGCGGTCCTAGGCAATTATTTTCTCCTGGAACCCTATTGCCTGCAAGAGCCCATCGAGCACACTGTACAGTGTAGATAGTGGCTTTGTTCTATTTTACACATAGATACCACTCCAGGCTAAAACCCCAAAATCACACATTTTACAAATTTAAAGTTTAAAGTGTCTTAAAACTGGAGGACCACCTGGTGATGTAATAAAGCAGGACCCATTAGATATTGTAAATTCCCAAACAGTTGCCAGTTACCAAAAAACAAACTGTCACACAGCCAATGTGGGGCTTTTAGGGCCTCTACAGGTCTGGGGCTCTAGGGCAGGTGCCCACCTTGCCCAGTTGATTATCCAGTCCTGCTTTTCAAAAAACTTTCCCAAGGTCTTTTTTTCTTTGCTATTTTATACTCTATATCTATTATAGCCTATACATATAAAAAATCAGAGTGAATGTTTTCATCTTGTTTTATGGGTTCCTGTGTGTTATGGACACTACAGTGATTACAAATAGTGTCAGATAAACAGTAAAACAAAAATAAAATGATTATTTTTAGGAGATAAAAACCATTAAAATAAAATAGTGTTGTGTCATAAACTGTTAGATACTCCTGACAGTGTGCATGATAAACCTCACCCTCCAGCCCTTTGTTGTTGTTCTCACGCTAACATGCGAGATCCGTATAGAGCGACTCAACTGCGCGGTCACATCCCGCCCCGACTTCCCCTCTGCCAGCGGCCTGGTGGTTTGAGATGAGTAGAAGATGTCGGTTTCGGGGCTGAAGGCCGAACTGAAGTTTTTGGAGTCAATTTTTGACCCAAATCACGAACGATTCAGAATAATAGACTGGAAACCCGACGAACTGAGTTGCCAATTCAATGTAACAGGGGAGAAGCTGCTGATCATTCACTGCAACATCACGGTAAGTCCAGGCCAGCTCTGCGCACAAGCTAACACAGCCACTGACTATCAACTGAAACCAAATCATTCGGCGGAAGGTTCCGTGTTTACTAATTCCATACGAATAAAGTGCTCGCTTTTATGTTAATGTTGTCTTTGGGCGTCAAGGTTTAAGTAACCTCGTTGATTACAGAGAACATCACAATTGGAGTGTTTAATTCACTTTAAAAAAGTATACAAGAAAACGTCGGTTAGTAACGACGCTGCGGTAGCTTTAGCCTGTTAACTGAAAGTAACGTTGACGCTAGCTTGTCTTGTTAGCCAAAATAACTGCGTTACTGTTTGCAGTTCTATGGCTGCTAACTTTCTAACTACTGAACCTGCTTATCTGATTAAATCTTGACGTTTATTTGCTTAGGTATAGGGGGACTTTAGCAACAACACAGCTTTTATTTATTTAGGCATTCAGCGGTCCGTCCCTTAAACATCTTTAACGTTAAAATATAGGCGGTTTAATGGAATGCTCTAACGTTACTGTTTTCTGCCTCTTCAGAAAATAGACTGATCCCTCTGACGAACTTACTGGCATGTATTAAAGCTGTGACGTTAATGTTCCTTTTATCTGGACACATAGAAAGCGATATAAAGTAGATATGAAGAAGTCTGCACTGTACTTAACCTTGTGTGATTTTTTTCAGCCAACTAATTATGTGAGCTTGGCTGCACATACATTTTGTTGAAAAGTAGATTATGTCAGATGGGCCTCATTTTAATGAATCAACCCCAACTCACCAACTCCTTGAGGTGGTGTACATTCGTTTTAAATTATGTAAATAATCTTCAGACATGATGATACAGTCACAAAGTCTAAGTGCCTTGCATTTTAGGCTCACTCTTGGTTTAAGTGGTACAGATAATTTACACCTCATCCAAACATCCTGACCACAACCTTATCTCTAAGTGACATCCGCACACCCACTTCCACTTACTGTATGCTTGTTTTTGGGGACACAAACAGGCTTATTAAAATGTTATGATAGCCCAGTACTGTTGAGATGTAAACTAGGTCAGTCTCTAAGAAACTAGAGTACATTCACCACCTACCTACTAAAAACTGAAAACTGAAAAGTAAGTATAAGGTGGTTGGCTGTCAATCACTTAGTTTAGTCTATTCGGCCTCCAAGACCTGCATATTTCTCATGTCTGATCATGTGTGGTCACCATCACTTAATTGACTAAACCTGCCTGATATAGCCAGTCAGTTGGTAGGAAGAGCTGGTGGAGAGACAAGGGTTAGAAGTCCATTAAAATAGGAATTATAATCTTTGCCATAGTAATCTGTGGTGATTTATACCACTGGGCATATGTTTGAGAAGATGTATATGACGTGATCCCATATGAGTCTCATCTGTGATATGTCAGTGTTTTGCCTGTGGTGGTTTGTGCTAAATCTCAGAAAAAGGATAGAGATAACTGAAATGTTGAATGCCAGCTGTCTGAATTCAATATTCAGAGGTGTTTGTATTGTTCTTACAGTCTTCAGGAAACATACACTGGTTTACACATTTTAGCAGGTGCTACGCTTTAATAATCTACACAAAACAAGTTTTTATATCCTATTCATACTCGAATTGTTCTAATAACAGTTTTCCAACTTATTACTAGTGCCTGCTTTCTTAGCAATTATTGTTGTAATTTTTCTGATAAATTGTATCTGACTTTTTCCTTAATAACAAAAAAGTGTTAAAAAAACAAACCAGTATCAATTCCTCCCGTCAGAGTCTCTGATCCAAGGTAATTAAACTCAGGTGTTATGCATATATAGCTGTATTGTTAATACACAGTATGGCACAGCTGATGAAATGTTTGTTCATAAGCATATGAATCCTTCCCATTACTGCCATCCATCCCAAATAACAAGACAAGGAAAGATTCTCAGACTGACACATCTGCCAGCCTTGCAAATCAGCACATTTTTGGCCTGAAACCGATACCAATATCACTTAAAGCTCTCTCTGCAAAAACACACACTCATAAAGGAGAAATTTATTATAGGCCTCAAACATAACTGCTAGAGCCACCAGCAATCATGCCTATAAATATTGCTACTGTCCAGTGGTGAAAAACTCAATGCAGTAGATAATGTTATCGAGTTATGTGACCCAGAAGTGAAAAAATAAATCAAGATTTACAGCCTACCCTGACCAATTGGCCCATTTTTTTGTTGTGGTAATCAAATCAAAATTCTTCCAAAGAGGGCCTTTTCACAGAGCATGTGAAATTTTTAGGAATTTTTCAGGCACTAACTTGTCTCTTATGCTCTGCATAGTCAGCTGAACTCTAACATCTAATGCAAAAGAATTTTACTTGTATAATGCATGTAAAATGCATGCAAGCAATAAAATGCATATGTGTACCATTAGAAATTAAAAAAAAAAAAACACACCATGTGTACTCTGCTTGTATGTGGACTTAACGACTAGGAGAGGGAAAGTAGCCAACCTATACCAAAATGACCCAGCCTGAGCGTGTCAGGGCTGAAAGGTGAGGCAGGAGACAAATCATGTTTTCAGTGAGATTTTACATGGGCAAAGACAGACAATCATTTGTAGCTTTCAGTGTAATATTTAATAGTTAGTTAATAGATTTCTGTGGGCAGCAATTTAGTTTTACGGTTTCAGTAAACTAGGGTATGAAGATTAACATTTATCTTGTTACTCATCAATATTTAGTGAAATTATAATAAGAGTGTTAGCTCAACCAGAAAACCACTTTTGTTTTTATTACTTGAAAGAGCATTCAAACTAATAATAGTAATTATTTTGTTAATAATAAGAAGAATAAGAATTATAATTTTAACTTTATACCATGGCTCTGTGAAACTGGTATTTTCTGAATCATGAAAATCTCATAGTGTTGCTCACTATTAAAATCAGTGTTCTCTATCAAGTGTTAAGTGTTGACATACAATTTTTCAAGAAGTCTGTTAGCACGCAAGTACAATTGGATAAATTTTTATTCTGTCGCACTGTTGCCTCTGTTGCAGGAATCCTATCCCTCAACTCCCCCAATATGGTTTGTTGACTCTGATGATCCTAGTCTTGCTGAAGTGTTGGAGCGCCTAGAGGATGTGAGAAAAGGCAGCACATTGGTGAGTTGGCTGATGAGGATCTATGCATGGAGGCTCACTTCATATGATAGTTTCTCTTATGTTTGGTGCTGTAACAGTAGAAATTTGGTAAAAAATTCTTTTCGTCAGTTTTGTTGTCATTATTGATGTTTTACATTGATGATTTAATCTGCAGCTTCTTCAGCAGTTGAAGCGCCTCATTTGTGATCTTTGTCGGCTTTACAACCTGCCACAACATCCAGATGTTGAAATGCTTGATCAGCCTCTGCCCGCTTGTCCGATTACCCAAGAACGAAAGGTACAGACCTGAAAAATTAAGTAAAATTCACTGTAAAAGATCATTGTTTGTCAACTCACAGTGTCTCCTTGCACTGCAGCATGGGCCACCAGATGAGGTGACATCTGAAGAGGAAGAGGAGGAAGAAATGGGAGAGGTACCTATGTGTATCAGTGACTATTCAGTGAACTCATATTCTAGGCTTAGTTGTCGGATTTGTTTTACATCCTGTTTTCTAAATGTAACTGTTAAAATGACAGCAGGACATTGACCTGGACCAAGACCTGGACCATTATGACATGAAAGAAGAGGAGCCAGCTGATGGAAAAAAGTCAGAAGATGACGGGATTGAAAAAGAAAATCTTGCCATCTTGGAGAAGATTCGTAAAAACCAGAGACAGGATCACTTAAATGTAAGAATTCATGCCGTTTGTGTTTTTCTTAATTTAGTTTTGGTTACTGTATCAGGGGTGAAGTGGAGGAACTGAACTGCTTTTCCCTGGAAATTCTCTTTTGAATGTCAACCACATTTAATGAATCGTAGTCCAGTATAGAATCCAACCCAAACTCAACCTGAGAAAGAGGTCAGCAGCTTTGGAGATTTTGCTTACCAGGAACAGTTAGGTTAAATAGAGCTGTTTATAAGGACTCAATGCTACTAATGAAGTTTCACACCACTAAAGGATTATGCTATAGACATAAACTCTCTTCTTGTATTTCTTTCAATGAATTACATTTTTCAGTCAGTTTGGCCATGTTCAGATCAGTGCACTGCAGTCAAAACGCAGACTCATCGTTCCTTTCAATGCTGACACGGTGATGCTGCTGCAGCAGCAGGGCAGTCAAACATTATCAGGAAACACAGCTGCCTCATCAGTAGAGGAGGAGGAGTGAAAGAGGATGGCAGATGATTTCATGAAATCAAACTTCTGAACAATTTTATTTTTGCAGCCAGACTGTAGTAGTTAAAATGATCCTGACTCGGGGTGCCGCGTAGCTCAGTTGATAGCGCAGGCGTCCCATGTGCGGAGGCTTCGTCCTCCATGCAGCGGTCCGACCATTTGCTGCATGTCACCACCCCTCTGTCCCTCCCTGTTTCCTATCTACTCTCAGCTGTCCTATAAAATAAAGGCAAAAAATAGACCCCCCGCCAAAAAAAAAAAAAAAAAGATCCTGACTTAGTGCAAACCTTAAACAATATAAGTTCAATTTAAAATATCTTTAAATCACTGGTATTATTGCTGCATTGACAAGCGTCATGATCAAGGTTTCTCTTGTGGACTTTTACTGGAACATTAATTCATAATCCACTTTTTTATTTTACTAAAGGAGAATATGTTTTTCTTCTATAAGTATTAAAAAAGCTCAAATTTAAAATTATTGATGGATGGAAATGAACAGGATTTTCACCTCAGGATCTCCGCCTACCCTGTTGCACTGGTGTCCATACCATCATGGGATTCACCCTTGTGATTTCTGTTGCAGGGTGCAGTGTCTGGCTCTGTGCAAGCCTCAGACCGCCTAATGAAGGAACTCAGGGAGATCTACAGATCACAGAGTTACAAGACGGGTGACTACAATGACAAATTCCCCTACAGATGGGACTTTTATTATCTTAACATCTCGTGGCATATTAAAGTAAAGCTCTGTGTTTTTTCCACAGGTATTTATTCAGTTGAACTAGTCAGTGACAGCCTTTATGAATGGCATGTCAAGTTAAGGACGTAAGTTCCCACATTCATTTTCTTGTAAAATTTCAAACTTTAGAAAATATTGTATTTTATTGTTTTTTGTTTGATTTGACTTCTTCTCCTTATTATAGGGTAGACCCAGATAGTCCGTTACATAGTGACTTGCAGGTCTTAAAAGAAAAGGAAGGAGTGGACTACATTCTCCTCAATTTCTCATATAAAGTGAGTTCTGTGAACATAATTTTTGGTTGTTTTGGGGAAAAGAGATTTCTCTTGATTTAATTTTTTTGTTCTCTCTCTTACTCTTTCTTCATTTGACAGGATAATTTTCCTTTTGACCCACCTTTTGTAAGGGTTGTCTCACCTGTGCTGTCCGGAGGGTGAGTAGGATGAAGTACTCACCTTAAATAATTTACACTATATGTTCTTCTTACAAAGGGTGAAAAGGTTTAGATTATCAATCATTTCAATAAACAAGTTGCCTTGGAAATCGTTTCTTCAGTTTCTTAGTACGTCAAGGTTCACAGCAGTTTCTACATTCAAATGGTCCCTTTGCAAAAATCAGGGCCTGCCCCAAATGTCAAAACAAGCCATTTAGTTGTAACTTATTTAACAGTAGTTAGTCATACATAAATGAATGTTTTTTTTCTATTTCAGTTATGTTCTAGGGGGAGGGGCCTTGTGCATGGAGCTTCTCACGAAACAGGTATGGAAATGCATTTGATGTCCCCCATCACATTAGTTTTCTCAACTCAAGTTCCTAAACCGTTACAGCATTAATGGCTCTTTGTGTGTCTCTTCAGGGCTGGAGCAGTGCCTATTCCATAGAGTCTGTGATTATGCAGATAAATGCAACTCTGGTTAAAGGAAAAGCCAGAGTGCAGTTCGGAGCCAATAAGGTAACTGATGGCAGTTGTGGACACTCTGCTTTTGTTTAACAACATCTAAAAGTACCCACTGTTTCGAATGACCTCATTCAAAGTTGCCCCACCTTTGTATGTTAAAAAGCCAGAAACAGAGGTACTCAAAGCAATGAGTTCTATTAACATGGATAACCAGGCACACTTAAGGACAATTTTCATTAAAGCTTTCATGATGTTGCACATGTTTTTATGAACAAAAGGGGATTGTCTAAAAAAATGAAAGAGAAAATGTTCCGTAGATTGGGGCACTATTTAATGATTTAAAATGCACTTTAAAGTATATAAGATATCATAACTGTGTGTCTTGTTGTTTCAGTCAGAAAAATAAGTTGATGAGAATAGAGTCCCAAGAAAATCTTAGGTCCCTTTAACACCTGCCGTTTCAAGTGTCTCATATCCAGATAAAAACTAGATGTGATTTAATAACACTTTAATTTTAGCCACAAATATGTGCTACCCTTGCCAGATATCATTAAGACATCTTATTATCTGAATCACCATGCCTGTTGAAATCCCACTAGCTGCTTCTACTGCTTTATATGTAATAAGGAAGAAGTGATAGTTTCAGCGCATTACCTGTATTACTTCAGCTACCATTACTTCAGGTGATCAACCCCATAGTGGCTGTTTTCACAGACTGTTTACTGACGTAGTTATACTTGCAAAAAATATAAATATACATGTGTATATATATATATATATATATTTATGGAAGAGAGCGAGATGAGCAATTATATGCAATAAAATACCCCAACCAGACACAAAGTAGTGACAGCTTTTTATGGTCTTCTGTTGATTGACTGTCTACATAGTGCCATCTGCATTATGGGCAATTTTTGTACATCTGAAAGAGTATTACTTATTTTTCAGAACCAGTACAATCTTGCCAGAGCACAACAGTCGTACAAATCCCTTGTGCAGATTCATGAAAAGAATGGTGAGTAAATATTCTTGAATGATTTGGGCTTTGTAGACACACACTGGTATGGATCCATTGGCAAAGGGGTTTCTTTTTGTCTTACAGGCTGGTACACACCACCCAAAGAGGATGGATAAGGAGCTTCTACCACTATGCACTGAGAACATGTCTTTGGGTCAAAGTATCTTGTTTTCTTTGGAATAACTTCCCCCCTCTGACTTATCTGGGGATGCATCATCTTTCTTGCGGAAACCATCTTGCTGGCTCATCTGACAAGTATTTCTTCACCCCACTCCAGGAAAAAGACTTAATTCTGGTTTCACTCGCCTTCCCCCCCTTAGTGTTTTAGGGAGGAAGATGATGTGAGGGTGTCACTAGTCCTGTTTTCTAAATATGCTCATTTGTCTTAAAAAAAACTTTTCTCCCTTTTTAAATGTGGGGAAATGCTTTTTCTTTAGCTGCTTTGATAAAGTGGGCTTCACAGACTTTCAGTTACCCCTCCTTAAATGAAAGTTTTAAAAGAAGATTGATCCTGAAGCTCTTCGTTGGCATCTCACTGTTTTTATTGACAGCATTTTTTCCCCATTTTCTTTTGGAAATTAGCTGGTACATAAGTGCAAATATTGTTTTAGAAATATTATTTGGCTTTTTTTTTATTATTTTGAGCATCCTAGACAATAAATGAGCCAAATTTCTTATTTTTGAAGATTATATTTAATTGCAGTTACCTACCACTTGGTATCTTTTAGCCCTGATTAAAATGAGTGAAGAATATTCAGCCAAGCAGAGTCAAAGTGCTACCACGTAGACTGTTGTCAGTGGACAAATTCACCAAGTTGTTAATTAAATGAGGAGCATCTCAGAATTTGCATATTACATATCCTGGAAAGAGGATACGTGGGTACATTTTCACCAGGAGATGAGAAAATTGGCGTTATGGCATGATTTTGAAAGTTCTAAAAGATTTAATGTTGAAGTTGAAGAGCACTGTTTGCCTTATTTCTGCTAACACATCAGTTGCGCAAGTGCTCAGTTTGGTTATTGGTCTTTCTATTGATTATAGCTGTAGAGGTTGATGGCTAGTTTGATGCTGAAAATGAAGCCCTGTGTGTGCAAAGTTAACAGCATGTTGCAGGGGAGCCTCATCTCAACTGCTGTTAAAAAATACAGTTTGATTTGATTATAGTCACCGTGCAGGGATGGGCTTTGCAGAGGGAGTAAATAAGGTTGTTTGGATATTATTTTTCATCATTCTACCCGGTTTTGCAGCAAATTTGTACATCACATCTTCATGATATACATTGATTATTGTGGTTTGCTATCGCCCTGTTTGGATTAGAACCCTGTTACATGACGTCCCCCCCACCCCCCACCCCCAGGGGCTAAACATCCATTATTTGCAGGGCTTCCTTCCCTTCAACTTTGTACCACAGATGTGTTTCGGTGTCAGTTTTGATGAAGTAAGAACTGACCTGAAACTCTGTATGTTTTAACTTTGACCACACCGTGTACATCATTTGTCTCTCTCAAAAACTAAAAGACACACACTGTATCTGTCTGTTCGATTTTTAACACTTTGTTTGTTAACACTGTCTGCAAAAGTATGTTTGGATGGCAACTCAGGTAACAAACAATACTTAGGAAGGGAATCTGTACATGTAGGGTTTTTGGGTTATTTTCTGACATTACTTAATGCTTTTACTGCTGACATGTTGGCCTACTCAACCACTGATCGATGTCAGGAGCAGAAAATGTGATGAGCGTCACAAGGTTATAGACCACGTTTTGGTTTTTTTTCAAATAAAGTAGGTAGAGGAACATTAACAGAAAGATGCCATTTTAACAGATTTGCAAGAACACAATGTACACCAATAGCTAATAGCTCATTAATACTCACTTTAGTATTTTTTGCAGACACAGATTTGGTTTCAGTGTGTGATCTTTAAAGATTTCTGATAAAGATATTTGCACAACTGGCAACAATGTGCCTGGAGAGGTCAAGTAAAACAACAAACACATTCTGAACTAAATGTTTCCAATCTAGAAAAAATTCATTTTTGTCCTCAGAACTCTGCTTCACATCCTGTTTGTTACAAGTCTGATACAGCTGGAGGGAAGAATGATCAGATATTATTATCAAGAATTGTCCTCACTTCTAGGGGGCTTGTGTTGTCTGGTGACACATAAAAAATTTTGGACCATGAACCTTTAGAAAGTAAAGTAACAACCTTCCCTGCTACTCAGCCTTTATCCACCTGTGTGAACGCCTCCCTCGAAATGCCAAAACTCTCGTCAGAGAAGATAAGAGACGATTGAAGTTTGATAGACATGCTGTGGTGAACAGACTTGCACGCTTCTCTAACTGGACTGTGTGTTGAAAAGATTCATTAATCTGAATTATCAATTCATTTTCTTGCACCAACAAACAGATGAACAAGTCTGGCACTGTTGGCTCGCTTTGGTTTTCTGTTATTTTTCATTTTCCATTCGAAGAAATTTTGACCATGTACAGTAATTTTTAAACTTGCATCAAGTTTATGAATAAAGAATTTTAAGATTATTACTGTTATTGCTTTTTCCTGCGTATTATTTGAGTTTTTATTGTCTCAATAGATCACAGATTTATTGGTCTGATGTTGATATTTTACATGAATAATACTTGATGCTTTTACGTCATGCTGACTTGATTATGGATCGAAGAGAGATTGATCACACAATTACAAAGGCAGTGTTTGCCGTCTTAACAGCAAGTCCTCGTAAAGGGCTTTTACTGAAATTCATGCTTAATTTTTAATGTCCTTACATGTTTTCCTGAAAGCATTAATTAACTTTGTATTTATTCTAAGAAAAATAGGATTTTTCTTAAAGGGAAAAGTCCACTTTTCTAACCAAAAAAAAAATCATCAAATATGTTGATGTGATGTTCAACATCTGCAGCATTGTAAGAGAGATTCTGGCTCATGCATGTAGAAAGCCTGTGTGCAGACTCATCAAATAACAAAACAGGGTGCAACAATAACTATTTAATATCTATAAGGGTAAGACCAAATAATACAAAAGTAATACACAAAAATGTATTCCTCGTTGACGTCACTCATGGAGACACAGCCTCCTCAATTGTTTCACCAACCTAATTACAGCATGTTTCCACTGAATGTGTTTGTCCATGGCAAATATTTACCTCACCTCAAGTAATTATATATTTATATCTAGTTATGATATAGTACATGTTAATACATATCAAACAACATACAGTACATGTGGGGACATGGGAGAGTACTGTAAATGGGGAATGGCTTTCAGAAGCTTGGATACAGCAACATGAAGTGCAGAGTATTAACACTGCAGTTCCTGCTACACGCTAACTATACAGCTGTACTTCCCTTAATCACATTAACTGTGCTGTATGTACATATGGCATAAAGTCTGGACTGATCCAAAAACTCACCAGAAACCAGGATAACTCACTACACACAGAGAAAAGTTGCTTGTTTGTTCATCTTTGTGCATACTTTACACTTAGTTTGTAGAACTGATCAGCTAAACTTTGTGCATTAATAACAGATGAGCACATGAATGGTACAGTTTACAGGGTTTAACTTCTTAACTACTGTATGTGCATGTGCTGGTGAAAATGTTACGCAGTTGTTAAATTATACTTAACAGGCTCATTTTTCCTAACTTTTTTTTAAAACCTCTTGTTGATCCTAATAATTTATTGTTTTTGATATATTTATGTTAATATTGCTTCACTGTGGTTCACTGTGAATTTAGTAGTTTGTACTGATGTCAACAGGTAACCCAGTGCAAACACAACTTAAAACTTTCAAAAAACATATAATAAAAGATGTTTAAAATCTGTTACCCACAGCCATGGAAAGACACAGCACACGTGCATCAAACTCATCCACACATCATCCATAATACACAAAATAGGTATGTAAAAAAAAAAAAAAAAAAAAAAAAGTAACAGAGAAGTAAAACAACAAACAGCTTATTGAATACCACATCATTACAATCAGACAAGACGAGTCACAGGTTTTGAAATAACGAGCATTCAGATACATATCTTCACATCTGATTCAGGTCTAATACTGATTCACTGCAATAACCATCTACTGAGTTCTTGAAGTTTCAAAGAAGACTTGAGCTCATTTACTTTCACTTCATAAAGAAATAATTGGCTCCAGTTATTTTATATTCTGTTTTCTTTTATATAAACATCATATTACACCTACTCATAGAATGACACCAACAGCCACAGAATGACACACTAAGGCCTGAAGTCCAGAGCTTCGGAAACAAGAAGTCATTTAAGCATTTACATGGAGGGGTGAGTGGGAGAATTTTGCCAAAGGGGGAAAACATCCATCACTTCATACACAGCTATGACCACCTACAACAATGATTATGAATATTTACTGAGTGTCCAAACTGTGTTTTTGTGTTTTGGTTGTACAACCTTGATTTGGAATGTCTTTATCCAATGAATAGCGATCCTAAAAACAGCATGTGCTTCACTTAAAGGAGTAATAATTTTTTGTTTCACCAATGTCAACCTGCTAAACACAAAACAAGCGTGTGACGACGAACACCCTGAATGGTTCAATAATGGTGATAAATGGAGACAAAAGCCCAATATGTTGACACTCAAAGGGCCTCAAAGGTAGATTTTAAAACCAGCTATCACACTATGTACTGAAAAAAATATATCAAATGAAATGTTCACTGATGCAGAGGAATTTCTCATCAGTAAAAAACAATAAGGTCACCAAATCACAAAGTGTAAAGGGTTTTCTCTGGTATTTTAAAACCAGATATTACAGATACACTACCTCTAGCGGGTCCTCTGATTAAATATGTTGGGAGACAATTTATTTGACACTTTATTGACCCTCTTGTAAACGTTTACATTTTTGTATAAATTGAAATGCTAATTCTTTTGTCATGATTTTGGCCAAGTTCAATGTTTTCTTTTTTAACAAACAAAGTTGACATACAAAGAAAAGAAACGTAGGTTGAAGTTCTTGGTCAGCATTAAAAGTATGTATATGCTTCATATTTGTCATACAGATGGAACAGCAACATTAATCGTCTTATCAATCTCAGGGCAAAAGAGCAAATTGGCCCATTTCCCAATTGTGTTCAGCCATTTCTGTAATAGGAAACCATTCATTAAAATTTTCTCAATTTTTTAGATTTAAGTCAGCAAATGGCAAGAATTTACAGTACATCATCTGAGGGGTAAATGTTTTCACATATGGTGACCTTTGAGGATAATTTAAGTAAACACTCTTAACAATGTAGCTACTGCAGTACATCAAAAGACATATTAAAGGTCATTTTTAAAAGTGTGACACAGACGAGGGTGGAGAAGTCACTCTGACCACAGATGAACCAACCTGAATAAAACTGATGGAGCTCAGGGTATTTGTTTCAGCTAAGTTATGTGTCTCTGTTGAAAAGCAACACACACGTTGCCCAGCTAAAATTGAGCAGCATAAAAGATTTTTAAAAAAAAGAATTCAATAAAAGTACACTTCCACCAAAAACATGACTTTGTTCTGTTTGAATTCAGCTTGTACAGTGTAATAATGAAGGGCACCTAATTCTGAATTGTGTTCATAATTGATCCCTTTTTATCTCTCCCACACGGCGGCCCGGCCCCCCTCCACTGTCCTACATCGGGTCGTCGTAGTTGTAGGTGGGGGCTGCTGAATACTGGTTCTGCTGCATGGCTCCCTGCGCTGCTCCCATGGCCGCCTGCTGAGCCGCCTGCTGGACGTGGGGGTTCTTCCAGGCCCCAGTAGCCCACTCCTCCTGGGCCTTACCCAGGCTGCCACCACTGCCACGGTAGAAATTATGAACCTGCAAAGATATTTAACAGCCATTATACCATCACTACTGTGTTTCAGGAAAATATGTTCGACAGAATGAAAGGCAAACTGATATGAAATCATTTCTTGGAATTAGTGGAGCTCCAGGTGGTATGATGATGTCAGGATTGTTATTGATTGATGCACCATCTGTGTGGGCAGCCAATAAAAATAGTCTTCTATCACTTACATTCCAACAGACATATAGGCAGCTGACAGACAGACGCCTTTCACTACTGCTTAATCCCATTAATGCCATCAAAAAGATTTTTAAGATGTTAATTTACAAAATTTTGCTTTAAATTTAAATCTGAGTCACTCAAACAATTTCGGTCTTAACAGGTTTTGAAGCTGTTGTGCTGCATCATGACTTTTTGTGCGCTGGCTCCCTCTCGCATGCAGCTGGTGCATTTTTTTTTCTTCCCCTCAGACAGCCAGCACTGATTTATGCTGAACGAATGTCTCTGGCTGATGTGAATCCACTCAGTTCATTTGTTTTTCTTAGGTACATCTACATATTTTAACTTCATTAAGTTGTACATTACCAGACAAATCATTTCTGTATTAAAATTCTACTTATTTCAATTCTGCCAATGAGAGATTTTCCGTTGTATGTATGATGCCTGTGTATGACATGATCACGGGTTAATGAAGTTATCGGCTAAAAACATACTGCTACAAGTTTTGATGGTCTGGTGATTTGTGTTGGAAAACAGGGGAATGTTTTCTATCAGTGTAATCTACAAGGTTATGACATCATTATAACAAACTGCATGTTTTCATAGCTTATATTTCCTCACACAAGAAGGGAGGAAAGTGAAATGTCAGTAGCATTTCAAAGAGTCCTCTCACCAAATTTTAGCCCACAAAATCACAAAAAAACCCTTTCATAGCAAGAAGTAGAAATTAATGGTTCACCTTTGTTAGAGCGATGAAGGAGAGCACAGCCACTGCAGTGAACATGATGGTGGGAATCAACATGACCACAGCTGAGCCAATGTTGGTGCTGAAGAAGGTGATGGTAGCCAGCCAGCCACTGATGGGGAAAAGAAAAAAGGTTAGTAATATGTCACACCTGTTATATTTGGTTGTTATCCAATATCCCCATTATCACAAAAATGTTGGAAACTATGTAATCATTGGTTTATGACTGTCAGACTGTGTAGTGCACCTCCCTGAGGGGGCACAAGAGAGTTCAAGGGTTTATGTAGGAAGTAAGAGAGACACGGGGCAAAGATATTGCGTGAGGTGACAGAGAGACATGTGCATGTTGGTGCAGTTTTAAGCCACTGACTCAGTCAAATCTGAACAGGCCTACGTTTAGATTAAGTGTGACACTTAATTGTTTTGTGTACATCCATAAGCACACTGCAAACAGCATTGCTAAAAAAGTAATTTGGCAAACTTTAATGGCCCCAATTTGCCAAAATTTGAAACAAAGGTAGGCTTTGAGGACGCACAACTATCTCAGTATCTTGTGAGGCGGGGCAACACTTTTAGACTTTGAAAACCTCTGGTTTAAGGTAATCTGAAACAATATTTAAGGACTACAAGTTTTCTCTAAATCCTAAGTGAATCAGACTGATTAGGCAGTAAACTGTAACCCTATGGACTACCCTATCCACAGCTTTAAATGACCTGCGCTGTGTGGAAATTATAAGGAAAACCTTTGATTAAATGCTGGATATGGTTAAGTACACCAAGAATTCAATATTTGTAAGTCATGTGCCATATTTTTAATTTTTGTTACAAATGGGGGACAAATTTAAAGAAAATCTTAATTAATATTAGGAGAAACATAACAAACATAGGTCTTTGAAAACAAGGGATCACCAAATGATTTAAATGGTGTAAAAAATGATTTACACTCAGAGTTTATGCAGAGGAGCACTGAGGGTTTCATGTTGGTTTGCTAAACAACTTTGAGACCTCGTTTTCTCTTTATTTGTCCCTTATCTGCACTAAACACAGACATTAAACACTTTAGATCTCTGTGCTTGGTACTAATTAATTCATAGTCCTTACCACACTCCCCAACCAGGGATGCCAACAGTCTGGATAATACTGATCACCACCTGGGCCATGAAGACGAAGAAGAAAGCCATAAAGTTGAAGGAGCTGTCGGTCCTGCATATGGAGGGATGAGAGTGTCAGAAAATGGTGTGAACCAGCAGGACAGCAGGTCCTGGTATTATGTACGCTCAGAGTGGAAGCAGCTCACTTGAAGGCCTTGTAGATGGGCCTGAACCAGCACACGTAAGAGCAGGGCGTGAAGAGGATGAGCCACAGGATGGCCATGCCAAAGTTGGTTGCTCCACCACCTCCACACATCCACGCCAGACAGCCAATCAGATTAACAGCCAGCGTGGCACTATTCACTGTCAACATCAGAGAGAAGAAACAAGGGTGAGCACAGTATGAAGACAAAAACCTCTATGGCAAAATTTCCACAGGCTGCATTACTCATAATTCAGCACAGCTGAATCACTATGAATCTCAGCATCTACTCAACATCACAATTTCAGTTCTATGTTAAAACTACAATAATTTAAACTAATCTAAACTGGAGCTACAGTTACCGTATTTTCCGCACTATAAGGCGCATCGGATTATAAGGCGCACCTTCAATGAATGGCCTATTTTAAAACT